>CM043015.1:77583978-77993342 GCA_023690525.1 Holotrichia oblita
ATATATATTAATAAGTTTTACGTGATAATGAATATTGTCTTTTCTATACACTAAAATTCCGCCAATTCTTCTATTGTTGGTTATTGTGTTTATTACTTCATATACTTGGATGTAAACTTCTGTATGGTTTTTTTAATTTAATTGCTATTGATATCCAGCTTTCAATTTTTGTTTTTCTAATATTCTATTGTAATGTGGGCATTTCCTATCAAAGGCAGTGTGATTTACGTCGATGTCAATTTTGAGTTTATCAACTACTTTTTTACAAGTTATGCATTTTATTGTATCGGAGTTACATTTACTAGTTTCATGTTTAGCGGCACACTTACCGCAGTATTCCTCATTTTTACATTCCTTGGCAAAGTGACTATCCTGCGCAACTGTAACATCGAATAATATTGATGTATTGATATATATTACACTTTTTCCATCCCACGTTTAATTTCGTTTTCTCTATAATATTTGTGTATAGCTCGGGATGAATACATAGTATAATATTTCCATAATTTTTATTTTTCTTGTCTAAGTATTTTCGTTCAAATGTAATTTTGCTTTGAATACTTTCATCAATATCGATTAATTCATTTTGAGTTATAATCGCTTCCAATATCTTCTCATTACTTTCATCAACAATGTCTTTTTCGACCCCTGTAACTATTACTTTTGGGTGTTTTAGTTTTGGATCAATTATTTCATATTTATTACCAATAGTTTTTTTTACATTTTCTCTTAATTTCTCTTTGGAATTATTATCGCTGCAGTTAATTACCACGCTACCTTTTCCTACAGTTTTGATTGTTTCAATTCCTACAGCTAATTCGGTTGGATCTATCTTTTTTCTTATATCTTTCTCCGTCTCCTGTGATTTTTGACCATCCTTCTTTGGCTTTATCAGTATCGCATCTCTATTATTTTTTAATATTTCACTATATGTGAAGTTTGTGGCTACTTTGTTTGCATTATCTTTAACTACTACAGTTTCTAAAATTTTATGAATTAAATTATTTTGTTCAGTTATTGTTTTAATGCACTCATAAGTTTTTCTTTCATATTATTTATCTGTTGAGAAATCTTTTTATTGCGACAATAAGGACATATATATGCAATAATATCCGTTTCACCTAGTTTTTTTGCTGTTTCTTCACTTATTCCCGAACATTTTGTCTCTCTTCCTCACACACAAAACATTTAACTGTTGTATCAGTTCTCCTAAACTCGGTATGCACACATTGCATTTATTATTTGACATACTTATTTCTTGCTTGTGTTATATGACACACAAATTTTTAATACGATATTGCACATACATTACAGAGCCGATCAAAACACGTCTACATCCACCAGCGACTGACTGACTACGTTTTCTGCTGCGCCGTTTGTGGCAGGATGGTATGGTGCTAATGACTGAAACTTAATTTCGTTAAACTTTAAGAAATTTTGAAAAGCTTCTGACTACTACTTCCGAAACTAACTGTCCAGGAAAACCAAATCGTAAAAATACATTTTTTAAACGTTCTAGCTTCAATCCACTTCGAGTGAGCATCTATTACAACCATTATATATGTATGTCCCATACATAGGATCTAAGTAGTCAACGTGTCATCAACTTCAAGCGTATCTTGGATATTTCCATGGAATTAATTTTCCTGGATTTAATGAAGCTTTGGTACGTAAGTAATTTGTACAAGATTTAACTAGGTTCTCAATATCTGTACTTAAGTTAGACTACCAAACATGGGAACGTAGAAGGCTTTTTGTTTTAACTACGCTCACGTAAAATTTTCGAACGTAACGCACTAGGTATTACGACTCTATAACCAAACATAATAGAATTTTCTATTATACCTAACTGGTCGCTCGTCCAATATTACAAGGTTCTAAGCAACATAATGTTCGAATTGAGAAAATCGAGTTTAAAAATTCTAAACGTACGATTTTAAAAAGGACAACTTTTCTGATTGATTTATTTATGCCTTTTGGTTCGACTGGATGTAACTAGAATGTTAACTTACAAAAAAGAAGCAAATGTTGATAAAAAAACATCATACAACTTTGTTACTCCTAAGAAAAAATATTTTTTTAGAAACGTGTATCATACAACTTTGGAACTTTGAATCATGTAGAATCAAGAAAAGAAGTTTTATATTTGATTTCAAAAAAGCATTTTGAGAAGTCTAAACGTTATATCTTGGAAAAAGGCACTTTCTTATAATTTATTTGTTACACCAGTGTGTAGAAAAACCCAATACAACAAAATTCTATGAATTACATACAACTTTGATATTCTGATGTATTATAATTTGGGGAAGTACAAAAGTGTCTGTTTTGACATAGGACTTTGTTTTTCGTTTAGTTCGACATCAATTTCGTACAAGGTTCTATGAACAATCATACACCTTTGTATTGGCAAACATGTGACCACAATAACATACACTTTCGTAATTTTGCTGTCTGTACTCGTTGTATTAGTGATATTTATACCAAGCACGGTTCTATGTGTAGCCCAGACCACATATAACTTTGTAACAGTAAAGGGGCATTATTTTCACTTTTGTAACATATATCCATGTAATATTTGGAGAGCGTGGTGTCTAATTGAAACAAACGCTCGATACACTTTCAAATATTCTCTTTGATGATTCAATATAAGGTCTTCTTTTGTTTCTTGGGCAGTGTTTTCGTATTACACAAGTAAATTGTCTTCAAAGAGATTAACAATAGAATATTCCAATTCGGGTTCGACAAAATTATCCTTAATAGGTAACTGTGATCACGTTATTTTTCTTGGAATTCACATATTCAGCATCATATGTGAAATTTGCCAGAAAAGCAGCCCAATTTTGTAATCGATTAGCGGATAACACTGGTATACCTCGTTTTGATCTAAAAATAGTAACTAGTGTGTTTGAGTCTGTATAAACTTCTTCCCATATAAATGTTGACTAAATTTTTTAACACCGAATACGATAGACAAAGCATCCTTCCCTGTTTAAGGATATGCAATTTGTGACTTAGTAAGAGTTCGCGACGCGTATGCAATAGGCCGTTCTTCGCCGTTTCGGTAAACGTTGCCCTAACCCCATTCGGAGAAGCATTCGTTGATAATTACCAACTAATTAAAGCATTCATTTGATGAAAGCATTTAATAATGTACAATAATTAATAAAAGATATATTGATATTATTGTCAACTATATCGTTCGTCGCTCACAGATTACTGCACCGTTTCATATATGCTTATGTATTCCCGTAGTTGTATATTATGTATTTTTGTTTAAATGTTTATTTATAACACGCACAAATTATGTATACGTTTAGTTTGAAATAACTCACCTGTGTGCTACGACAAAAACTATATAAAAAAGCACTACTACGTAAAGGAACATTTAGACAAACACATACAGTGTGTCTGAGAGAAACCTGAAAATCGCGCATGTAGTAACTTCAAAGCCTCGCCTACTAGTACTAACAATAAGTCAATTGCAATTCAATTGTTTTCCATAAAAAACCATAAAAATGTCTATACCCTCTTTATTTTTTAAAATAACCATATCAAACCTATCATTGTAATAAGCAAAAAATAAGCTTTTTAATGATGTCAAAACCAACTATGGTTTCCATTAAAAAAAACACAAGTTTGTATCATAACTCGATAATGTTGAACGAAACAAAATATTATCTGAATAATTTTATTTGGCGTAAAATTATCTAGAACTTTTGTCTGAACACTTTTTCTCTGAAATTACTATTAACGATGCTAAGCTTACGGGTCGATGGCCGCAGTGGTTAGGCGGCTGACTATTGTTGTGAGAGGACGATAGATGCCGGGGTTCAATTCTCTGGAGGGACGGTGACATTTTTTTCAGAGAGCTTAATCCCGGATCGACTTGCCATTCGCTGTTGGGAGCAAAGTGATTAACAGCGCGCCATCATGAAAAGGCGATATGATGCTGTCACAAAGCCATTTAAACACAACTTAGAACACACTAAACTACACCGCAAGAGTTGCAGTGATAGCCAGACAAGTAATACAGCTTACGGAGTCACTGCAACTAAGCACCCACCACACATGCAAAAAAAACAAAGCATAGATTAGCATTATAGAAAGTCGTAAAATTTCGTTTTCTTTGAATATCTAATAAGCCATGAAAGTTATCGGAGAAACAAAAGCAGTTTTAAATCAAGCTCGTAAAACTGCGTATCTTTCCCCATTTCAGCGTTTTTCTATCTCCAGTAGTTTCTGAGATCCCAATGCTAAACATTCAAAAAAACTCACCCTGTATGGGCGTAGGTGCTATGGAACAAACATGGCTACGTATGATAAGGATAATTAAGCAACGCTTTGGAACCCAGCTTGATAGGAATTATTAAACAGCAAAAAAGACAGACAAAAGATGAAAAACATGACAAGCTACTGCGACTAATACAGTAAAAGAACATTTCTACATAATATATAATCAATTTACAGTCGAATTCCTCTAACTCGAAATACCAAAAGTGCAGGAAAAAGTTCGAGTTATAGAAAATTCGAGTTAGAGGAATTAAAAAACAGGCTAACTCCTCTAACTCCAAACATCAAAAGTTCGAGTTAAAGATGATTTCGACTTAGAGGAGTTCGACTGTATTATCAACTTATTATTTATCATTTTTTATTTTTATTATTACATACACATTACACACATATAACATTTATTTATTTGAAATTCACAAAATTTACGTACAATACGATATATATATTTGCTCAGCTCTCAACGAAATCTCTTGCTGCCCATCCACGGGGGTGTCTTTTTCAAACAATTGAAATGAAACACCCTAACTGTTTGGAAAAATTTTTCCGGCCACAGGCAGTCGGGAAATCAATATTTTGACCCCGTAGAAATAATTACAACATACATTACACATACAGCAACCACCAACAAAATCCGTTTTTGGCCGTTCACGGGGCTGAGATTTTATCCTAATTGATTTATAAAAAATATGCGTCCACACGCAGTCAGGTAGGTATATATATGATCACATTTTTGAATTGCCTGAGGAATTTTAAGGCAACTTTATATAGGATAATATTCAGTTATTTTCATTAGTTTGCATGATATTTACATTTATTTGAAAATTTTACATTTTGCTATATTCAGAAAAATGTCAGTATGTATTTTGGTCCAAGAAAAAATGTAACATTATGAAACTTAACATAACGTTAGAAGCATCTTCTATGATGACAATAAACAGATGTAGAATTAAATACGTTACACAGAGTGCTCTAGAAATCATAGTTCTCATTTTTGTATGTTGCTATGTAGGTGTGCTCTTCAAAATAAAGTTTCTCTCTCGTGTTGTTGGAGCTGTTCGGTAAACTTGGGGTTTTATGTATCTCCAGAGAAAAAAATCATACTACATACTGGAATCTTTAGTCAGATCGGGTGATCTTGGTGGCCAATGCACTGGACCTCTTCTGCCAATCCATTTATCACGAAATGTATTATTTAGATGATTTCGGACATCTTAGAAAAATGGTATAGTGCTCCATCTGGCTGCAACCGCAAATGCTTTATCATATTAAGAGGAAGGGTATGTAGAAAATCTTCTAATTAATTCCTTAGGAACGCTAGATAATTTTACCCGTTGACTGTACCGTTAAAGACCAAGTAACCGGTTGCCTATTACTCTTCCCCATATGTACATTCAAAGACCAACGATGTTGGTGTAATCCATGGAAAGTCGCTTCGTCCGTGAATAAAATAAAATTATGAAAACCTGGTTCTTCCTGTTCTTTATTTAACTAACGTACTGTATTAGTTGCCAGTACTTCGTTACTGTCTTCTAATCTTTATTTAACATCCACAGATAAAAGCTGACACGACTTTCAAAATAATATCCGTGAAGTCGACATATGGCTTATTCCTAATTGTGATCCAATTTTTCTTGTACTATTATGGGGATCCTCGACTTCCACAGCAATTACTGCAAATTGATCATTTTCATTTGTAATTGGTTTGGCGCGTGCTTTTTTTTTATATTCTACATGCCCAGTTGCTTCAAATTCATTCCGAACTCTTTCAAAAGCTAAAGGTTCTGTATGTCTTCGATTTGGATAAATCTATCTTCCTTCAAAATCTACAAAAAATCATTCATAATAAATAATAAATTTATTCATAATTTTTTGCAGGATTTTTGATTACATTAATACCAGTTCAACTTTAAGTACAGAGAATGCAGCATTATCATTAATTTTAACAGATGATTTTTATCAAATTTGAATTAAACATTGTAATAATTTGGCATTATTTTAAATAAAGGGAAATATACCGGCCGAGTTAATGAAAAATGGGCTTTCACAAGTTAATTATCAAAAATCCTTTGTCTAAGATAATTAAAGATGCCAATAACGGGTTACAGTCTTTTTACTTCCGATATTAGGTGAATACTACATGTTCCGAATCATGCCATCACTAAGTTGTATTGTTTACTTGAGACTTATAAACCTTGTAGCTCAACTAGAGTGATGGCTAACCATTTCAATGTTTTACCCATACAGTAACCTAACCTCGTTTTATATGCGATCTGTATTTCCTACTGTTGGTTTAAACTAGCTTAGACTGACAACTTGTTTGGTAAGATATTAGCTTAAGTGATACCAGTTCGAAACAGAATATTATTCAATTTAATAGACATTTTTATGAATGTCACGAACAGGAATTTGTAACTTCTTCTTAGCTAATCGTTTTATCAAATGTTTTGAAAAGGATCTACAATACGAGGGATAAGCTACAATTATTGAGAATAGAAAGATTGATACTAGTTTTTTAAATTTTTATTTTAAATATGTTCAAAGTAATTGCCATTTAGAATAATGCACTTAACCATTCTCTCCTTCCATAGTTCAAAAACGTTCAACCGGCTGTCTTTAGGGATACTACCAAAAAACACTTAATAGCGATGTCAATCTCTTTTTCTGACTAGAACCTTTTCCCTCTCAAATGATTTTTGAGCTCAAAAAAATAGCCAGAAGTCACACATTGCCAAATCCGGTGAGATAATAATTTTGATTTTGTTTTATAATTTTGTTGTTCTTGCTGGATGGGACGGCACGTTATTATAATGTAACATGATTGCTTTTCTTGGTAGGCAAACAATTTTTACATTTGAACTAACAGATCTTCTAATTTAAGGTAAACAATTTTCAACATACCATTTAGCGGTAACTGTCTTCAATTTTGGTCTTCTATCTAAAGTTTGTTGGCAAATTTTAGCAGGTTCTGCTTTTTGTAAATCTGTCAGATGATTAGGTAAAAGCCGAGTTACCATTTTCCAAACGTAAATGTTGTCTCATTTGCGAATCTTTAGATTTGACTCTATCATTGCATAGGTAATGCGGTTGTCCTCTTCCATCATCTTCTTCACCGCGGCAATATTTGCGGAGCTAACAGCAGTTAAAGGAGGACCAGCTTCTTTTCTGTGTACCACCGATTTGCAACCTCGTTCAAATTATTTATACCATCAATAAACAGTAGCCAATGATTGTGCGAGATTCCGAAATGCCGATTTTAAACTTTCCTCACACTCATATGAGCACAAGCCTTTCTTGAAATCAGAGTAAATCATTACTCGAAAGTTCTCTGGTGATAATTCCATTTTTTCGATAACAGAAGCTTATTCTATGGACTATTTCTCAGACATTATTCAACACAATTACACAAATTAAACTGCAACTGACAGATAAAATAATGCACTATTTAATAAACAACCATTTGTTTTGGACGGGTAACTAGATTTTTCAATACTCAATAATTGTAGCTTATCCCTCGTAAATGAATTTTCTATAAATTCCATGGCTTGCGACTTTCAATAATGAGAATCGGCACTTATGTCCTGCATTATCTGTTTGAGCGAGGTTGCAGTTTAAAACACCCGTATAGTAAATAGGAAATATGAAGAAAATTTTACAGATCTGTCTTTTTTGATTACACTAAAGCAAGTAAGAATGTTATTTTCTCTGTTACTGTGTTGAAGAATTATTCTGTATTTTGGTTAGTTATTGCTTCTATTGGAAGTCATTAGTAAATAAAACTACAACAATTTCTAAATATGGTTTATTATTTTTTATAACACAATTCTGTAGCTTTCTCCACTGTATGGTATTTAGTAAATTCGTCATCGTCTATCAAAGATCTTACTATAGGCGACAAACATTTTTTATTTAGTGGCTTATCGCGCTCTGTAAAATGGCTAACTATAACACTCACAATTATTGCGATCAGGCCACCTATCATTGTATAATAAAAGAATGATATTCTAAACAGAAAGAAAGGTTGCTCTGGTTTATTGATGTCAGCTTTTAATGAGTCTGCAATCCTTCTAGTTCTGTAAATATATTGAAAAGATATAAAATGTTTATTTTGTTTATTTACTAATCGAACATACGTTTCATTTAAGAATCCTGTAATTGTAGTATTGCAAGCATCAGTGGAAACAGGTAACGGTATATATCTGAAAGTTCCTCTAAATTTATTTACTTGAGCACCAATGATGATTACAGATGTTACTACAACAGATGCAATGCCACCCCATAAGGCACCCTAATGTCAAAAGGAAATAAGTTTTTGTCAAAATTATTATTGTCAATCTTACTGTTGTGTGAACTTTAGGTATTAACATTCCAGCTGTAAATAATCCAAATAGTGGACCTCCGCTTATTGCAGCCACACTTAAAGTTAATGGTAACAAGCTTCCTAATCTTTCTATCAAGTATACTAAAATGGTACATATAACTCCAAGGGTTACAACTAAGATTTTGAGATGCCTGCTGACTGTTATTTCAGATGTATCTTTAGACAAAAATCCAGAAATCAAATCTTTGTGTATGATACCTGCCATACAATTTAAGGATGCAGATAAGGCACTAAAAGTAATTAATAAAAATGGTGTTTAGATTAAATAGTGATTACAAGAAGATAACCATATTTAGTTTAGTTTTGATAGTAATGTGTTCAATATAAAAATTAAGACTTAGAATTGCCATCATTTTATATTCGGCCACAAAAAAGATTCTATAATAATTGTTTTTGAGATTACATTTTTTGAAGTCTACTGTAAATCAAGAGAATAAAATATTTGACTCATAATTTAGTAGCTTAAATAGTTACCTTAAAGACGCGCTAAATATCCCAGAAATGAATAGACCAGGAAGACCTGGAATAAAATTAGCAACTTCTACGACGTACATTGGTAGTAATTGATCGTATGTACGGATAGCTTTCATCTGCAAAGGATCGCATCCATAGTAATAAGCGAAAATAACCAGTCCAGAGAATCCACTTAAGGAAGTAATAATAGTTATCCCAATTGTGGCCAATACAAGAGTACTGAAAATAATTATTATCGAGAAGTGTGTAATGAATTAAAAATAAGATACTTACATTCTTATTGAACGAAAATTAGACAAACTCAAACATTTTTGGACAAACCCTTGATTTAGTCCTATATGATTTAAGGTTGAAAAGGATGAGCCAACGGCCACTGCCCAAAAAGTATCTCTTCTAGTAACTGACAGTTCAAAGCTAGTTTACAAGAAATTTGTTAGAACGAGCAAAAGGAGTATATATTGTGTGTGTTACCTCATGTTCATACGTTGGCCAGCAGCAAATTTGTCTAGAATATTACTAACGCCGCCACTATTAACAGTACCTATAAGTACTACTAATACTAGTGAACCGAACATTATAAGAAATTGAAGGGCGTCTGACCAAACTGCAGCTTTAATTCCTCCTAATGTTGTGTAAAAAATGCAGACACTACACACAATTGGTGTTAAATAATGAACAGAGACGTTGGACACTGAAATAATATATTTGTAGACAAAACGGTGTACCCTGTTGTTAATGTTTTACCTTGCGAAAATGCTAACGCTGGTACGTAAATAATAATTGGCAGGAGTAATATCATATGTATAAGATACATGATTGAAGCAAAAACCCTTATTTTATTGTTGTAGCGAATTTTGAAGTATTCATATATGCTAGTGACTTCTAGATCGTAAAATACAGGGATGTAAATGTAATATGCTATCGCTATAACAATTATGTGCATTGGAGATGTAAGAATTAAGCTGATGCCATGTCTATAGATATCAGCGGGAAATGATAACAATGCTAGCCCTGATAATGTGCTGAAATGGAATTCATATTTGTTACTATATTAGTTATCTTTGTGTAAGGAATAAAAAAAACTCAATTTTAGATTTTAAAAACTGAATGTAAAGACCTTTGTTTCGCACTCCCATTTCGTAATCTACTAAATTTTTTTATCATTCGTGTTGATCATATCAATGTAATAATAGCTCAAGAAATTAAATGTAGCAGAAGAAATACAGAAAAGTACCTAGATCTATCGGAATTGCACAGCGCATTCTATTAGATATAGTTTAGTGGCAACACTGTCCAATAAATTTTAATTTCTTAACGTCGTACACTAATTTGCTAGTAATACAGAATTCCATTTCTCCATTTCAATACTAAGGTTACCCATGTTTTCCGGTCAAAAGTCCAAGTGAAATTGTAGAATGTGTACTGGAAGGGAAGCTAACATAAAATGCTTGTGTTGTATCTATTACTAAAGTTTTGTAATTTTATTTTCGCTCTTTTCCAAAAGAACTGGTAAAAACTTGTACCATTGATACATATGCAGATTACTGCCATGCTATTAATTTGGTATCCAATTCTTTCACTTACTTTTTTCCTCGCATTTGAGATCCAGCAAATATACCTTTTCTGAAAGCATTTAAAACGACCATCTCGATCCAATTAAAGAGCTTTTTCATGTGCTGTACCTTTACATGCAGAAGTGGCGTTATGATTTTTTTTTGCATTAAAGGCTAATGTCGTAGTATTTGGTGAAACCTGATTGTATACTCAAAATAATTGTACTATCGTTGAAATTGTGAAAGGTTTTTGTTTTGTAACAATACTGTCTTCAGCTATTATTACATATTATAGATAATTGTAGATATTCAGTTTTGTCATTTTTTATATACGTTTTTGACGTTATTTACTTGCTTGTATAATTAAAGTCCTCAATAACTATATAATTAATATTTTAAATACCTGGATATTAAAGACATTGAAATAGGTACAATGGCCATTTGTTTACCACCTAATAGATAATCAGCAGCAGTCTGTTGTTTCTTGTATATTCCATGGTATATTCCCATACCAGTGCTGATCAATAACATCAATAGAAAAAAGAAATAATCTATCCAACCAAATTTTTCATTCATTTTCTTACACTGTTGTTTTTAGAACTACGTTATAATGCTTCTGCTGATTAAATAATTTTGGACTATTTACTCCAAATTTAAAATAACAGTTGTAAATTGCATGAGAGACGGCAGTGTGATTACTTATATTTGTGTTGCAGGTATAATATTTAGTATTTAATTTATATATTTGAAAAGTAAATCTTTATTTACAACCATTTTGTTTGAACTGTATACATATTACTTAGGTAGCAAGTAAAACCATAAACCATAATGATGAATGCTTGAACTATAATTTTAATTATACAAAAAGCGTCATTAGAGGCGTTCTTTAATCTGTTCTAAACCCTATTAGTTAAGCCTCTGGCTTGCTTAGCTAGTAACCCTCTTTCTAATATCAAATTGTTTTTATATGTACTTCATCCGTTATGATTAAAGTACTTGTTTCTGTATGATGGTCATCTTCCAATAAATAGAATTTGTTAGTCAGTAGCTGTTTAGTAGTAGTTCAGTTCAGCGACACCTCAGAGATAATGTATATAAAATATTGAAGTCGTGCTTTATTGTCAATAGTAGCGCTTTGAGGCACCAAAAATAAATTAATTAGTTAAATCAAAGGTTTATTATTAGACTATACAACTTTTTTGTTGGTATGTTTGATGCCAGTCTTATGCCGACTTAAACGGCTACCAGTACAAAATTAACATAATAAAGTTTATTAAATATTATAAATTTAAAAGTACTTTCTACTTTAACGAATTCTTATTATAATAGTACGCACTCATGTGAATGACTCATTGAAGTGTTAGTGTTTATTATTATTTACAGCAAATTTTTTATGGAAAGTTTTCAGTTATTTTAACTTGATTTATTATTTGAGTATAAAGTTAAAGTATTAAGTAAATAGATATTTTTCGCGTGCGTATGAGATATAAATAGTGCTAGTCATTCGCTTAAGGCGCACGCTTTATATCAAGTTTGTATCAAGATAATATGAAGACGGTGAAACTGCATTTCATTAACTTTTTGTCTTTATGGTAGTGCTATTTGCTTTTATTTGCATAGCTAATATTAGCTGCTGTTTGAGGTATTTATCCTTTAATATTATATTTGTGTTCTTGATAAAATATTAGTTTGTCATTTTGACGCCAGCAAAACAGTAATAAGTCTCGTCATTTGCGTTGAGAATGTATGAAATTATTGTCATAACAAACACGATAAAATTTTGAGCCCAAAATATGCAAGTATAGACAAAAGTTAGTTACAAAACTTAGTAAGTACTAGGAGAAATAGGAGGTACAGTGATATAAATGTATTTAAAAATGTAGAATAAAAATAACCTCTTTTCCTTACAAAAGTATTTAATTTAGTCCAGATACATGTTTCGGCAATTAGCTATCATCAGTCTATAATCTACAAAGTACATCTACAAAATTTAGATTCTAGACCGATAATGGCTAATTGCCGAAACATGTATCTGGAGTAAATTAAATATTTTTGTAAGGAGAAGAGGATTATTTTTATTCTACATTTTTATGCTTTACCTTACAACATGGATCTTTTCAATTCAACAATAAATGTATTTCTTTAATTTATTTACCCTGTTGAATAAAAATACTAGAAATTGTTACTGAAGCTTGTAGTACTATAAACTGTAAGAAAATGCTACAATTGAAAATTTTATATATGTACGTATACTTTCCTTTTGTAAAAAAATATGATGAATGATTGAAATTGTAATATTACTTGTAACGGAATGTCGGCAACTAGGAAATTCCGATTTTTTATGAAACTTTACAGATTAAAGTTCTACTCTTGTATAACAATCTTAGCTTAAATATCTTGGAATATACAGTGTGGGAATGATCTCTATGATCTCTCTTTTCCTAGCATTGGACGTGAAACCCATAAATGCTTTAGTGCTCCGATGTGTGGAACTATCCCTACTGCGAGCAAGTATGGGGCTTGTCATCATATGAATTTTGAGTTTGCAATCAAGGACTGAAGTTATTTAATCAGAGGAAAGGGAGATGTACAAGAAAAGAGATAACAATAAATAAATACAATACAAAAATAAGGCAAGCACGAACTTTGAAATAAAATCTTTGTCTAGCGCAAAACCATTATCTGTTACAGCAAAAGATTTCTCAGATTTCCTTGGTGCCACTGGAGATTCGGCGGAGGGGAAGGGGGTCTGACCAAATGAATGGCCTGTCGGTAAGTTAGTTTCCTAATACTGGATTTTGGTATGTTTTTAGAGTTTTTTCGGCTAGTCTGGCAGTATATTGAAGGTAGGTTGGAATCTGGACATCCTGATGCAGATGCACATTATTAACATATCATGGAGAGTTGGCAATGTATCTCAGCATTTCATTCGACATGGAACTTTTTCTGTGGGACTTGGTAGAAGTCGAACATACTGAAGAGCCATAAGTAAGTGTTGGCGTCTACCCCAAATCGCTCAGGGTAGAAATTACAATTTTTTCACCCCTTTAAGCAGTTTGTGTAGAAACAGTGTTTTTATGGTTAAATTTACTTGAAACTAGGTAAGAATGTCTTTTGGAAAAATTCACGAAACACGTGTTTCGGCGCTTTTTGCGGTAGTACTTTTATGCTCGAATTACCTTAAAATTCGGTTCCAATGCTCTCTGACACAATTAATGAAACACGTGTTTCGGCGTTTTTTTCAAATTCATCCGCTAAAAGGATAACAGGAGATGGCAAAGTTTGTATAAGAAAAAATTTAAATATTATAAATTCATGATCAAAATTACTTGAAACTTATTACCAAAATATGGCCAAATTAGCTTGAAACTTGTTTAATATTATCTAATATATTAGAGAATATATATTAGTATCTTCTGACAAAATTAATGAAACACGTGTTTTGGCGTTTGTTTTTAAATTCAAATTCTGAGGGGGTAGTAATAGAAACAATCATATTTCCGTAATCTAAATTACTTGAAACTTGGTATTATTATATAAAGCTTTCAAATAAGCTTTGCCTCTAGTAGGCTATTCCTTTAAAAACGTATGATTATTAATAATTTAAATTTGCATTAGTTGTCAATTTGACAGATGCATAGTTGATAAAAATTTCTTTGTAATTTAAAATTAATTTAACATGGTTTTTACTATACAACACAAATCGTTCATGGTAGAATCTTATTTTCGAAACGGACGTAAGATTGACGGACAATGGCAGTATTCTCTTTAAGATTGTTTAGAAGAATTTAGAAATGAGTTCCCTAAATTCATCTTTGATTATGACAGTTTTCGGCACACAGTGACACATTCCGTTATGGTTTTCAGAGAAACAGGGAGTGTTAAACAGAAAGAAGGCGCAAGTCATGAAAAAGTTTACAGAAGAGCTAGTTAATAATGTAAGAGAAATTATAAATAATGCACCAAGAACTTTCGTACACATTGGCACATGTCATACAATTTCGAAAAAGGACTTACATTTATTTCCATATCGCATGATCTGTTATCAAGAAATCAAGGAAATCGACTATCCCAGAAGAATAACGTTTAGTCAGTGGTTCTTAAATAATTTTCATAATGACCTTCTTGACAAAACCTTTTTTTCTGATGAGTCATGGGCTTATCTGAATGGATATGTTAACTCACAAAATATGAGGATGTGGACTAATGAGAAACCACATATTTTTTTTGTTGAAACCACACTTCATCCGCAGAAAATTGGTGTATGGTGTGCGATTAGTCGAAGGAGAATTATTGGCCCTATTTTTTTTAACGGAACCTTAACAGGAGAAAGGTATAGACAAGAAATTAGCATGCCATTTATCGAACAGCTTGACGATGAACAAATATCACAGGGTTACTTTCAACAAGACGGAGCTAGAGCACACACAGCAGGTGAAACAATTAATATGCTGCAGCAATTTTTTCAAAATCGGTTGATAAGTTTAAACACTGAACATGAATTTCCACTAAGATCTTGTGACATTACCCCATGGGATTTCTTTTTATGGCCATTCTTAGAGAACTCAATTTATCGAGTACAGATACCTCATCTTGCAGACCTTCAGAATTGCTGAAAGAATTAATGGAATTGACAATGCGATACTACAAAACGTTTTTTCCTCCATTAGAAGTTGTGAGAAATGTTTCGAACAAGGTGGTGGACACTTTGAACAATTTTTATAAAATTTTGTTTGTTTGTTGGAAATAAACATATTTCATTCAGTTAAAAATGTCCGTTTTATTATTTTGACATTTGTCATTTCATTCAAATATCTCATCTCATAACCAACAAAATTCCTATTAAAATTTAAGTAACTAGCTAAGACATAATTATAATTTCCAGGGGCTACTTTGAGGTAAAATTTATTTGAATTCTTTGTATATGTATGTATGAATGTATATACCACGGAACCCGTTCATTAGAAGTTTGCAGGGTTCCTTACTATCTATGAATTTGAAAGTTTTAGGTTAAGATTAACCCATAGCCTTCTTTTGTTCTAAAATATTTCCGATGTTGTACAACTTCCGGAAGAACCGGAAATTGCTATCAACTTTCTTAATTTAAATGGAATGCCGTGTATATTATTGCATTTTTGAATTGAACAATCGATTCTACGAAACACTGTATTAGGTTATTCTATACCTATCTTCAACTGTTTTTGAGCTATTGTGATTAAAAAAAAATTGCGATTTGCGGTGGCATGTTTAATAGTCTTTCTTTTGCTTTTTTTTAAACGCAAAACCTCGATATTTTACAAACAGCAAGTAAAACCATAAGGATTCACAAAATATATTGCAAACCTATCACAGGTTACACACGGTGTTCAAAATTCAGTGACAAAGCCGAAAAACTTTAAACACAAAAAAAATATTTTTCAAATGGAACACCCTGTACATTTTCACATATTTAGATGAAGATTTAATTTAGCCATCGATACGCTATAAGTGTCTTTATACCTATTTTTAGCGGTTTTGACGTTATTAACGCTTTTTACCAAATATGAAGTAAAACCTGTATTAAAACCTATGCACATTTGAAAGTAGGCTGTAGGTATGTTTAAATAAACAAATGCTTATTTGGTTGTCATTCTTATTGAAGTAAACAGTCTATTTTATACAATGGAAGCAGTTGACGATTATTCCAATACTGATATTTTAAAATAAAAAACCAAATATATTAGATTAACTAACTGAAGAATGCTATAAATGTTCAATATGACCGCCATTTTGTTCAAGACATTTTATAATCCTAAATTCAGTTTTCCTTGTAGTTGCTCTGCCTACTTCGTTTCGGTTTAATCGCTGAAAGGCTACTCTTACACGATTTAATAGCTCTTGCTTGTTATCACTAGGTGTACTGTATACTTCATATTTGATACGCCCCCAAAGATAAAAATCAAGCGGCGCCAATTCTGGGGATCGAGAAGGTCAACTACAAGGTCCATTTGAACCAAACCAACGTTCTTCGAACATTTCTGTCAATTGCCCATGCACCTCTCTGGTATTGTGGGCAGACGCACCATCCATCTGACACCAACACTCTTGCCTTATGTTTGGACGTAAAGTTCGAAGAAAATTTGTAACAGGTCCTCTTAGGAGTTCTAAGTATTTCTGTTCATTTAAAAATCGTAAGTTTCATAGATTATGGTATCATTTAAAAGACAACAGAATACATTAAAACTGTAGCGGTCTTGAAAATGTGTAGTTCTGCAAACGTGAGGATTTTCTCTTGCCCAGAAATGATCATTGCGTCGATTAACAATTCCTTCCCGATTAAACATCGCTCCAAATATCTTTAGATAAAATATTTTCGACTTTTTGAATTTTGAATGAAATTATTTCACAGTATGCAACTCTTTTTTGTTCGTCCCCAGGGAGGAAGGCTTATACTAATGTTACCTTATAGGGATGCATCCTATCATGTTTTAAAATGCGATAAATCGACATTGAAGAGATACTCATATCACTAGAAGCTGAAACTATCGAACTCCGGGGATGAGCATGAAAAAACTAGCACGTTTACTTGATTTTCTTCTGCTTCAACGATAGGTTTTGTGTAGTTTTTTTTTATCTTAACACTTCCCGTATTTAAAAACCCTGATTCCAATTATTCTAAATTTACTTTTGGTAATTGGCGGTAGATTAGGATATCGTTCATTAAACGTTCTACAAGTTCTGCTAAGAATTTTTCCACATTCGTCATGGATGTAGAATAAATTTAAAATATCAGTATTGGAATAATCGTCAACTGCTTCCATTGTATAAAATAGACTGTTTACTTCAATAAGAATGACAACCAAATAAGCATTTGTTTATTTAATCATACTCATAGCCTACTTTCAAACGTGCATAGGTTTTAATACAGGTTTTAATTGATATTTGGTATTAAAGCGTTAATAACGCCAAAACCGCTAAGAATAGATATAAAGACACTTATAGCGTATCGATGGCTAAATTAAATCTTCATGTAAATATGTGAAAATGTACAGGTGTTCCATTTGAAAAAAATGATTTTTTGTGTTTAAAGTTTTTCGGCTTTGCCACTAAATTTTGAACACCCTGTATAACCTGTGATAGGTTTGCAATATATTTTGTGAACCCTTATGGTTTTACTTGCTGTTTGTAAAATATTCGAAGTTTTGCATTTAAAGAAGAGCAAAAGAAAGACTATTAAACATCCCACCGTAAAACGCATTTTTTTATAAATCACAATAGCTCAAAAACAGTTGAAGATAGGTATAGGGTAACCTAATACAGTGTATCGTAGAATCGATTGTTCAATTCAAAAATGCAATAATATACACGGCATGCCATTAAGAAAGTTGATAGCAATTTTCGGTTCTTCCGGAAGTTGTACAACATCGGAAATATTTTAGAACAAAAGAAGGCTATGGCTTAATCTTAACCTGAAAGTTTCAAATTCATAAATAGTAAGGAACCCTGCAAACTTCTAATGAACGGGTTCCGTGATAGACCCTGTATTATTATGTTCTATGATACAATGAAGGAAATATGTGTTGCGATCTTATTTTAAATTCAACTCTTAACGGTGAAAAAAGGTATTTGAAATACATTTTTATTGTGAAATTTACCTCTAACTTGGTATTAATGCTCTTTGACACAAATAATGAAACACGTCTCAAATCACGGCAGATCTTTATTATAATCTGCGTTAAGTGGGCAGAAAAACATAAGCTAACACCAACGATTATGTGTTGTACCGACACTTATAAAATGGAAATATCATATCCTGAGACTTATAGCACCTATACATATATTTAGCCATTAAATTTTAGTTCATTACTCCTACCGCACTACTTACATTTACCTTTTAAACAATTTCCTTATACAAAATCCTAAAAACAACCCTCACTATTTTGATATATAGCGTCATAGCTTATATTTCAGTGCAAAAGACTTTTGTCAAGTACTGCATTAAGATGTTACTTTTCACTTGAGAACCTTTAGCTGCAAAGATGAAGGAATTTCTTGATGGTTTTTTCTTCCCCCTTCTACCAGACCCGTCCAACCTATGATCACCAGTAAAGCACCGCAGCCTTCAGGCTTATTGTGCCACGTCTGTATATTCAAGTCACCCACTCTAACACGGTAGTCGCCTTCACTAATCTCTACAGATCCCTACCTGAGTGGGTAAGGTATGTCCCTGGGTCTCCTTTCGTTCTTCCAAATAGGTTTTGCCTTCTGCGATCTCCGGTTCTATTTCACAAAGTCTACACTTTGTGTCCCCGTCAAACACTTCGATTTTGTGTTGGTGTTCTTTCACCACAGCATGTCCGGTCATTAGGCCCATAATAATGCAGAGTTGTTTCCTATTAAACTGTAGTAGTTCTATAGCTCTCTTCCTACCTGATTTCCCTATAAAAATTTTACACTTTCTGATTTAGTAGTGCCTTTAGTGCCGCATGATTTGAATTCGTCTGTTGGTCACTGCTTTCACATTCATTGTGTGTGCGCATTGAAGAATGGCATATACGTATGTACATCCGCCTGAAACACAAAGGCATATTCCGCCAATGCGTTGGTGTGCACCTCCTTCCGAGAGTATATCCTTGCACCAGTACCGTTAGCCGTCTAAGATCCGCCCGTGTACTAGACTCACTCATTTACATAGAAGATAGTGGCACATTAAGAGTAGTGGAAGGTGTATTGTAGTGCAGAAATGCATTTACATAAGAAAAGTAATGCGACATGCGTAACGACGATAGTTGGTAATGGATGTCCGCCTGTCAAATGTAAACACAACAAAACAGCTGTTATCGGTAGATTGTTCTCGCAGACGCGTTGGTATAAGTATCGGTAGTGTAGTGGGAATGTTTGTAGTTTGGCACTACTTCTCCCTCCGTTCCTGTCGCACTGTTTATGTAAATATCTCGTTTAAATACATGTAACCGTTACTCCACTCTCTTACAACAATCCCACTATCCGTGTAAATGAAGCTTTAAGTCTTGATTTTTGATTCCAAGTGCATATCTGGCAGCCGCCTCCCGTCTGTCTGCTATAGACACCGTGAAGGAATTCCCACACCTATGCCTTACTGGCATGTGGTCTTGATTTTTAACCAGATGTCATATCAATGATCTAACGTTTTATTACGGAGTTTACGTCCGTACATAGTTTAAACGAAGTAAGGGAAATTTGGAGACAGATGGTGGAATGAACGTTGGTTCAAGGTGACAGAAAGCCTCTTGATGTGTTCATTCATTTATTGATATTTGGCAAAATTTTTATCTTTTAGAATAATTTTCTCTCTAAGATATTTATAGTGAGTATATACTTCTGTATTTATACCACTTTATTCTTAATTATATTGAAACAAAATTGATCTTTTCTTCTTGTGTGGTGACTGCTTAGTTGCAGTGATCTTGAAAGCTGTATCGCTTGTGTGGCTACACTGCAACTCTCGCGGTGTAGTTTTTGTGTATGTATAATTGTGTTGAATTACTTTTTATATTTCTAATTCTAAATTATGTGTCGTGGTAAAGTCTGTATTCATAGGTAAAAATTTTGGCAATTAGCAATTAATTAATTAATATATCTCAGATTTTCTATAACTTTCGTGTACGATTAGTTTTTTTATTAGCTTTATGCTTAATAAAAAATTGCTTTTGATCATTTAGTTTACAGAAGTAAATCTAAAAGACATGTAGTTAATTTAAATTGTTTAATCAATTTTTATTTACAAGTTTTAAAGCATTATCAATAGTATCGTATTTTGGAGTGTCCTCTTCTTCGTTTTTCAAGAAACGCCTTACTATAGGTGTAATGCAATTTCTGTTCAGTGGTTTGCTGGGTTTTGTAAACGCACTAACGGCTATACTTACAATAAACACAATCAATAATCCCATTAATGTGTACCAAAAAATGGATACTCTGTATATTGGATGCGGTACTTCAGTTGTTGGTGTATCTACAGTGTTATTGCCTAACGATTTTGTAGTTTCTATTATACTAGAAAAGATAGTAGATGAGACATAAATAAGCTACTTAAATCGAAACTTACGTCTTGTTGATATTATTAACTATTGTGTTATTGCAACCATCAATACCTACTGGCAGAATCTCATTAGTAATAATCTTATTTAAACGATACCATTGAGACCCCATAACTATCCAGAACATTATCACTAATGATGTGATACCTCCAGACAATGCTCCCTAAATGTTTTTAATAAAGAATACCTGCTTTGAATTAAATCTATAGCTTTTCTTACCTTTTCATTTACCATGGGCACCAACATACCAATAGAAAATAGTCCTAACAAAGGACCAGCCGTTACTCCGGCAAAACTAAATGTCAACGATAGCAAGCTCCCTAGTCGTTCTACTATGTAAACGGATAAAGTAGAAACCACTCCTATGGCAACTACAAGTAGTTTGAGATAAAGGCTAACTCTTTCCTGAGATGTATTTCTGGGCACAAAAGGCGAAATAAAATCTTCATAAACGGTAGCAGCTAAGCAATTTAGCGCTGCAGATAACGTACTGAAAGCAGATATTATACTGGATTGCAATATTTTATTGGAATATTGTACCTTAAGGCTGCGCTAAATATTCCCGATATGAACAACCCCGCCAAACCGGGAATAAAATTTGCTTCCTGCATAACAAACATTGGAACCAATTGATCATGGTTAGTTATTATGCCTGTTTCTAATGGATCGCATTTAAAGTATTTAGTAAATATGACAAGGCCAGTGAACATACTAGAGATCATTATGCTTATTATACCAACGACAGCAAGACCAAGGGCGCTACAATAATATTTTTGATTACAAAGTTAATTTATTAATATATATATTTTCTGACCTTTATTTACTTATCTTTTAATTCCTGATTTATTCAATAAAACAATAAATAATTAAATACCAATGTATAAATTGGTAAATCAGGAATTAAAAGAAAAGTTAATTTATATTCAATTACATACGTATTTACTGCACTAAGAGAAGGTAAGGCCAAACATTTTTGTACGAAACTCTGGTTGATGTCGAAGTGATTTATGAACATGAAAAAATTTCCGATAGTTCCTGTCCAGAATGTATCTCTTGTTAAAGGACTTAGATCAAAGCTGCAATTAATGGTAAGCCATACATATTTGTATTTTACTGACTAATTAAGTAACTTACCTAATATCAAGACGTCTGCCCACATATGATTTCTCGAAGATAACTCCAAATCCACCAACAGAGACAATTCCAATGATTAATACCACAATTATAGATCCTAACATTACTACAAACTGAAGTGCATCCGTCCACACTACAGCTTTCAAGCCACCTAGTGTCGTGTAGAAAATACAGACACTGCATACTATAGGTGTTATCAAGTGAGTGTTAAATCCAGTGACTAAATACAATGCATATGTAGTCGATTGTTACATAATATGCTAGCCATATTACCTTGAGCCAAAGCTAATGCCGGTACGTAAATCACAATTGGTAAAAACAACAAAAGTTGTATGGTGAATACGATTGATGCAAATATTCGAATTTTGTTGTCGAATCTCAGACTTAAATACTCATAAATGCTAGTTATTTGGAGTTCGTAAAATACTGGAATATATATCACAGCTCCCACAAGTATTACGATTGGTAACATTGTAAACGACAACATATAGGTGATTCCGTACCTATATATATCAGCTGGAACTCCTAATACTGCTAATCCTGAAAGTGAACTGAAAGAATATTATAAGTATATAATATCAAGTTCAATGAGCTAATGACTTCCAATTATATTAATCATCTATAATTTAAAATAGAATAAATCGATTAAATCTTCATGTTGATAAATGTATTTTTCGATACATTTGATGTAGCTGTATAGTTCTCAGGTTGAGAACTTGCCGGCGTAGATCGACTTTTTTGCATGCAGAGAATCCCATTGTTTGGATAAGATGCACTCGCATCTTAGGCGGAAAGGCAAGTTTATAAATATTGAAAATATTAACAATGGTTTTGTTTTAAAATGGTAGCCACCAAGCCAATGTCAACTAAATCAGTATTTATCAACCTCTTACTGATCATAGATACAACTTCTATTGCCTCGTTTTTAGAAAAAAAGCCGTAACTTTTCAAACTTCTATTTTAAACTTAAAGAGATTGGATCAGGTGCATAAGCACTGTGTGCAAGTAAAGCAAGTCCTAAACAATGATTTTTTTGTGATATGCATGCATGTGAATAATATTCATTAGTATTTTTCTTCACTAAAAGAACCAATGACGACCATTTCATGGCAATGCCGAAGACAGGTTAAACTTTTTAGATCTGGAAAATGCGAGTACTTGTACTTTATTATTGTTAGTTGCTGTGGCGAGGGATCGCACAAATATAACAAAAGTATAATAATTTAAGTTTCATCCATGGCGAAAGCATGCTTAAGTCAACTTCGTTTCCAAATTGAGGGAGATTGTGCACTTGCTCATTTCTCATTACCATCAATATGAAGCATGTAGGTAATGTAGTGAGAAAAAGTATTCATGGTATTCGTTAGAGTTCAATTGGACAGTTGGTTAAAATGTTTTCATCTGTGTCATTATTGTAGCTTATCCAAGGCGTTACTTTCAATGGAAAATATGTTTCTTTTACGGCAGGTTATTCAATTCTTCATTGTTGAATACGAGGTACATTAAACAGTAAGCTTATATATTAAAGATATCTTCGTGAATCTACACTCTCTTAAACTTTGGTTTGATCTAAATTTTTGGCATCGGATTATTGCAGAGGAAGATCAAAAAGGTATACAAATCTTTTTGAAAGAGGAATTTTCTGTATGGATGACATTATTTTTAAATTAATATCATGCAAATTAGAATTCCTTTTGCAAATAGCTGAGAATCTTTCTAGTCGAGGTATCTATTAGAGTGAAATTTGCAAGAATTAATTAATTTTGTTTCGTAATTTTTATTTTAATATTTAATTCTATAATAAGAGCACGAATACAGAAAAATGAAAATACAAAAAGTAAGAAAAAACCTTACCTAGAAACTAAGGACATTGATATTGGCAGTATGCCCATTTGTTTGTTGCCTAACAGATAATCGGCTGCTGTTTTTTGTTTCTTAATAAATCCGTAATATATACCGACTAGGGCACTTAACAGTAACATAGCAGTAAACAAGAAATAATCTAACCAGCTAAACTGATGTAGAACCATTTTGACGGAATTTTGAAAGTTTACTGCTGCTCTAGAATAGAAAGGAATAGTCACCTCAAACCATAAATTTTTTCTTATAGTTCTACGAACAATTGTGCTAATAAAAGGATTATATTTATTACGAAGGATATTCGTGCGTGCATTAAAAGTCATACATAGGTAATAGAGAGATAAAATATAATTGATGTAATGTCGGCTACTGCATTAATATCGCAACGGTCTATTACTTGAATAACATCATAATCGAAGAGAATCGAGAAATTGTAACCACCACTTCGACTGACAATGAGTAGCTTTTAGGTGATTAGCACTGAATTTCACGAATCACCTTAAAGAATTTCAAATATAGGTATTTAAGTTGAAAATATTAATTGCGGTAACCAAATATTGCATAAATGCTACAATGAACCTCTACCAAATTGTTGTGGTTACACTATATTGTATTTTACGATGATTTAAATATTCTAGCCACGATTAAATGTGATTTTTACGTTTCGTGCAAAAGCATTCTTAAGGGAAACTTAAAATAAACGGTCAATTTTCTAGGTTGAGGAACCCTTAATTTTTTTATGACGCATGTGTACGCAATGTATTGAATATATTCCAATCTAAAAAATATTCCAAAAAAATATTCCAATCTAAAAATCTGAAATCTAGGTGTGAGTGCAGAAAATGTGCTTCAGCATATATTACATACAAAATTTACAAGATGCTACAAGATCATTAACGCAGTAATTTTTGATTTTCTTTTGATTTTTCCAAAAAATTGTGAGCAACATTTTTGAATACTCTTAATTCGGTCTTTTTTTACACGATTTTGATTCAACACGAGCTACAATGAAAATTAATTCTCTTTTTGCACGATTTACTTTGATTTAACACGATCGGCCGAAATTCTAAGAAAATTCTGCTAGAATGTTTGTATTTATTTGGTTGATTTATCCATGTATACCAAAGAATTAGGTATTCATCTATTGGAAATGTTTACGTAGGTATGTAATTCAATCTATTCAAATATGTATGTATGCATAATACAATAACTTCTGTATGGAATATTATTTGCTTCTTCTACATTTTAAGTTTAGTGTTCAAACTGAAAATACTGTTTTGATGTTTACAAAATTTAAAAAAAGCTAGAATAAAATTCGTGCATCATACGTATGTATTAATTTTGAGTAAAAGTTAATATGGGTGAGTTTTTTTGAATGTTTAGCATTGGGATCTCAGAAACTACTAGAGATAGAAAAACGCTTGAATGGGGATAGATGCGCAGTTTTACGGGTTTGATTTAAAACTGCTTTTGTTTCTCCGATAACTTTCATGGCTTACTAGATATTCAAAGAAAACTAAATTTTACGATTTTCTTTAAACATGCTTAGCATCGTTAATCGTAATTTTAGAGAAAAAGTGTTCAGGCAAAAGTTTTAGATAATTTTACGCCAAATAAAACTATGTAGCTAATATTTTTCTTTTCGTTCACCATTATCGAGTTATGAGTTATGTTTTTTTTTTAAATAGAAACCATAGTTGGGTTTGATATCATTAAAAAGCTTATTTTTTGCTGATTACAATGATATAAGGTTTGATATGGTTATTTAATAAAAATAAAGAGGATATAGACATTTTTATGGTTTTTATGGAAAACAATTGAATTTCGAACTGATAAAATACAAACCAAACGAAAACTTATTTTGAAATCTTATGTAGTAATAAAATGAAAACTATAAGAACTTTTATTAAGGGCACACAACATTATTAATTTTGAAAGATATCTCCATTATTATTAATACACAAATTGCATCTCTTCACAACAGAATTTGTAGCATTGCGGACTTTACGCCTATCGATGTTATTAAAAGCAACTAAGACAGCTTCTCTTAAATCGTTGATTGTTGCATATGTTCTTTTGTATACTGAATCCTTTAGTACACCCCAGAAGAAAAAATCCAAAACTGATAAAGCAGGGAATCTACCTGGCCATTCAATGGGTGCATTTCGTCCTATCCATTGATTAGGAAGTTTAAATTTAAATAATTTCTAACATTCAGTTTATTGTGCGGAGGCGCTCCGTCATGTTGGAACCATTGCAGCATTGCTCAGGTTCTTAAATTTAAATGGTCTAACATTTCCTCGAAATCTTGTTGTAAAAAATTAAGATAACGATTGCCAGTTAGTGATCCATCAAAAATAAAAGGAGGAAGAACAGTTGATCCTGTAACACCACACCAAACATTAAATCCAAATTTAATTTGTGGTCTCCTATGCTCAACGTGAAGTGGATTTGTTTGAGACCATATGTGCTCATCGTGCCTATTAAACATTCCACAATTTGTGAAACGAGATTGATCAGTCCATAATATTTTCATTGAAAAGTGTGGATCGTTTTGACACTGATCTTTAAACCATTTACAAAAAGCTATTCGTCTGATGTTATCACCTTCATGTGAAGTTTGTGATACTGATAATTTGTAGGGACGAAATTTATGCTTCTTTAACTATCTGACAATAGTGCGTTGAGAGGAGTCCATTTCTGTTGAAATTTGTCGGGTCGATGTAGATGGATTCTGAGCGACACTTGCTAATATGTTTATTTCTCTATCTTCATTCATCCCTTTTTTTGATTTTGGTTTAACGAACGAACCATAATCTGCTAAATTATCCCATAATCTCTTAAAAGTAGGTAGCAACGGCTGACGTCGATCAAAATAATTTTCAAAATAAACTTCAGCAGCTCTAGTAGAATTTTTCTGGCACTGAATGTAACATTCAACCATATCATGCTTTTCTACGTTAGAAAATTCAATAGCCAATGCAAACTTATGATTAACGGCCGTTTGCACCGCTTATAGTTAAGTTACAATTAAATTAATTAATAGTTAATTGTCACTGTTTCACAATTAACTTGACTTAAAAGTAAAAATTAATAACTCCCACTTCTGTGACTCAACGTGGATGCAATGTTAGTATATTATTTATCTTGATTGCTCCAACGAACACTATTGTAATTCAGATTTTTCGTTTTTTGAATTACAAAACACCAAACATTTTTTTTAAGTTTTTATCTTATAAAATGAACAATCATAGAAATGTCTGTATCCTCTTTATTTTTTTAAATAACCGTATCAAACCTATCATTGTAATAAGCAAAAAATAAGCTTTTTAATGATGTCCAAACCAACTACGGTTTCCATTTAAAAAGACACAAGTTTGTGTCATAACTCGATAATGGTGAACGAAAAAAAAATTGCTGGATAGTTTTATTCGCCATAAAATTATCTAAAACTTTTGTCTGAACACTTTTTCTCTAAAATTACTATTAACGATGCTAAGTATGTTTACAGAAAATCGTAAAATTTAGTTTTCTTTGAATATTTAATAAGCCATGAAAGTTATCGGAGAAACAAAACCAGTTTTAAATCAAACTCGTAAAACTGTGCATCTTTCCCCATTTAAGCGTTTTTCTATATCTAGTAATTTCTGAGATCCTATTGCTAAACATTCAAAAAAACTCACCCTGTATATATATATACATACATAATTACTGAATTCGTTTCTAAATCCACTGAAATATCGACATTACAGGAGGCTAGTTTTAATTTTAACTCAGAGATTACAGAAAGAAAGTAAACTTAAATGGGTTTTAGATACTGTAGTTTCTGTTAATTTTGAATTCAATTCGTGAGGTATTTTTAGCTGTGGTCTATGAAGAATTGAAACTCTCTTAACAAACAGTTAAACGATTTATTAAAAATAAAATGAAAAGAATACATTAAATTACATATACATTCATATATTAAAATATTCACATAAGAAATACTGTTGACGTACTTTAAAAATAGTTATGTTTTATTTACAGCTTTTCATTCTTTCTCCATTGTCTGATATTTTAAAGCATTTGATTTTAATAATGCTCTTACCACTGGTGCCAAGCAATTTTTATTTAGAGGTTTATCGCGTTTTGTAAAGTAACTGATTAATGTAGTTACGAAGATAGCAGTACAAGCTCCTATCATGGTATAATAGTAAAACGATATTCTATAAAGTATAAATGGTGGATTTTCGCCAAACTCTGCCATAATCTCCAGATTTTCAGCTGTTATGTTGCTAAACCTAGAAAATAATTAATTAAATAAATATATTTATTATTGGATATCTTAGTAGGTACGACTGATTAATGAATTTTACAGCAGTGCTATTACAAGCATCCATTGTTACAGGTAATGTAGGATTTCGGACAGCTCCTATAAATTTATACCAATGAGAACCCAAGACCATCCAAGCTGTCAATGCAAATGATGTAAGACCGCCATACCAAGCTCCCTAAACATTACTTGTCATATACTTTCATTGATTTCATTTTATTTAGGATACCTTTGAATTAGCTATTGGTATTAGCATTCCAACTGTGAACAATCCTAGTAGTGGACCGCCAGTTAAAGCACTAACACTTAACACTAATGCTAATAGACTACCCAGTTGCTCCACAACATATACTAAGATGATACATATGACTCCAAGGATGATTACGATCAGTTTCAGGTACCGACTAATACTTTCCTCTGAGATATTTCCGGATATGAAGGGAGATATAAAATCTTGATATATGATTCCTGACATTGAATTTAGAGATGCGGCTAAAGCGCTGTAATATTAATTTCTTGTTGCTTTAAAGTATCATGTTCGTTTTGAAATAATTTGAGTAATATATACCTTAGTGATGCGCTAAATAATCCTGATATAAATAGTCCTGGTAATCCTGGGATGAAAATCGAAATGTCCATGACATACTTCGGTAGTAGCTGGTCGTAAGTTGATATACTGTTTAGTTTTAATGGATCGCATCCGAAATAGTGTGCAAACATAATTAATCCAGAAAACATGCTCAAAGTAATGATGACTACCATACCTGTGGTAACTGCTAATAACGCACTAAAACGAAAAATATTTGAAACTGTTTACCTTCTTATGTTATTTTATTAAATTTTTCTTTTCTGATATACAAGGTGTGTAATTCGATACAAATTACAAGATTATTCGGCAGAAGTGTTCATCATAAACGTCTCTTATTTCTAACCACCGAAAAAGTGTTATTTACTACTACAAGCGTTCTATAGTGCACGTGCATTTTCCTACTTCATATTTAACTGATGTATTTTACTAGTACACAACTATAATAAGCTGCAATTAAGATTACAGATAGAAAATCATTAAATTTCTGGAACTAAAGTTAACCTAACAATAAACATCGGTATCACCACACACCACAACTTTGATTAATTGTTCGGGACACGTGTTTCGAAAACGCATGGGTTTTCATCATACCGGTATTCGGTTGATGATGAAAACCCATGCGTTTTCGAAACACGTGTCCCGAATAATTAATCAAAGTTGTGGTGTGTGGTGATACCGATGTTTATTGTTATTACGAGCCCATAGTCCTTGAAATCACTCTAAAGTTAACCTATTTTTTATGGACACCTACTTATTAATCAGTTTTAAGTAATTATATTATTATAATAATTATATTTGTCAGCTATTCAGATTTTAAATTGGATTAAGTATTCCAACTTCCAATACTAAAGCCTGCATGAGGGATAGTGTTCCTAAGATTTTATTTAATTTGAAGTATGTATCTTTAAATTAGATATAATGTTTCAAGACTTGGCGAAAAAACTTAGTGAACGAAACACAAAGTGTCATTCGAAATATATTTAGGTACAACACAGTCTCAATTATCCCGGTTGGGATTAGAGGCGTTTTAACCAAGTAAAATAAAACTTTTAAAACTAAAAATCAGATTAGCATAAAACACGTCAGTAAAAGTTAAAAAATGTATTGAAATCATCAATCAATATTTTGGTAAGTAAATCATCATCATCATGACTCCAGTAGAGCAATATACATTTGTTACAGTCGCTTACCAAACATAGTCTTCAAGAAAATGGTATCGTGTATTTAATAATCTATCCTGTGTAATTAATTTCAACTGCCATTGTCTTCATAGATTATTGTTGGAGGTTCTATTTTTGTTGTATATATTCAAGCAATCGATGTATTCAGAAAACTTCTTGGTATGCTCCAGAGAATGCTTCACCAAAATCTTTCAATTTTCGAACTAAATTTGTCATTTCTGCGATGTGTTCTAGATCAGTATTTTTTCCATTTCTAAATTACAACTAAATACTTTGCGTTAAATTAACCTTGTTATATACTTAGTGTATTTTCTTCATGATAACTTTTAAGGCCGTTGATGTTGCTTTCACTGCATTTTTTGTTTGTATAAAATTGACACAATTGATTATCTTCAACTGACATAATTTTCCGGTTTTATACTTCTAAAATAATTGTTTCAATTTTACAATTAATACTTTATATACGTCCGTCATTATTCTTCTGTAAGTATCTTTATCTGTGTCTTAACGGTATACATTAAAACTCTTTTAATCAATAATCGTATCATTGCAAATTTGTTAGATTGTAATCTAGCAGTACGGCATTGATATCCTATTTAACTTGAAGTTATTGTATTAATTTCGCTAAAAAATCTTACGACTGCGTAAAATTGATACTGATACTTTGGATTGGAAATTTTGTGTAACCAAGGGTTTTGGAGAACATTCTATCTGGTTATTAAGGAAACCAAAAAAACGCTTCGACGGAAGTGTATTTCCAACCATTTGATGAAGAGTTTATTCCGTCCGTAACAGGGCGGTCTTCCAGTTAAGATTATTTTGCTGGTACATAATGCTCCATAATGTTCAGCATAACATTTAAGGAAAGATGGTATTTTTATGATGATTTTCTCGTAAAAGTCAAACTGTCGTTGTTGTATAAAACTAAAGAAGGGCGAAAGTGCTAAAGTAGAGAGTGGGTTAACGTTAATTTAAATGTTCGTTTGCTCATATCCAACACCTTCAAAATTATGGATTTTTAGAGACATGAGGAGTGCCCAGTACATATTTTTATAGTCCCATAAATTCATAATTTCGAAGCTATTGCGAATGAACAAGCAAAATGTTGAGTTACCAAGTTGCATTCTTTTTTTTAGTACGATTAATTTAAATGTACATTTGCTATACGAAGAAGCTGATTTTACACACGTTGACTTTAGTGTTTACAATTTTACCAATAATTAACACTTAAGAAGTATTGCATATTTAAGTTGATTTGTCTATTTACCTATATATGACTAGATTAATGTATATGAACACGACTGCAAGTAATTAATAGAAATAAAATATGTAAAAAGAAAATAGACTATGTACATACATATGTACATTAATATAAATGCATACGTGTAATTGCATTATACGTTACTTCGGATAATACAATCTAATACTTTTTTAATTCTTTACTTAAACTAACCTTCTTACGGATTTATAGGAAGGCAGACACATGCACTTTTGGACAAAGCCCTGGTTAACAGCAAAATGATTTAAAAAAGCAAAAAAACTGCCAATAGAGGTCGCCCAAATTGTGTTCTGCTGTGTAATTGAATAGTTGAAGCTGTAATTATATATATCATTGTTAGGTATTTTAAAATATATTTGCTAAAATTAATTACCTTACATCCATACGTTTTCCAGTGAAAGACTTCTGAAAAATCATACTGAGACCACCAGTACTTATAATTCCAAACCCTATTGTTATAACCAAAGAACCGAACATTACGATAAATTGTAGAGCATCGGACCATACAACTGCCTTAATCCCTCCAAGCGTTGTGTAAAAGATACACACACCGCATACGCAAGGAGCTATATAGTGAATAGAAAGTCCAGATACTGGAAAAAGAATATTTATTGCAATTTAGTGTAAAGTGTTGCTGCTACTTAGTGACATACCCTGAGAAAGAGCCAGCGTTGGTATATAAACTAAAATAGGCAGCAACAGTATCATATGTAGCACAAATAGCAGTAATGCAAGTCGTTTTATTCGATTATCAAATCGAAATCGAAAATATTCGTATATATTCGTTACTTGCAGTTTGTAGAAGACCGGCATATAAATATAGTAAGTTATAAGTAAAATAATTATGTGCAATGGTGATATGATCATTAAGGCTATCCCATGTGCGTAGATATCAGCTGGCAAAGATAAAAGCGTTACACCAGAAAGTGAACTGAAAAAGAAGAATTATCATCACTTGTATCATATTGTATTACAGACTGTGCTTAGTTCTAAATCTGCTTTTATAAATATATTATCTGTACTTTACAAAACGTCTTAGCTTCATCTAGTATTAAATTTGGAAATTTACTGATAAACTTCTTTTTTGTAAATAATATGAGTATGTTGGGAAATGTGGCATCTCGGTGAGAGTTTATTTAAAATGGTGGATAATCATTTCTAATGCCCATTTGTACTTACATGGTATAAAGATTGTTTCTAAATAGTGGTCTTATAGTAATATTTTGTACCTGGTTATCAGGGATAATGCAATAGGTGTGACGCTCATTTTCTTGCTTCCTAGTAAATAATCGTTTGCACTCTTTTGTTTTTTGTAAATACCATGGTAAATTCCAATCCCAATACTAACTAGCAGCATAAATATGAAGACAAAGTAGTCAATCCAAGTAAGAGTTTGTTGCATTTTTGTTTTAGGAACTTCTTTGTACTAGTAAGTTTCACCCAATATTCTGTTTCTGTTTTTGATCAGCTATTGAGAGTAAAAAAAAGTTAGTATTATTTAGCATTATCAATAGATGTAACAGTTCTTTCAAAGAATTGAAAAGTAATTTAATTTGAAAGAATAATTGTAATAACTTTGGATCTAGTCCTAGTGTATTAAGCTGGTAATATGATTTTAAAATTATTTGGCTAATTCTTTATAGAAACGTTTCATTATTAAATCTCATTAAATAATCATATACCATACATTCCATTTTATTATTATTTGTCGAGAATTGTTGTGAATTGCTGTATTCATACCAAAAACCCATGTGTGTGATATTCTGGAGGAAATTGTAAAGTTTTTGTTAAATATTTGCTGAAATTTAGGGACAATTTGAAGATCAGATTCTGGATGTAGAAGGGATTGCAAAGCTTTTTAAAATAATTTAAATGAATTTGCTGAAATTTAGGGACAATAATATTATTGAAAATTAAAATAACATGAGAACATGTAACATAAGAATAATAGTCCATATAACGTAAGAATATCCATATAACATAAGAATAATAGTCAATATCAGACGAGAAAAATAAAATATAATAAAATATAATGTTTTTTTTTTACGTGTGGTGGGTGCTAAGTTGCATTGACTCCGTCAGCTGCCTGGCTATTACTGCAACTTTCGCGGTGTAGTTTTTGTATGTGTAAATTGTATTCAAATGGCTTTGTGACAACATCATATCGCCTTTTATAAAATCGCTGATTGCAGTGTAAGTTTGTAAGTTTGCAGAGGGATATGCAACAGCTTATGAATGTCTTATCAAAATAATTTACATAATTTCACCCTCTCTTGGTCGAAAGTTGTATTAAATAACATCCGATGAGATTTAAAAACCCACAAAGTTTTATTAGAACAGGTGATTGACACTTGAGGACCTTTCCTCGTACGTAGAGTAGAAAGAGTTTTACAAATTGTAATACATTTTAAACAGTTTATTTATCTTACCTGTACAATAATCTAAACAGATTTTACCGAGTTTTTCATGAGAAATACTTTTTAAATTTAAGAATTGGTTTTAGAACAGTAGTAACACATAGCTGAAGTAAATAATTTATAATTCAATTTAACCATACCTTCTAGTATTTACATATTATTATAAATAAGCTGTTTAGAGACCACTGAACACAGACATGTTTTAAAAAGCAACTAGGGATCTTCAAAATAATTCTCAAAGAAATACAACAGTATACAAAAAATATGTTGAAGAAATCACTAGGATATATTATACTAAAAAGTTAAAGGCAAAATCGTTATCGATTTTAACTATGTATATAGGGTATAGTAAATGTGAACTAAACAAATGATAGACATTTGTTTAATATCTTTCTAGAATCCAACTTTAGAATTCTTAGAATGAAAGCCACAGAAAGAAATGCAATAAGTTTTATTATGTATTTATTTCCAGAGATTTCACGATTATTTTTAAAGATTTTCATCACTAAATAATTAGGTTTCAGCATGAGAAACTGTGCAATATTACTGTAATTGCAAATTGAAGATATTTGGGTAAAAGGAAACGATGACGCTAACTAAAATCATTGTAGTTACATCAAGAGTGCACTACCAAGAGAATCATATCCGTTAAAGTACAAATGCATCTATTGAGCTATTATAACCCTGTAAGAAGTATTCATATTTTTATTATTTAGTAAGCCTTCTATCCTGTAGTACTCACCTTGCTATTGTACTGATTTCTTAAGTGCAATCAGTTAAATTTTGACAGCCATCTGTATATAGAGGTTCGTTGATTAGGTCGACATGCCACAACTTTCGTCCAATAGATAACCAAACTATGTATACCTATGCTACTATGCAATACCGGCTTACCCTCTTGTGGGAAGTAACATTTTAGTACTACACCATATACGTAATAAAGGAACTAAATTAAGAAAATGCTACTCTATATGGTCATTTTGTTAAATAAACGAGTTAGAGGCATTTTAACCAATTTTCTTGCATTTATAGACATCGTTGGCTAAAACAAAGTAGGATACAGAAATATACTTACTATAAACAATGCTTATAATGCACTTCATTAACTGGAGTTAGTCAGAATTGACATTATCTGAATTATTTCGGCTGAATATTAATTTATTTTTAGTCGAAGCTGAAAAGACAGATTGGCATGTACTGATTTTGAGAAGTATTTGCAGTTTTGCCATGAATTTCTGTTATTTACAGAACATAACAAGATTTTTGATTATATTGGATGTAACAAAATTTCCCAGAAAATTGTAAAACATTATTTTTAGAAATCTTATACTTGTCAATCTTCACTATCAACATTTAAAAATATATTTGACAATTTGAAGGAATATTTTTGGTATCTTCTAAAGCACTGTAGTAAAGATGTTAAAAAAATTCAATTAAGTATGCAAGTTATCCGTAAGGCAAGTGTAAGTAAGTAAGTATGAGGAAAAAAATGGAAAATGCACTGTCGTTTGTACATGGTACTATCAACTCTCATTTAACGTATTACGGGCTAATGAAAATCATATAACAAACTGTGGACGGTTTAATTACCTAGAAACTGAGTTACAAGATATGCTACATGAGTTGAATTGGGGGATTAAAATGGCGTACATAATACTTTGACGCTCAGACACCTTTTGGATGAAAAAAATTCGAGTCCCTGTTCGTTAGCTACTACATTCGTGGAATTTGGCAACAGTGGATTTTTTCTTGTGGAGAAAAGTGAAAGATAAACTGTAAAAAAGAACCTGCAAATGATTTTAAGTAAGTGTCGCTTTACGAGATTTTCAAAATAATCATGGTCATTTTGAACACTTAGGATACAAATAATTCTATTTCTTACTGATGTATGTTGACAGTTGATTCTGAACTTGATTAGTTAATTTGTTTTCAATTTTAAAATATTATTTTATGAGTGAGATTTATTATTTTCGGAATAAACCGAACTACTATCTGTTGTGTTTCACTATGGATATGTTTAATCTTTCAAAAGTCAACTGCGTTTTTAGGCACAATGTAACTAACAATGCTAGCTCGTTATAACGGAGAAAATAAGTTCTTTATAATGAAGTCATAACCAACTATGACAGTATGACTAAGTGGCTGGATCATCGGTATATAATTTTTGATTTTATGCATGTTATATACAAAGTTCTTCTTATATACTGATTCCTTATATTATCTGATAATATGAAACTATAAAGTTTTTATTTCGTTAAGCCTCTGTCTTGGTTTGTTCAGTGCTTATAATTTTGCACCATAGAGCTCTGTGTGCTTTCACTTTTGTTCCTTGTCATTTTGTAAATTGACTTCTTTTTGCCATATGCTACAATTGAAGACAATTACAAACCAATTGTGATTATTAACGAACAGTTGTTCTACATACATCGTCATTGTATGAAGAGCTAAGTACATATATTGAATTTATATACATGTCTATGTTTTTTTCATATCGTCATCATAAATTTTATTGACAATTGATACATCAGAAAAAAATATGGGTAATATAATAACATTTTCAACATTAATAAGTTTAGAGCCAGCCACACATATTTACTTATGGATCTTAAAATTCTAAACATTTGTGATAATATACAGTGTTACGGTCCAATTAGTTTATTGGACCCAGCTGCTGGAGAAATAAAAGAGTGGGTTTATTTTAATACATATATTTTCATAAAGAAGTAAAATTAAAAAATAAATTCCAGTTCTTTGTGCATGAAAGACACAAAATAACAATTCTTAGATAATGTATAAGCATATAAATAATATTTAAAAATAATGTCTCTCTTCCATGCGTATTAAACGCTATTTTAAACGTGTAATTTATGTACTTCTTATATTTAACGAGCCCCACAGAATATATTTAGTGTATTGAGTACGTTTTCATATGTATTTACATTTGGACATGTAATTGCATTCGTATACCTGTTTGCATCCGTATATGTAACTAGGCAAAGCAGAAAGGATGTATTTAGTGCCTTAAGCACATTGTATGTATCTATATTTGTTTGAATTAATGAGAGTCAAAAGGATGCCGTATCGGAGTGATTCCTGAACTAGGAAGACAGTGAATACTCAGTTTAATAGTTTATCACTACCGCGTAAAACACAGCTCAAAACTTCGTCTAATCTAATTTCTTCTAAATACATATTTCATATGCGTCTATCTGCGCTTCTTTCTACACGCTCCATCCACTGACCCCTTATAATAGTGACGAAGCGCGCTTGTTTTCGTAGCTTCGATGCAGTTTCGAAAATGGGTCCGACGCAGTTACGAGGATAGGTCCGTCGTAGTTAGAATTATATGCTATTGGTGGCTCTTGTTTCTATTAATTAGTTACAATGATTTTACTTATATTATAATTATATTACGTTAAGCGTGGGATTTATGTCAATTTGACAAAATGCTGGATATATAGCAAATATATGTAAAATAAAAAAGATAATTTATAAAATCAAACGATATAAAACAAATACAAAAATGCTTGTGTTAAATGTCTTTGAGTCCTTAACATATAGGGCAGAAAAGGGGTGTAAGCTCTGATATATTTGCTACAAGCAGGTTTTTTTGCAGGCTTGTTTCTCATGGATGCTCGTCAACCTCTTCACTTACAGTGTTTGGTATGTTCGTTCGACTTTCCACATCTTCAATTATCTCATTACTAGATTTTCCATTAGGATGAAGCGGATGGGTAATATGTTCGTGCAAAAATAAACTTTGGTTATGATATTGTAATTCAATTAACATGTATAAAATTTAATTTAACTATTATAATGCAGACGAATTATGTAAGAAGCTAACACTAAATTTCGAAAATATATTTTCTACATACTGTGAGATTCGTAGTTGGTTACCTGAAAATTATTGGTGTTATGCTTAAATGTTAATTGTTTCCTCACAAATATTCGCACTATGTATGCTGTGTATATCTCTCTTATTTCTTACTTAGATATTTCAATGAGTTATCGATGGTACAATATTCGTCAGAGTATAAGGCTTCATTTGGTAGTAAAAACCGTGCTATAGGCGAAATACATTCTTTTTGAACTTTATGCCCTTTTTGCTTTGTCAGTGCACTGATAATGACGCTAACCAAAACTGTTATCGCAATTCCAATGGTGCAATACCAGTAGAAAGATATTCTGTACAGTATGAATATATCTTCTGGTGTTGTAGTCCTGTAAATTATATATTAGTTCTTTATTTTTAATGTAGGTATTATACCGATACTAACGGCATAAATTCTATATTTGCGAATGTGGAATTGGTGAAATTTTGACAACCATGTGTATAAAATGGTTTTGTTGGATATTTTATTCTACCACTACTTTCATACCATTGGCGGCCAAATACCATCCATGCCATGATTAATAACGACGTAATACCACCTGATAAAGCTCCCTATAAATCATATGTAGATGATTCATCAGTTATAAAAATATTGCTTGTTACGTACTATGCTATTAACCATAGGTATTAACATACCAACACTGAAGATGCCAGTCATAGCACCGGCAGTAATTCCGCTCAAACTAAAGGATAATGCTAACATATCTCCTAATTTCTCAACCACGAGAACTAATGCTGTGTTGATTATTCCAATAATTACGACGAGCCATTTTAATATGGTACTTACTCTCTTCTGTGAAATATCTTTGGGCATGAATGGAGACATAAAATCATTGTAAATGGTACCAGCTAAGCAATTCATCAACGCTGAAAGTGTGCTGCAATTTAATATGTATCTACAGATTACGACATTTACTGTTTTTCTATAATTTAAGTGTAAGGTTCTAAAATGACCTTTTTCAAAGATAATCTGGTTTTGATAAGCTGGTTTATGATCACATGATTTATAATTTTGTATTCAACATCTTACCTTATCTTGTAACAATTACAAAAGAATAATAATAGTATTTAAATATAAAATGAGTGAAAGACCACAATCATTGATTAAAGAACCTACTGGTGGCGTCCAACATATATTTCCAGTTTGTTCATCGAAATCAACAGCGTATGTCTTCGGAGAATGATATGTTGACTATTTGTAGTTACTGTTGTTTGATTTAAATTTAATTGAATTGAACATAGTAATAAAAGCACAACGATTACAAAAAGCTACGGAAGAATAATTAGCCTATTTTCAAAACAGCTAGCAAATTTTATTCAGTGATGGAAAAGAGCAATTGAAAAATTTTATAAAATGATGACACCATATTTACTAGATTTAAAGTTGAAAATTAACTTTGTGGTGTTAGAACTACTGGATTAGATTTTTTGGTCCTAAGAATTTACCTTAATGCAGCGCTGAAAATACCTGCTACAAATAATCCAGGCAAGCCAGGAATAGAATGCGCTACATCCATCACATAATACGGTAGTAACTGATCAGCACGTTGGACTGTACCTATTGTTAACGGATCACAATTCCAGTACTTAGCAAAAATTATTAATCCGGTGAATACGCTAAACGATATCATTATTATCTTTCCAGCACCATAAATCGATACTGTTCTAAAACGAAGGCTTAATTGTATTAACCGCTTAAAACATTCAAGAACCAGATATTTACAATTTAACGTCTTTATATGTTCGTAACGACATGCATTTTTGAATAAATTCTTGATTAATAGTAATTTCTTTTAACCACATCATAGTCATTCCAATTAGAGCTGACCAAATTGTTTCCCGTTCAGTAAAATCCAAATTAAGACTATAATAAAACTTGCTAGTCCAATCATGTGCATCCTTAATCTATGTACTTACACTATTTCCAATCTTCCAGTTTCACTAGCTTTATTCCATATATTTTCAATACCTCCAGCAGAAATGACGCCTAAAGTGAATACTGCTATCAGTGAAATGATCATTACAAAAAACTGCAACGTATCTGTCCATACTACTGCTTTCAATCCACCTATTGTAGTGTAAAATATGCATATTCCACAAACAGCGGGAGTAATCATGTGTACACCAAGTCCAGTTGCTAAAATTGAAATTTCAGGGAAAAAATAACTGTGAGAAAGTATAGAATGCCAATTAGAGTTAAATTAATGCTATTAAAGTTAATATAATTCAGATATTGAAACAAATTCATGTAGAATTATTGTTTGTATACCTTGTGAAAAAGCCAAAGCCGGTATGTATATGACGATCGGTAAAAATAAAAGATTTCCTATTGTAAATAACAGTGATGCTAATATTTGAAGTTTTTTATTGAATCGAATTTTTAAATATTCGAAAATACTAGTTATCCCAAGGTCGTAAAAAACAGGAAGATACACAAAGTAAGTTATTGTAATCACCATAATTTGTGCATAGCAAGCGAACCAGTATCCTATTCCATATTTATAAATGTCTGCCGGAACTGCTAGTAATGTTATTCCGGATATAGAACTGAAAGATAAATGTTTTTAGATATGTAAATCATTTGCTATTTAAACTCACCTTGCAACTAAGGATATCCCAACTGCAATTGGATTCATTTCTTTGCCTCCTAATAAATATTCTTCTGCTGAAGATTGTCCTTTAAAGAATCCAAAGTATATTCCAATCATGGCACTAATACCAAGCATAATTCCGAAGTATGCATAATCGAACCAGGAAAAGTAAATGTTATGCATTGTATAGTTGTTTAAGACATCAGCTGTGGTATTCATTACTGTAAAATTTCTTCAATTACTTGGTTACTATTATAAAAAATTGGTACCTACTAATGTATTGAATTTGCTAGTATTATTTTGATTTTATAAGCGTTGCATGGAATATTTTAATCAATTGTAATTTTTGTTGAATAGAACATATTATGAGCTTTGTGTTGTTAGTATTAGTCATGTGACTAAAGAAATGAACAATAGGAGAAAAAAGATTAAATTTTTTGATGATCCTCTTATCATGATAATGTCATATATAAACAAACATTACGGCACTATTGTCCACTTTCTTTCATTACAATTTTTTTGAAGCCTCCTATTGTTTTAGATATATTTATGATTGTAATTAAGTTTTCAACTTTAATAGTTTTAAGGCTGTACAAATATTGCTATATGTTGAAAGAGAAATGTCAATAATTTTTGTAGAAAAATATCATTTTTCTTTTCTTTCATGAAATGTTTGATAAATTGTTCTTTAAACTAAACATCTACATATACAGTGTGCGCACGTTCGACCTGCTGATAGATGCATTAGCAATGTGTGATCGACTGTAACTGGAAAGCGCTACGTTATGCTTGAAAACTTCGACCTGTTGATAGGGTCTTCAATGTATTAGAGCAGGCATAGGATTATGTAAATGTAAATGTAAATTTATTTGTTGTTCTGACCAAAGTACAAATGGTATCAACATAATCAAGTACACATATCGATACAAAACGTAATTACAGCAGTAAATATAACACAGATGCAAAAGTACATCACAACAAATTAAAATAATCGTATAAAAATACACTTGTCATCAAAGATTATTTGAAATGAAGTATTAAATTAAAATAAAGCTAGACAAACGGATTTTAATATGTTAGATAAAGAGATACAACGAATGCATTCGTTCAAGGAAACAGTATCGATATATCAGTATCGTTTTCTGTGTTAACTAAGGGACGTCTCTTCACTGTTCTTTTTCACCTTACACTAAACGTATCAACAGGTCGGGCGTGCGCTCTCGGTATGTAAGAAAAAGTATATTCTTGCAGAACTAACACTTGTTCAATATTAAGAAAATTTGTCATCGACTGCTTGAGAAAAGCGAAGAAACTAGAAACTGAGTTACAAGATATGCTACGTGAGTGCTTGTTCGAATGAACAATCTGTTTTAAACTTTGAAGATCGTTAAAAGAATAGTAGTAATCATAGAAAAGTCAAGCAGTGGTCATTGACAGTTGATAACCAAGAATAAGTGCTTATTAAAGTTAGATACAAGTTAAAAACGAAAATGTATCAAACGTGTTTTCCGTTAGTAATATTTCTTAACAATAAGTTAATAAAGTATTCTTGTACAATAATGTGGTAGCGCATTATCATTGTATGTATACGTGTATATGTACATATACAGTTGAAAGAAAAAGCTATATAAGTATATAACAAAAGCATTTTTCTACAAAATATTTTTAAAACATATAGAAAAGTTATTTCAATTAGTTACTGACACTTATATACCTAAATATGCATAGTAGTTGTAGTGGTTGTCTAACTACTAAGCATACTTAAAAAATTCGGGTGCACGGAATGTGACCAAATGCTTTATGATTAATGGCCGTTTGTACCGTCCGTAGTTAAGGGGACGTTTCCGCGCCTAAATTTTCATCATATCGTTCAAACTGTATTTTATGTCGCAACTGAAACATAGATGGCTCGGAGAGTACTATATTTCTATACACATCACAAATTTCCGTTTCAATTTAATGACCTTGATTTAATTCCGTACTATAAGTTTATTTGCTTTGTATTTGGATTTACCTGAATAATCATACTCTCGGTTTATCTTTGTCAGTTGTATTGGATTAGGAAAGGGTAGAGCGAGCAATGAATACATTGGGGTAAAAATTACATATTCGTTTTCTCGAAAGTTTCCTTACTCCACAACTACATCTGATGTAGTTGAGTAGTTGTGCATCAGTATCAATGTGGTATCAATCAGTATTGTACCTAATTGTATTTCTACTGTTCGCTAGTTGGTTTTTCTAGTCCTGCAAGAATTCGCAAGAGATTTATTTGTTAGCATTTTTATCATTTTTTACTATTATTGTTATTAGTGTAAATAAAAATACCGTATATACAGTAGTAATTCCAGGTTTGTGTATATAGCGGTGTTATATACTTATATAAATATTTTATGCTGCGATATAGCTTATCAATTTACTAAAGGTTTTGCTAGCATAAGAATTGTGTACATGCATAGAGTAGTGTAGAGTAATTTTTTCAGGATTTGCAGAATGGATAGAAGAGCAAGAAATACATCATTTCGCCAATGTATTCTTTATAAAAACCCTAGACTTTTGAAAATGCAGGAACGACGGGCAAAAAGTAAAATACGATATTCAGTCCTATATATAAATTTTTTGAAATTTCGGTCTAATATATTTAACTTTTTCTAGATCTTATAGCTAATAATGGATTAATTCAAATTAAAAAAGTACCTACCTGTACCAGTTTACATATCAATAAAACGTTTGTAGAACAAACAATTCAATTTATTATTATATCAATAATGAAATAGTTCCTAAATTAGAAACATTTTATCAGACTTTTATATTTCCAGAAATAATTAATAAAAAAGCAAGTTGTGTTATTTGTTACCCATAACTAGCCTTTTATGTAAAAATTAAGGTATTTTTATTTAACTTCTTAGGTTTTTAAGTATCCTTATTAACTTATTACTTTCTGTAGTAATCTGTTGCATACTGGTGAAACATATTAAAAATATAATTTAATAACAAAAATACTTTTTTGATTCCTCTAATTTGTTAAACTGTTTAAATTGCAAGTATAGTATAAAACGATAATTTGGTAAAAATAATTTCAATTTGACATAAAACAAAAAAAATACGTAAATAGGTCTTAGATTAATAGTAAACCTCAATATTTAGAAATTTAAAATATTTAGAAAATAATTAATAATTTCTCATAAGGTTTTAAATTTTGTTATGGCAATTGAAAATTTTATTAGCTTTGTTCGATTTGGTCTCCTGCTTTATATAGTAAAAGGCATTATCATGCGCCATAAAAATACCCTATTCCATTTGCATTGTCGTAAGAGCGAGTTTCGAATATCACTGCATGCGTCGTGTTGTAAACGTCTAAAAGGAACAAACCTATTGACATTTAATGAGCGTCATCTGTTGCACAATCGCTGAACTTCATGCATGTACATTTGCCTTCGGCATCAAATTATTGAGCTTTTACTAAAAAAATACCATACATTTTTTAATTACACTATATTTCTAGCTACTGTGTCTTTTTTATGGAACTACATGTATATATCTAGGTTATGATTAAGAGATATCGTTAAAAAAGCCTTACTTCGTCAAGTAATTTTTACTAATTTTTTTATTACAGGTCTTCCAATTTTCTTTTGTTAATCAGCAACTGCCTAATGCAGTTATAGTTTTATAGAAATTATAATAATTTCGATATTCTTCCACGTTTAGAAATCTACGGTACTCTAAGAATGAGGAAAATTTAAACTTCCCGCACAACTGTGTAACGTCACCTTAAGGTGCCGTTAAGATATAGTAGAGTGCTCAGTCGGTAACCGAATTAAACTTTTATAGCTTTTGGCCGATTTAGAAAGAATTAATTGTATATTTTGTATTAAACATGAAGATATGATGCCTCCGGAGGGACTAAGCTATTTTTTTTGTAAAAATAACGTCAAAATTTATTTCAAACAACGAGTAAATAGCAATGAATTGAAATAATTTTGCATTTAGAATATAAGGAAAAAATCGTAGATGAATGACAAATTGCCAAAGTTGTAAATAAAGCATTAGTTTTTGCAAAAGCTACTTAAACTACTTAATTTAATTAACAAAATACAGTATCAAAAAAACGGCTAAAAACATCGATTATATTGTAGATATTTATAATTGCAACAAGTTTATGGTATCTATAGGTAATACGCGAAGGCCATACACATCGTACGATTACATTCTCAACAATATTTTCTATTACCTGATAGGTACGCAACCTTGGAAGCAGCGATGTATATTTCGAAACTGATTTTAGCTAATTTAATATATTTGTTGAGATTGATATTAGTAGAGTCCTCTATATACTGCTAGATGTTTTAAATCGGCCATTTTTTTTACGTGATCATCTGTTACGAATCGTCTATGGTATTGTGCCCACCTTAAATCAAGTCAAGTTATAATTATAATTAAATCTTAGTTAAATCGAAATTTTAGTTGCACGGAGATCTTAACAAAAGATTAAAATGTAAATCAACAGTTAAACCGTTCGTTAAGATCTACGTGCAACTAAAATTTCGATCTAAGATTTAATCTTAATTATAACTTAACTTGATTTAACTGGGGACGGTGCGAACGGCCGTAAGAATTCTTTATATTTGTATGCTAGCCAAATCAGCACCATTTCCATACATTAGGTGTACACCAGCGTATCTATTTTATTATTATGCATTAAATAAAATATTTATACGATAAAGATTTTACTGTTTTAAATGTTCCTTCTTCTGGGTATACGGTTCCTTTTGATTTATTTATTTAATTAATGAAACAAATCAGATATATATATGATCCATTTGATAAAACAGTAAAATATACCGATTAAATTACTAAAAAGAGAAGATAAAAATTTTAAGGAGTGAGAGGAATGAATTTGTTTTCTTGCTAGCTTGCTAAAATTATTGTGTAAAAAGCGCATCTGGTGTGTAAGTTTCCGAAAACTTTATGGCTAGTTAGCCATAAAGTTACGTTGTGTAGTGACGTTATCGTTCTTACTGTCCAATCCCTCTAGAAGAGGAAGTCTTTGCGCCTTTTTTCCTTCCTGTATCGTGAACAGTCCTTGTGTAAAATTGTGTTAGATTGTTTTCGCAATGGATCTGGATCACAAAGGTGCCATTGGCTAGTGGAGCTAACACAATGATGATAAAAATAGCAAATTTTGTAAATTAATTGTTTATTAATATAAAATAAGGTAGGCCACGCATCCATTAGTTCTTGTATTAGAATCTGAATCTAACACTTTGTGTTTGATCATCAACTAATAACGGCATACAAAAGGTAGAATCACATTTATTTGCTACAATTTTTCTTCAAATTGTTTTAATGTTTGGTGTTGCTGAAGATTGAAATATTCTGCATGTTGCTTTGAATTTTTTATAAATCTCCTTATTAGAGGACTGAAGTACTCTTCCCCCAATTCTTTATTATGTTGTGGAGTAAGTTTACTCACGATTAATCCAACAAATATGACTATAAGTGCGCCCATAGTTACATAGTAACAAAATGAGATTCTGTATAGTATAAATGGTAGTTCAGCACCTGAGCTGACTCTAGAATGTAAGAAGAAAAAATTAACGAAGCTGGACTAGTACTTACCATCTTACGTATCGTTCATTTGAGTGGATATTTTATGTGATAAAGTAATATTCCGACAACCACATATACTGACAGGCAGAGACGGATACGTTATAGCGTTCGTAGCAATATAATACTGTGATCCTAGCACTACCCATGTCATAAAAATAAGAGCGGTTATTCCTCCAAATAAAACACCCTATAGACAAATAATAGAATTGTGATTAGAGTATTTTTAATATTACATAACTTCCCTTTGAGTTGACTACTGGAAATAGTAGAGCACATGTAAAGATTCCCAATGTTGCGCCATCAGATATCCCACTTAAACTCATCGCTAACGGTAAAATGTTCCCTAAATATGGGACTATGTATACCAGGGCAGTAGAAGTGATACCAATCAGAACAGATAACATTTTCAGATAAGTACTTATTGTCTTTTCTGACGTACCCTTTTTTACAAAGCGCGATATAAAATCTTTATATATAGTAGCGGAAAGACAGTTTATAGTAGCTGAAAGAGTACTGAAGTATATGTAAGATACCCTTCACCTATTTTGACAATTTGCTATTTGATACCTTAGCGCTGCGCTAAAGATCCCTGCAGTAAATAAACCTGAAAGTCCTGGTATAGTTTTGGCGACGTCCATAACATAATGTGGTAAAAGTTGATCTGGTTTTGTAATGCTTCCTGATGTTAACGGATCGCATTCGGAATATCTATAGAACATAATAAAGCCTGTGAAACCACATAGGAATACTACCACTATCAAACCAACACCAAACATTGCTAAAGCCCTAAAAACGTTAAAAGGCAAATAAGTGGAGGATATATATAAATGTAATGTTGGTAACTGTATCTATTACTTTCCGGCTGATGGAAGATTTGTTATAGAAACACATTTTTGAACTACTCCTTGATTAACAGCTATATAACAAAACCAATTGACTGACATTGCAACGCCACTGGACCAGAATGTATCTCTATTTGTAAGATCAAAGCTGAAACTGGAAGGTAATAAAGGTTATATTATATATGTGTATGATAAGATCGTATGTTGTAATTTACTCAATCGCGATTCTTTTGTGCTCAACATTCTTTTGCCATACATTTGCAAATCCGCCAGATGTTGATATGCCTACAGAGAAAATCGTAATTATTGAGCCAACCATCAATACAAATTGCAGAATATCAGTCCAAATGACTGCTTTAAGTCCACCAAATGTAGTATAAAAAATGCAAACTGTGCAGATTGCTGGAGTTATGGTATTAATACTGATTCCAGTAGCTGTAATTGTAAATATACAAGTCAATAGACATAGTATTAAAAAAATATTTGTTACCTTGTGACAAAGCTAATGCTGGTATATAAATTACGATTGGTAGGTAATTTAACATTGATATAGTAAAGAGAGCTGAAGCAAATGTACTAACTTTTGAATTGAATCGTTCTGCTAAATATTCATAGATACTTGTGATTCGCAGTTCGTAAAATACTGGCAAGTACACGTAATATGTAATTGCTGCAGCAGAAATGAACGTTGGTATAGACAATAAGTAAGCCACTCCATAACTGTAAATATGGGCTGGTACTGCTAGTAGGGTTATACCAGATACCATGCTGAAAAATTATTTTAGGGTATCAACATACTCGTATGCGATAATCAATCAAGTTAATGTCCTTTTATTATCGAAGTTTTCAGGATAACGATTTCACGAAATTTTGCTGATACAACACAAAATTCTAATTATTGATCGAAAGAAATGATTGAAGCTCTACAATGAAGTTCTGAATCATGCTAAGTTACTTTTTACTAAAAAGGCGTACGAGTAGTGGTAAAATTCTAAAATTTTTAAATATGAAATTTGTTCATTAAGGAAACAAAATCCTCAATTCCTACTAAGCTTGAAATTGTGGCCTGGTTATTTACAGGATTTACATTATCTTCATTCCCATGTTCCTTCTTATGGGGATACTTGTGAGAATAATACCGGAATAAAGTTGGTCGAAACTTCATTCTAAAACTTAAGAAAAAGCGTCCTAAAACGTAAGAGAGAAAGGATAGTTTGTTTTAATTCATAATTAGTGTAACGATTAATGTATTTATAATAGGTACTATTTGCACAGATAATGCTTTATTTTTGTAGTATGAGTAAATAAGACGGTGTTACTACAACCATTTACGAAAATGAAACGCAGATAGAAATATGTACATACCCTACAATTAATGATGCTGCAACAGGAATAGCTGACATTTTTCTACCACCTAACAAATAATCCTGAGATGTGTTTTGTTGTTTTATAAAACCGAAGTATATTCCCACTGACGTGCTGAGTAACAGCATAGTTCCGAAAAGACCATAATCGTACCAAGAAAATTGAAGTTTTTCCATGTTTTTATGATATTATAGTTTATGAATGTTTCAGTGCTACTGCCGAAATGATAAGAAAGTTGTCATTTTTATATTCTGCATAATAAAGCGTATCTAATATTTTATCTCAAAATGTTTTAAATTGCATCTATTTTTGGTTTACCTGAAAATATTTGCATTTGGATTTATTTAATGAATACAAAGTAATACTTCATTAAAATATTTTAATGGGATTCGTTATTACATGTTTCTAGTTTACTTATAAAAATATTTCAACATATTGCATATTATGTATTAAAATAATTGTATTTTCTAAAATGAGAAATTATTAACTGTCTTTTTCTACCTCAAGTAGTTCGGCTCTTTGTTCCATATAGCTAGGTGGAGAAGATATAAACGTATCATTGAAAAACCTTCTTATTATGGGGCTGAAGTGCTTCTTCGTGAGGGGTTTGTTGTAATTAGGAGTAAGTCTGCTGGCGATAAGTGCAACAAGCAGGAAGACTAGTAATCCCAATAGAGTGTAGTAGTAAAACGAAATTCTATATATCATAAATGGTGCCTCTTCTGAATTCCTGTAATTCCAATGGTATTATATGTATGTATGTTCCAAAACTGAACTCATTATTTTACCGGCTATCTGATAATATGGAAGAGTTCGTAAATGTATCATTTTGACAACCAAGTGTTCCTAATGGTAGAGGGTGGTGTGTTATTAATCCAATTGATTTGTAATACTGTGCACCAGATATGATCCATGTTACAAATATTATTGAAGTAAGTCCTCCATACAGGGCGCCCTACACATAAATGCAACATTTAGTAAGAGTAACAAACCGTAAACTTTCAAAAAGTATATTAGCCGGGTTTTAGCTAAATAAATAAACAATACAAAATAAAATAAAATAAAAGCATAAAAAATTGTGAGTGGTAGGGAATAGATATTGTTTTCTTGATATATGTATTTTGTTATGGGAGGTTAGGAGTAAACAAGAAAATATTCAAAAAATTCGTTAAGACTAGGTGTAACATCGAAAAAATTACTGTACCGCATTGTTTAAATAATTCCCAAGAATATGCTAAAAACATCTTCTAGGTCAGTGTTTAATACAAACATGACGTAAGTCACGGAAATAACCTTTCAAAAACATGTCCTGCAACAATCTGAAAACGCCCTCTTCAAAACGATACTATTGGTGACATCAAAGTAGTGCGTTTTTTGATATTTGAATTATTAACCAAATTTAACTTAAAAGTACAAAGTAAACAACACACAGTAAGCATGTCTAAGTCAACAAGAAGATGCACAGATCTTTTAAAAACTTAGTATGAGTGAAACGACATACACGACTTTGATAAAGTAAACAGAAATCCATGCAAAGGCACTAGAAGCAATTACGCATTCCAAACAAATTCAAAGTCATTCCAGAATTATACTCAGCCTTTTCTGTGATTTTAAATACTCCTACTACGGATTGTGACCAAAAACCTAACAATCATGTAACAAACTTGCATCGTTTAAGAAATGGTACGAGAGACGAAAGAAGACCTAAACAGTGTTACTGCTTTGCGACATGACGGCTGTCTCCAGAACTTCTATCTGGAAGTCTGGTATCGAAGAAATTAATCATTTAGCTGTATTTCAGAAGTTTCTGAAGACATTTGATCAATTTCCCATTCTCTCTCTGATACCTTGACTTTTGCAAACACAGATGTAAAATATGTGACTGAGTTGACTTCCAACAATAATTAATTTCGTGTTTAAAATAAATAATAATATTCGTAATACCTTAGCATTAATTGTTGGTATTAGCATACCAGACGTATAAAATCCCAATAAGGTACTGCCAGTTACGCTTCCTACAGTAATAGCGAGTGGTTGTAATGTACCTAAGTATGGAATTATGTACGTTAAAAGGGTTACAACTGCCCCAATGAGGATCGCTAACATTTTAAGATAATTAGTAATAGTTGCTTGTGATGTTCCTTTTCTTACATAAGGTGCTATAAAGTCTTCATAAATGGAAGCAGACAGACAATTTATGGAAGCTGAAAGTGTACTAAATATTCTCAAATGATAATATACTCTTCTTGTATTAAGACCTTATACCTCAAAGCTGCGCTGAATATTCCTGATATAAATAAACCTGGCAATCCAGGAATTGTTCTCGCAATATCCATTACGTAATACGGCAAAAGTTGATCGTATTGTTTAATTTTTCCTGATGACTGAGGATCACAGTCCCAATATTTAGCAAACATTAATAGGCCAATAAGAATAGCTAGTGAAAATATTGACATTACGCCTATTGCAAAGTTGATGATAGCGCTAAAAATGAAAAATGAAGAATTAACCAAATTAAACTCAAATAAATATAATACCATCGTACTGCCTTATAGTGCGGCAAGGAAATACACTTCTGAACAAAACCTTGATTATACATGAAATAAGTCGTCCAAATCAGAGAATTGCCAATGATAGCTGTCCAAAATGTATCTCTTTTAGTAATATCTATGCTGAAACTAGTATAGAAATGTTATAATTTAAATTTCATATGGTTGCGAATATGCTATTACCTAATATCTAGTCTTCCATACTCGTCATTTTTTCTCCATATATTTTCTATGCCATCATCTGACAATCCCAACGCGACAATAGCAATTATAGAAGCTATCATCACAATGAACTGTAATGCGTCTGTCCACACTACTGCCTTCAATCCACCGAAACTGGTATAAAATACACAGACTGCACATATTAATGGTACTATAATGTGAGTATTTATGTCAGTAGCTGGAAAATAAGATATGGAAACAAGGTATACACTTTGTATCAATGTTTAATATTGGCGCTGAAGGTGTAAAATTGAAACAAACGAGGACGTAGTGGACAAATTCTTTAAAATTAAACTGAGATAGTTGTTTGTTGTAAAACTTACCTTGTGATAATGCTAATGCTGGTACATACACAACAATTGGTAAATACAACAATTGACCAAGTGCGAAAAGACCAGAAGCAAAAGTTCTAATCGTATTATCAAAACGAAGTTTTAAGTATTCAAAAGTACTAGTTACTTGCAATTCGTAAAACACAGGCATATATACCAAGTACGTCAAAGTATTAGATAATATAAACATAGGTACGGTGAACCAAAGTGTTACTCCATATAAATATATGTCAGCTGGTATAGCTAATAATGTCACACCAGATAAGATACTGGAAATATTAATAATAATAGTATTAAAAGTACACAATGTAGACAATTTTACCTTGCAATTAAAGATGACGATACCGGGACGACAGACATGTTTTTACCACCAAGTAGATAATCATTCGAAGTTACTTGTTTTTTTATGAAGCCGAAATAAATACCAACAACAGTACTAAGTGCAAGCATTAAACCAAATACTCCATAATCGTATAATGAAAATTCTATTTTTTCGTCCATTGCACCTTTTAAATATATGTATTTATATAATATATTAACTCTCGAGTAATGGCTTTTTTAAAACAACTTTCGTTAGGTTCAACCAATATGATCAAACTATGTTTTGTTCCCTACATGTGATCACGTGAGAATCAATTTACAATTTACAATATTAACTGTTTTGTAATATAATTTTTCATTATCGTCACATTTTTCAATGCCAATATTATGTTGGTCGTACTTACATTTGAGTTGGTATTTTTGTATTTACTCGATATTTCTTTATTTTAATTAGGTGCGATATGTAACATTCAAATAGGACCAGGACAAAGAAAATCTACGTTGTAGTTGTGTTTGCAACTGTCCCAGTTTAAAATCAAAATAGTATACATTTCGATGTTATTGGGTTTTCCTTATGTTAAGTATTTTTATTGTAGTTATATTAATGCATTTTCTATATTTCTATTTTTTAACTGTAAAATACATGTTCTTGGATATAGAGTTATGCTAGGCGTGTGGAATCTTGTTTGAATTGTACATTTACTTAGTAACTACAAATACAATATATTCACATGAAAATTCTGATTTTAATTATACAGGTTGCGCTATTTTACTTGCCTGGTGAACTGTATCGAATCTACTTTGGACTAATCACTTAAGAATTCGATGAACGTATTTTCTTTTAGTAAAAATGTTCCTTTCCTCCCCGATTTTGATGAAACATTGCAGCCTCAAAGAGTATCTATACAACATATATAGCAAAATTTTATTTATTTATATAACAAAATTTTCAGCTTATTACATGGTCGAAAAGATTGTGTAACCTGTATTTGTAAAATGCTAATGATAGGGGACGGAGTACTTTATGCCTCCTATGTTGTTCATAATTTTGTTTTTTCTTTCATAAAAAATAGATCGCTTTTATGTAGAAAACGATGATGCATAATAAATTTTGGAAGTAGTAATAAACAATAAATAATAAGTTTTCATATGTTTCACTTATACCTACATGTCTTATCTATTATGCTGATATAATCGATAATTTGGATAACACTATAAGATTGCAGATAATAACGATTCCTACAAATGTATACAGAGTCATTTACGGAACAGGTTCGTTAGAACTTTTTAATGTTCTTGAAATTCAACATTTCTGAAAACTTGTAGTTATAACTGGACGTCTGGACTCATCAGCAAAATTATTTGCGCCATTGTACCACTTCCGGTTTACCGGAATTTGACGTCAACTTTCTTAATTTAAATAGCATGGTATATTTTTTATGAGTTTTTTTTATCGGGCATACAATTCTGCATCAAAACTTACTAAGACACCCTATGTCAAAAATCAGCCGTTTTTGAGTTATTCCATTTTTTTCACATATAGGGTCAATTGCAACGTTATGTTCAAAATTCTGTATTTCTGAAGGCATTGCAGCTAATGACCGCATATTTGGCATGTCATTGACCGAAATAGCATACATTAAATTTACGTCCTAAATTTTATCTTAATTTATACAGATTCGTCCAAAATTAACGTTTATTTCAACCAAGTTCACATCGATGAAATTCACTTTTTCAAAATCTAATACCCTATATATTACTGCATTTTTGAATACACTTTATAATTCCCTATGATTTCTTATTAGACATATTAGCTTGTATTTTTTACGGTTTCCGAGTTATAAATACTTTTCTGGTGAAAGTCCGAAAAATATGCTTTTTAATTCATTTAAAATCTTAGTAATCCTTGAATGTTAAAATAATTGATATTGCATTTGTACAATAAATACACATAGTTTATATCTGTCAAGCAAAATAACAAATGAAATACATTCAAGGAAAGAAACGACATTTTAGATTTATTTTCCATTCATGGAGTATGTAATAGGATTATCAATAGTATATGTAGTATTTGACAACAGATATCCAAATTCGTGCAAAGTGATTTAAAACAGTATCATTATAAAAACTCAAACAAGAAAATTAAACAAAATAGCGTTGCAAAAGTCAAAATTCAATATGATCAGATCACGATGACATATAAAGCACACTTAACTTATTCCTTTCCAAAACTTTTTTGTTTAACATTCTTTCTTGGCTTCTTGTATTGATATTTTTTAGGTCTTTTTGCATAAATGTGGATATCTGTCGTCATATAAGTACTCGACATATGCTACTCACAATTCTACCAGAGTCTTCATGAATGGAAAATAAATCTAAAATAGTGTTTCTTTTCCGTAATGTATTTCATTTGCTATTTTGCTTGACAGATATCAATTATGTGTACTTATAATTATTTTGACATTTAAGGATTACTGAGATTTTAAATGCATTAAAAAGGCGTATTTTTCGGACTTTCATTAAGAAATCTCTTATAACCCGAAAACCGTAAAAGATAGAAGCTAATATGTCTAATAAACAATGGTAGAGAACTACTCAGTGTATTCAAAAATGCGATAATATATTCGTATTCCATTTAAAAAAAGTTACTTTCATTGACGTAAAGTTAGTTGAAATGAACGTTAATTTTGGACGATCCTGTATAAATTATGATAAATTTGAGGACGTAAATTTGATGTATGCTATTTTGGTCAATAACATGCCAAATAGGTCTTAGCTGCAATGCCTTCAGAAATGCAGAATTTTGAACATAACGTTGCAATTGGCGCTACATGTGAAAAAAATTGAATAACTCAAAAACGGTTGATTTTTGACATAGGGTGTCTTTAAGAAAGTTGACGTCAACTTCCGGTAAACCGGAAGTGGTACAATGGCGCAAATAATTTTGCGCCAGATTATATCAGTTATAATTACATGTTTTCAGAAATGTTGAATTTCAACAACATCAAAAAGTTCTAACGAACCAGTTCCGTGAATGACCCTCTAGATAATATAAGTAATAAGTTTGATTAGGTATATGTAGATAGTAATCAACATGCAAGAGACTAAAACAATGCTTATATATTTCATATTTTTCGTGTAATGCAGATGTATAGATCGGCATTCAATGGAGCATAAACATAATCAATATGTTTGTAACAATAACATGTCAGAAATCAGAATTACAGCAAAATTATAATGCTTATAAATGTTTAAACGCATGGCATATTATAACGCAATTATTAATACGTATGTATGTATTACCATAACGAAGAGGATTAATATACGTACACCAATTAAGCTATGTAATTATTACAATAGTGGTAGTCTGTATAAAAGTTCTCAAAACACAGATTTTGCTTACACTACGAACAGCGCACAATAGCAGGTTTATTACAAATACTACAAGAGTACAAGTACAAGAGTGTAGACGGTGCTTCTTTGGAAAAACAAAACTCTATGGGGGTTTAAAGGCCCAGGACTTTCGTCCATGTATACACTCTTATGCCACGAATACTTAAACACATCGAAAAATGTTGGACAAGAAAAATGATTTTTGGTTAGAGATTGCAGCTTGATAATATTATTATTTTGACGCCAATCTATATTCATCTATATTCTTAAGAATCGCTGTATCAGAAAATGTTCTAACAAAATTTTTCCACACCCTAACACACTGTCACTATCAGCTCCCAAGGGATATGAAAACAATTGGCCTAGTAGAGATAGCAGAATGCCGTTTCTGCGAGGAGGAAGATGAAATTTCTATACATATTCTTTCCGAGTACACAGCACAACGCAATTTAACGGCTATTCATCTAGGATCTTATGAAATAGAATAGGGATAGTTGCTTAACGTCAAGCCATTCCACATTCTAAACTTTCTAAAGTAGATAGGCTTAGCAAGTCAGCTATGAAGCCAAGAAACCCTCAACCACATAGCCAGAAACGAGGGACACAACAGATTTTTTCGGTCGCAGTGCAAATATCACCCCGCAACACAAGTACATACATACATACAACCTAACACATCTACATAGAGATTGTACTACCTCTTTGTTTGGTATAGGTATATTTTTGTGTGGCGGGTGCATAGTTAAAATGTTTAACGTTTTATCTTTCAGTACTAATTTTTCAAGTTCAGCAGTACAATGTCCAGTCTAAGAATGAATCAAAAGTGCACTATTTGGTGCAGTATTTAAGAAAAACATCAGTTAGCTAGGTTTTAAAATGACTTGAGGTGAGGTTTCCAGACGTCGAAGAAAAATACAAGTCGAAACAGTGATTGCGTAATACGAAGTGCAAACGGATTTGTAGACTCTATTAATACTAAAAATAATGGTGAAAGTAAGCGTCCATCTGCAGAAATAGCTTGAAAAATTGTGTAACTTTGTTGAACAGTGAAAGGTTTGCACAATACCCTCAACACTTTTCTGACCTTTTGAAGCTAAAGAACGACAGGAGTGTATTTTAAGATTAAATTCACTCTTGTCCGCGTTATATAGGCTGGTCCATTTAAAGTGTAACACTGTAATATCTTCGAAACAATTAGTGTTATGAAGAAAAGTATTAGACAAAAGTTTAATTGTATGAAGAGGCTCATTTGATGGCGCTACTTTTGGTAGTATAAAGAAAGATTCACATTATATTAACAAGGAATGAAATAAAGTTTTATATATGATATACCTATATGTACGTAAAGACGTAAATAACTTTTAACGTGATTGCAGACATGATAATTAAGTTCCTTTGTTTGTGGTTTAACTAGGTGTATTAATTTGATTATACCTTGTTGAAGATTTTTTTGCAAAAGTCCACAAAAGATATACGGTTTTGAATAAATGGATACAAAATTGTGATAGTAACACACAGTTTATTTATTAATGTAATACAAACTTTATTTTTATAAGTACATATGTTATAAATAGCACGCAAATTTCTCATTTTGTCCTTCTTACGTTACTTGTTTCTTGGATGTTATCATTTTCGCCTTTTCTAGCGAGTCATAATCTGGAGGAGCGTCGGCATCATTTATAAAGCCTCTTATCAGCGGGCTAAAATATTTTTTCTCTATTCTTTTGTTATATTGTGGAGTAAATCTACTAATCAGCAAGCTAGCGACTGTAGTTATTATAATTCCGATGAATGTGTAATAATAAAAAGATATTCGAAATATAGCCAATGGTACACTTTGTGATGACCTAGAAAGAAAATGTATTTAGTTTCGCTTCTTAAAGCTTAGAATATACATAAATTAACTCATTTTGCTTACGTCGGGATATAATTTTCTGTCAATGGTGTATTATGTAATATCATAGTCACATTTTCGCAACCACTAGTCGTTACTGGTAAATGAGGATATGTTATCAGACCCATTAGCTTATAATATTGTGAACCAAAGACAATTACCGATAAACATATAAATGAAAAACCTCCACCCCATAAAGCGCCCTAAAATATTTTATGTTACTTAAGTTGTTTTTTTTAATTTTTCTCTTACCTTAGCATTAACACTGGGAATGAACATACCAGCTGTGAATATTCCACAAATTGTTCCACCAGTCACTCCTGTGAAACTCAAGCTTAGCGGTAGTAAACTTCCAAAGTACGGTATAAAGAATACAAGGGCTACATTAAGTACACCAATAATAACAGCTACCAATTTGAGATAATTACTGATGGTTTTTTGCGATGTGCCCTCTTTAATATATCGAGAAATAAAATCCTCGTATATGGTGGCTGATAAGCCATTTATCTGAGCTGAAAGAGTACTAAACAGATCGAAGATAGATTGTTATTTTGATAATAATTCTTCATGTTATAATACCTTAAAGCTGCGCTGAAAATGCTAGCAGTGAAAAGCCCTGGTAATCCTGGAATTTCTCGCCCAATTTCCATTACAAAGTAAGGCAAAAGCTGATCAGGTTCACTAATTTTACCTGCTGATAAAGGATCGCAATTGAAATATTTTGTGAAGATGACTAGACCAAAAATTACGGATAAAGATAGCAATGCCATAGTTCCGAAGGTAAACCATGTCATGGCACTGTAAGAAAGATAATGCTAACATTTGTTTTGCTATATCAGTCTAGTATTTAGGTGTACAGTATCCACAGCAATAATAAAACTTAAGCGGTAACAACTTCAGAGAAAAAGGAAGAAAAACAAACAACGATTTTATACATGCTCTTATGTTGCAACAATAAATATATAAATAAAAAAGATAGCGGAAAATTCCGGATAGATTGATGGGCAATAGCAGTTACTGAAAGTTTACTCGCAATATGAATTTCAATTAAGTTTTAAAATTATTTTCAAAGCCTGTTGCAGAAGATCCGCTTAATTTGACGGATCTCCGCAATCTCTTAAAATTAATTTCAATCCTGTTTCTCTTCTAGCAATGAAAGTAGATACATTATCGAACTTGAGTAATTAACTGAGCAAGTAAAAAATTGAGAAAAACCTATTGCTTTAAAAGTGTGTAATTTACGGAATTCCCAACATGCTCCCCAGTAATTTAAATCGTCCTACATATATCTGCTAGCTTAGCTTCGAATAAGGTAATGCGGTTAGTATTAAGAAATAAAGAACATTCTATAATGACCAGTAATATGGAATGAAACCCTAATTTACTTAGGGTGAATCATCTGCTGCTGAAATAGCTTCAGCAACGAATTAAAAAACACCAATGAGTGAAGAAAAAGAAAATACCGGAATGGAGGTTGTGGAGAATTGTAAAATGTCTTAATAATCTATTAATAATCTATAATTGTGACTTACATTTTGACGGATTTATAGTTGGGTAAAGCAATGCATTTTTGCATTAGACCTTGATTGCACGAGGCGTTAAAGAACCAAACAAAAAAAAATCCTATAGTAGCAGTCCAAAATGTATCTCGTTTGGTGATATCCAAGTCAAAGCTGGAAAAATAAAATATAATATGTACTAATGTAAGAGTGGTCCTACTCACTCCACATGCAGTCTTCCATATTCACTGTTCCGTTTCCAAACATTTCCTATACCGTCAACATCTGACAGACCCAGAAATAGTGTTGCGATAGTTGTGCCCATCATTACAACAAACTGAACTGCATCTGTCCATACAACAGCTTTCAAACCACCGACAGTTGTATAAAATACACAAACGCCACAAATTAGTGGTGTTATTGTGTGAACATTAAAACTGGTAGCTAAAAAGAAATATATTTTAATCAAGAATAAAATAAGATGTACAATTAAGTATCGATAATATATTTTAATGTGTTGAATTACCTTGTGATAATGCCAATGCTGGTAAATAAATTACGATTGGTAGATACAAGAACATGTTCAATGTGTACAAAGCCGAAATAATTCTTCGAACCTTTGAATCAAATCGTCTTTCTAAATATTCGTAAGTGCTTGTCAATTGCAAATCGTAAAATACAGGTATGCAACAGTTATACGAAATGAACATGGTCAGTAATACCATTAAGACATTAAACCAGTATGTTATACCATATTTGTATATATCTGTTGGTATCGCAAGTAATGTTATACTCGATAGGAGACTAAAATTATAAAGGGTTAGAATGTTTCTATTACTAGTGTAAAAATATACACGTTGATCAAAAATATGTATTTGTCAATTTTTGGCTGTATCAATAAAGGTGCTCTGGATTATGAAAATATATTACATAGAGTAAAATACATTTCCAGCAAAATGTATTATAGCGATGTATGTTTTTTTTCTTCTGTCCAATCCATGAAAGTATTTTAACGAATTTACTTATCGTGTATCATATTTAATGACGAGTTTAGTACCTTTTTAGTCTTAAGTATACATAGTCCCTTTAGTGGCTACTAACAAGCTGCTAAGACGTTTTTAGTATTCTACTAAGCAATCCGGTATTCATGGTCGCGTTTTCTGGCTACTAACAAAATTTGAATTTTAATAGACTATTAAATCCTTCGTAGCGTATGAGAGCGTGTTTACTGTATTTTACGACTGCATGACCAACAAAAAAAGAGAACACCGGAAAGTGATTCTTATTAAAGCACGACTTGAAATAGTTGATATTGATTCATCAATTGCAAGTAAGTTTATTTCTTATCTTAACGAAATAAGTTTAAGAGAAAAATGCATAGAAAAATTAGAATTAAAAGAATATTTTCCAAATCCTATACTGTTACCGCATATTTTTTCGCCTATGTATTACTTAGTGGCCGGTAAGTATCATGCAATACGCGACTATGAATAGGAGAAAATAAAAGCATCTTAGTGACCACTAACTAATAAGGTACTAACACCCTTTTCACTTCATGACTATGCATAAATATAAGAAGTTTATATAATATTTAAGACTGTAATATCAAGTGTTGGTGCGAAATTTGAAACTAAGCATTTTTAAGGGAACCAACAATGATACTAAAGTTTCGAGACTTGAGAATTAGCCAAATACTTTTGATTGTTAGTGTATATAATATAAATTACAGATTATAACATACACCTACCTGGAAATCATCGACATGGCTATAGGAGTTACTGTCATTTCTTTGCCTCCAAGTAGATAGTCATTTGCTGTAGATTGTTTTTTTACGAATCCGAAATAGACACCAATGAATGCACTTAATAGGAGCATGAACGAAAATAATCCATAATCCAGCCAACTAAACTCAAGTGGTGCATTTTTTGACAAACTTATGCTACTCTCCATATTGATAAAATGTTCCCGCAGTCAGTGGGTAACACCAGAAAACTTACTATGTAGAAGCAGTTGTCCTTTTATATTAATACAATTAACATGCAATTTTGCTATACTTTTAGAAAGTTAATAAATATTTAACTATTGTACTTGTTTCTGATTTACGACCTATTATTATCTTTGAGCAAACTTTATCTGTCTGTACGAATTCATATCTTTTAAGAATTCTTTCATTCATTTCTCCAAAACCGTGCTATCGCGCAAAAATATTAGTATTTGTTTGTTAATAAACCGTATTATCAAGTCAAGTAGATTAATATACTTTACTTAAAGCATATTAATAATTAGACATTTTTCTTTGAAAATGCAATTTATTGCAATTAATTCCTAAATTTCGGGAGCGAAATAAAGATTGGGAAACTCAAAACCCACTAAGAGATTTTGTGGAAGTCATCCTAAGTACAAAAAATCTTGCAAAACTATCTAGAAAAAATCGGCAGTCAGTTGAACACATTTCACGATCTTCAGATAAATGTTCCTACAATTGCTAAAAAAATACAAGCTAGCTTGCTTTGTTAGAAGCCTTACATAAATGTGTTATATAATATGGTCAAATGACTTCAAAATAGAAACGTTTCTAGTCAAGTTTTATGTTATGGAAGTTAATGGCAACCAATTTAAGTAAGTACTGTAACCTATTTAACTTTTTGTTCTAACGTTTACCTCTTTACGCAAGGTTTTGAAAATTGTTTAAGTTCATGTTTGATTCAGTTAGATATTGTTCTTTTCTGCATTACTTGCAATAGTATTAGAATTAGCAACGGACGTATCTCGCTTTGGAATACATAATAGATCTGTATACATATTCCGTTGGAAGATACTAAAATCTAGAACTCAGCGAATATTTATATTATTTAATTCATGAATGATGTAATGGTTGAGTTTATTTTCAGTAATTGAGTGGGTTTAGTTTTTTGTCTTTCACATTGCTTATGCGGACACTATTTTTACGTGTGGCGATGCATGATAGATATCCGTTTTCACTCACATGACATTATAAACAATGGTTTATTATTGCAAAGTATCATTGAATTGTGCAATTCATCATAACATTTATAATAATTATGCAAGTTCAAAGTCTGAGTCATGTTTAATTTTGGATAAGAACAGTATTTTTCGTCTGCAATAACCAAATTGTCTCTAGAAAGCGATTGTTATAGCAACACGTGCGATACAGACATGATTGAAGTATTGTAGATAAAGAGAAAAGGGAATAAGTTCCATTAATTTTTGCACCTTAATACAAATATTATTTTAGTCTTTCTATTTTAGGCCATCATTGGCTACAATTGCTATTTACCATATTTTGCATTTGCACCGTCTTTTAAAAAGTCTATAAAGTATTTACCCAGATTTGATAAGTTTACACATCTAAATTCAACCTTTTTTTTTGAACAACTTAATTTTATGGAGAATGGTAGTACTGAGATAGTTTGTGGTTATATTTCCCAGTGTAAATTCTTTTAACAACACAGGTGTGTATATTTTCCGTTTGGGTATATTTCGAATTACAAAGCCTTATTCTTTGTTATGTACGCAGTTTAAGATTCCGATATTTAGTTCTTTTAGGTAATTGGTAAAGTTCTCGCCTCGACATGAATGACTGGTATAAATGAATTACTTAAATGTTTCTTCTTTTTTGGTTTGGTTTAAATTATATCAATGCCTCTAAACTAAGAAAGAAGGAACATTTAATTGATGAGTAAAAGCCAAGAAACAAGGAAGTTAATGAATTATTTTTGACTTTTTTGCAGGCGTTCTCTTACGTCCTATTTTTATTCATCCATCGTTAATTATTGGCTGGAGATTTTGGAGAGTACTTTCATTTGAAATAATATAATGATATATATGTATATTCAATATTATATATAATTATTAGATATAATAATAATATATAATTATTAGATATACGAGGGAGCGTTTTTATATTCGCGGAATGAGCGGGTTGTAGGGGGATGATAAGGCGCATTGGGGGCGTAACCTGTGCAGCGACTCATAATTAGTATAAATACGAAGTTTCATTGTTATTAGACAGTTAGTCTTTGAGCTATCGTCAACCAAGTAACATAATCAGGAGTGAAAAGTGAAATATGGAAAAAATCGAATATCGTGCCGTTATAAAGTTCCTTACCAGGCAAGGAAAATCAGTCGCGACCATAATGAATGAGATGTCATTGGTTTACGGCGACTCTTGTCCAGGAAAAACCATGGTGTACAAGTGGCATAGTTTATTTAAACAAGGAAGGGAATCCCTTGAAGACGACCCAAGGCCGGGCAGGAGCATTGAGGTGACCACGCCAGCACTTCCAAAAAGTTGAAAAAATTGTACTCGAAGATGCTCGACTAAAAAAGAAACAATTCGCAGAAATGGTTGGAGTATCCGATACAACAATTTTTAAAATCTTACACGATCATCTCGGCATGCGGTCAGCGCAAGATGAGTGCCGAGAACGCGCGTAGAGTGTTCGCGTGCATTTTTGGACCTCTGTAATGAAGACAAGGATGGTGTATTGAGTCGAATTGTTACTGGACACGAAACTTGGGTTCATCATTATGAACCTGAGTCCAAACAAGACTCCATGCAGTGGCATAAAAAGGGCACAGCACCTCCCAAGAAATTTAAAGTGTCACAATCAGCTGGGAAACTCATGGCAACGGTATTTTGGGACTCGGAAGGAATATTGTTGATTGATTATAAAGATAAAGGTGTTTCTATAACCGGAGAATATTACGCTTCAATATTAGAGCGACTAAAAGAAGCCATTAAAGAGAAAAGACGGGGAAAATTGACGAAAGGTGTGCTGCTTTTGCACGACAACGCGCCCGTCCACAAGAGCCGCGTTGCGTTAGCTGCCCTGCATAAGGTAGGCTTCGAAATTGTGAATCACCCACCCCACAGCCCAGACCTGACCCCGAGTGATTATTACCTGTTTCCGAAAATGAAAAAAGAGCTGCGGGGTAAAAAATTTACTGCCGATGATGAAGTCAAGGAGGCAGTTTCGGCGTATTTTGCAGATAAAGAGAAATCATTTTTTTATGAGGGTATAAATAAATTAATTGAAAGATGTGAAAAATGTATCCGTCTTGCAGGTGAATATATTGAAAAAGAAAAATAATTTGGTTTTTTTATTTCCACCCCTTATCTCCCATTCCGCGAATATAAAAACGCTCCCTCGTATATCTATATTCCATATTTTTACCCTTTTTGAGAAGTGCCTGAAACAAAATAAATAAAGAAAGTCGGTGCTGCTACCTGGCATACACAACCGGAACTTATAAACGCGTAGGTACCTGTAATGTATATAAGCTAATACCGTTACAGTACATACTTATATAAATGAAAAATGATTTTTGATTAGGGATTGCAACTTGATAATATTATTATTTTGACGCCAATCTATATTTATCTATCTTCTTAAGTATCAGAAAAGGTTTGAACAAAATTTTTCCATAACCTAACCAAACACACTGTCACTATCAGCTCCCAAGGCATGTGAAAACAATTGGGCTAGTAGAGACAGCAGAATGCCATTTCTGCGAGGACGAAGATGAAATTTCTAAACATATTCTCTCCGAGTGCACAGCACAACGCAATTTAAGGACTATTCGCCTAGGATCTTATGAAATAGGATAGGGAGACTTGCCTAACTTCAAGCCATCACACATTCTAAACTTTCTAAAGCAGATAGGCTTAGCAAGTCAGCTATGAATTCAAGAAACCCGCAACCACACAGCAAGAAACGGGGACACAATAGACCTTTTCGGTCGCAGTGCAAATATCTCCCCGCAACACATACATATGTACAACCAAACACATCTACATGGAGATTGTACTAGCGCGGTGGTTTTTTTTTTGGTATATATTTTTTTTGTGGTGGGTGCTTAGTTAAAATGTTTAACGTTTTATCTTTCAGTACTAATTTTTCAAGTTCAGCAGTACAATGTCCAGTCTAAGAATCAATCAAAAGTGCACTGTTTGATGCAGCATTTAAGAAAAACATCAGTTAGCTAGGTTTTGAAATGACTTGAGGTGAGCTTTCCAGACGTCGGAGAAAAAATACAAATCGAAACAGTGTTTGCGTAACTCGAGGTGCAAACGGATTTGTAGACTCTATTAATACTAAAAATAATGGTGAAAGTAAGCGTCCATCTGCAGAAATAGCTGGAAAAATTGTGTAACATGGAATGAAATAAAGCTTTATATACGATATACCTATATGTATGTACTACATACGTATAGATGTAAATAACCTTTAACGTGATATGATATAACGATATTTATTTGCAAGATCTATTACTTTAAGCACTACACATTTTTTACAAATAAATGATACTACTGTAATTTTTATAGTTATCATTCTACAGTTACGCAAAACATCACCATGTATGTGTCGGTGCCATATAATTAAGTTTCTTTGTTTGTGGTTTAACTAGGTGTGTAAATTTGATTATACGACACTTGAGTAGATGTTGCTATATCACGGTCAAATGTACCTTGTTGTAGATTTTTTTGTAAAAGGCCACAAAAGATATACGATTTTGAATGAATGGATACAAAATTGTGATAATAACACACAGTTTATTTATTAATGTAATACAAACTTTATTTTCATAAGTACATATAAATAGCACGCAAGTCTCTCATTTTGTCCTTCTTACGTTACTCGTTTCTTTCATGTTATCATTTTCGCCTTTTCTACCGAGTCATAATCTGGAGGAGCATCGGCATCATTTATAAAGCCTCTTATCAGCGGGCTAAAATATTTTTTCTCTATTCTTTTGTTATATTGTGGAGTAAATCTACTAATCAGCAAGCTAGCGATTGTAGTTATTATAATTCCGATGAATGTGTAATAATAAAAAGATATTCGAAATATAGCCAATGGTACACTTTGTGATGACCTAGAAAGAAAATGTATTTAGTTTCGTTTCTTAAAGCTTAGAATATACATAAATTAACTCATTTTGCTTACGTCGGGATATAATTTTCTGTCAATGTTGTATTATGTAATGTCATAGTTACATTTTCGCAACCACTAGTCATTACTGGTAAATGAGGATATGTTATTAGACCCATTAGCTTATAATATTGTGAACCAAAGACAATTACCGATAAACATATAAATGAAAAACCTCCACCCCATAAAGCGCCCTAAAATATTTTATATTACCTAAGTTTTCTTTAAAATTTTTCTCTTACCTTGGCATTAACACTGGGAACGAACATACCAGCTGTGAATATTCCACAAATTGTTCCACCAGTCACTCCTGTGAAACTCAAGCTTAGCGGTAGTAAACTTCCAAAGTACGGTATAAAGAATATAAGAGCTACATTAAGTACACCAATAATAACAGCTATCAATTTGAGATAATTACTGATGGTTTTTTGCGAGGTACCCTCTTTAATATAACGAGAAATAAAATCCTCGTATATGGTAGCTGATAAGCCATTTATCTGAGCTGAAAGAGTACTAAACAGATCGAAGATAGATTGATATTTTGATAATAATTCTTTAGGTTACAATACCTTAAAGCTGCGCTGAAAATGCTAGCAGTGAAAAGCCCTGGTAATCCTGGAATTTCTCGGCCAATTTCCATTATAAAGTAAGGCAAAAGCTGATCAGGTTCACTAATTTTACCTGCTGATAAAGGATCGCAATTGTAATATTTTGTGAAGATTATTAAACCAAAAATTACGCAGAAAGATAGCAATGCCATAGTTCCGAAGGTAAACCATGTCATGGCACTGTAAGAAAGATAATGCTAAAATTTTTTGCTATATCAGTTTAGTTTTGAGGTGTACAGTATCCACAGCAATAATCAAACTTAAGCGGTAACAACTTCAGAGATAAAGGAACAGGAACAAGAAGGGATTTTATACATGCTCTTATGTTGCAACAATAAATATAACTCGAGTAACTAACTGAGCAAGTCAAAAATTGAGAAAAACCTATTGTTTTAAAAGTGTAATTTACGGAATTCCCAACATGCTCCCCAGTAATTTAAATCGTTCTACATGTGTCTGCACAATGTATCTTAATAAACTATTATTGTGACTTACTTTCTGACGGATTTATAATTGGGTAAAGCAATGCATTTTTGCATTAGACCTTGATTGCACGAGGCGCTAAAGAACCAAACAAAAAAAAATCCTACAGTAGCACTCCAAAATGTATCTCGTTTGGTGATATCCAAATCAAAGCTGGAAAAATAAAATATAATATGTACTAATGTAAGAGTGGTCCTACTCACTCCACATGCAGTCTTCCATATTCACTGTTCCGTTTCCAAACATTTCCTATGCCACCAACATCTGACAGACCCAGAAATAGTGTTGCGATAGTTGTGCCCATCATTACAACAAATTGAACTGCATCTGTCCATACAACAGCTTTCAAACCACCGACAGTTGTATAAAATACGCAAACGCCACAAATTAGTGGTGTTATTGTGTGAACATTAAAACTGGTAGCTAAAAAGAATATATTTTAATCAAGAATAAAATAAGATGTACAATTAAGTATCGATAATATATTTTAGTGTGTTGAATTACCTTGTGATAATGCCAATGCTGGTAAATAAATTACGATTGGTAGATACAAGAACATGTTCAATGTGTACAAAGCCGAAATAGTTCTTCGAACCTTTGAATCAAATCGTCTTTCTAAATATTCGTAAGTGCTTGTCAATTGCATATCGTAATATACAGGTATGCAATAGTTATACGAAATGAACATGGCCACTAATACCATTAAGACATTAAACCAATATGTTACACCATATTGGTATATATCTGTTGGTATCGCAAGTAATGCTATACTCGATATGAGACTAAAATTGGAAAGGGTTAGAATGTTTCTATTACTAGCGTAAAAATATACATGTTGATCAAAAATATTTGTCAATTTTTGGCTGTATCAATGAAGGTGCTGCGGATTATGAAAATATATGAGTATAGAGTAAAATACGTTTCCCACAAAATGTATTATACTGACGTATATATTCTTCTTATGTCCATCTCCAGAAAGTATTTCAACTAACTTACTTAGCGTGATCATATTTCATATTTCATGACGAGTTTAGTATCTTTTTAGTCTTATGTAGTCCTTTTAGTGGCTACTAACATGCTGATAAGACGTTTCTAATATTCTACTAAGAAATCCGGTATTCATAGTCGCGTTTTCTGGCTACTAACAACATTTGAATTTTAATAGACTACTAAATCCTCGGTAGCGTATGAGAGCCTGTTTACTGTATTTTACGACTACATATGTAACCAACAAAAAAAGAGAACAGCGGAAAGTGTTTTTTATTAAAGCGTGACTTGAAATAGTTGAAATTGATTCATTAATTGCAAGTAAGCTTATTTTTTATCTTCACGAAATAACTTTAAGAGAAAAATGCATAAAAAATTAAAATTAAAAGAACATTTTCCAAATCGTACTTAAAATTAACCTACAATTCCACAACGTCTTTATCATATGAAATACCCATGCCTACGAACTCTGTTTTCACTGTTACCACATATTTTTTTCCCCTGTCTATTACTTAGTGGTCGGTAAATATCATGCAATACGCGACTATGAATAGGAGAAAATAAAAGCATCTTAGTGACTACTAACTAGTAAGGTACAAACATCCTATTGACTTCATGACTATGCATAAATATAAGAAGTTTATATTTAAGACTGTGATATCAGTTGTTGGTGCGAAATTTGAAACAAACCATTTTTAAGGAAACCAACAATGATACTAAAGTTTCGAGACTCGAGAATTAGCCAAATACGTTTGACTGTTAGTGTATATAATATAAATTACAGATAATAACAGATAACACCTACCTAGAAATCATCGACATGGCTATAGGAGTTACTGTCATTTCTTTGCCTCCAAGTAAATAGTCATTTGCTGTAGATTGTTTTTTTACGAATCCGAAATAGACACCAATGAATGCACTTAATAGGAGCATGAACGAAAATAATCCATAATCCAGCCAACTAAACTCAAGTGGTGCATTTTTTGACAAGCTTATGCTATTCTCCATATTGATAAAATGTTCTCGCAGTCAGTGGGCAACGCCAGAAAACTTATTAGGTAGATGCAGCTGTCCTTTTATATTATTACAATTTATTAAAGCTGCGTCTTAACGAACTTTTTCGCACAGCTGGTTTAGCTTAGCTTGGCTACGAAATGAACGAGAAGCCAATCACAGCACGTCAAATGTCCATGTGTGATTATTTGACGCGCTGTGATTGGTTTCTCGTTCATTTCGTAGTCGAGCTGAGCTAAACGACCTGCGCGAAAAAGTCCGTTAAGACGCAGCTTTACATGCAATTTTGCTATACTTTTAGAAAGTTAATACATTTTTAAATATTGTACTTGTTTCTGATTTACGACCTATTATTATCTTTGCGCAAACTTTATTTGTCTGTACGAATTCATATCTTTTAAGAATTCGTTCATTCATTGCTCCAAAGTGTGCTGTCACGCAAAAATATTACTACTTGTTTGTTAAGAAACCGTATTATCAAGTACAGTAGATTAATATACGTTACTTAATAAAGTATAGTAATAACTGGAAATTTTTCTTTGAAAATGCAATTAATTCCAAAATTTCGGGAGTAAAACAAATATTGGGAATCTCTGCCGTCAGTTGAACACATTTCATGATATTCAAATGAACGTTCACTGCAATTGCTTAAGAAAATACAAGCTAGCTTGCTTTGTTAGTAACCTTACATCGATGTGTTATTAATACGGTCAAATGACTTCAAAATAGAAACGTTTCTAGTCAAATTTTGTTATGGCAGTTAATGGTGACCAATTTTTTGTTCTTAACGTTTACCTTTCTACCAAAGGTTTTTAAAATTGTTTAAGTTCATATTTCAGACTTTGGAATACATACGATATCTATATTCCGTTGGAAGGGACTAGAATCTAGAACTTAACGAACATTTATATTATTGAATTAAGGAATTATGTTAGTTGAGTTTTTTTCAGTAATTCAGTGTGTTTAGTTTTTTGTCTTTCACATTGCTTATGCAGATACTATTTTTGCGTGTGGCGATGCATGACAGATATCCGTTTTCACTCACACGATATTACAAACAATGGTTTATTATTCTAAAGTATCATTAAATTGTGCAATTCTTCATAACATTTATAATAATCATGCAAGTTCATTGTCAAGTCATGTTTAATTTTGGATAAGAACAGTATTTTTCGTCTGCAATAACCAAATTGTCTCTAAAAACCTATTGTTATAGCAACACGTGCAATACAAACATGACTTAACTATTGTAGATAAAGAGAAAATGAAACAGTTCCGTTAATTTTTGCACGTTAATACAAATATTATTTTAGCCCATCTATTTTAGGCCATCATTGGTTATAATAATTGCTATTCACTATATTTTGCATTTAAGAAAGACGGTAAAGTTCACAAACTAATCGTCCAGATTTGATAAGTTTAGTTTCTTTTTTGAACAACTTAAGTTTATGGAGAATGGTAGTACTGAGATTGTTTGTGAATATATTTTCCAATGTAAATTCTTTTATCAGCACAGGTTTGTATGTTTTCCTTTGGGTATATTTCGAATTATAAGGCCTTATTATTTGTTAGGTACGCAGTTTGAGATTCCGATATCTAGTTCTGTTAGGCAACTATTTGTAAAGTTGCCTCGACTGGTATACATAAATGAATTACTTAAATGATTATTCTTTCTTGGTTTGTTTTGAATTAAGTCAAGGCCTCTAATCTAAGAAAGAAGGAACATTTAATTGAATAGTAAAGGCCAAGAAACAAAGCAAGTTAATGAATTATTTTTGAATTTTTTTACAGGCGTTGCTCCTACGTTCTATTTTTATTCATCCATCGTTAATTATTGGTTGGAGATTTTGGAGAGTATTTTTACTTAAAATAACATAATAAACAGTGAAATACGTTTAACACGAAAACGTTTAAGAAGAAATATCGGTTAACACGAAATAATAAAGCGCTCCCGCAAAACTGTACTTACTTTTTGTAATATCTCCTAACACGAAAATCTTTTAACACGAAAAAATATTTCGGTCCCGTCAGTTTCGTGTTAAACGTATTTCACTGGATATGATATACCTAATAAGATATATTCAATATTTTTAACCTACTTATAAGTGTCCGAAACAAAATAAATAAACAAAATAGGTGTCTCTACTTGGCACACACACACAGAACTTATGTAAACGCGAAGGTACCTGTAATGTATGTATATAAGGTAACACCGTTATAGTACATACTTATATAGATGCAAGTAATGTTTAATTTAGTTGCAGACACGAAAATGAAGTTGCTTTGTGTTTGGTTCAATTAGGTATATAAACTTGGCTATACAGTAGGTACTTGAATAGATGCTACAACACTAAGATACGGCTTTGAATTAATGGACACAAAAATAAGGTATGAACACACAGTTTATTTATGAATATAATTCAAAATTAATTTTTATAAGTACGTTGTAAATAGCAACAGTTTGTTCTTCTTACGTTATCTGTGTATTGGGTATTATCGTTCTTGCTTTTTCCAGCGAGTCATAATCTGGAGGAGCGTCAGCATCATTTATGAAGCTTCTTATCAGTGGGCTAAAATATTTTTTCTCTAGCCTTTTGTTATGTTGAGGGGTGAATTTGCTAATCATCAATCCAGCGGTTATAGTTATTATAATTCCAAGAAAAGTGTAATAATAAAAGGACATTCTAAATATAGTCGGCGGTACACTTGGAGATGACCTAGAGAAAATACTTAACTAGTTGCGTTTTTTAAAGATATAAATTGACATATGTTTCTTACATCAGAATATCATTTTCTTGTAATCCTATTAATAACATTGTCATATTTTTGCAACCCCTAGTCGATACTGGTAAATGTGGATATGTTATTAAACCCATCATCTTATAATATTGTGAGCCAAAAACAATTATGGATAAACATATGAACGAAAAGGCTCCACCCCATAAAGCACCCTAAAATATCTTATATAACGTAAGTTTTCTTCAAAATTTTTCTCTTACCTTAGCATTAATACTGGGAATGAACATACCAGCTGCGAATATTCCACAAATTGTTCCACCAGTCACTCCTCCAAAACTTAAAGTAAGGGGTAACATACTTCCTAAGTACGGCATGAGGAATACAAGAGCTATATTAATTATGCCTATAACAACAGCTATCAATTTGAGATAATTGCTGATCGTTTTTTGCGAGGTACCCTCTTTAATATATGGAGAAATAAAATCCTCGTATATGGTGGCTGATAAGCCATTTATCTGAGCTGAAAGAGTACTAAGCAGATTGAATCAATTGTTATTTTAGTAACATAAAGTAATTATACTCTGTAATACAATACCTTAAAGCTGCGCTGAAAATGCTAGCAGTGAAAAGCCCTGGTAATCCTGGAATTTCTCGCCCAATTTCCATGACAAAGTAGGGCAAGAGCTGATCAGGTTCACTAATTTTGCCTGCTGATAAAGGATCGCAATTGTAATATTTTGTGAAGATTATTAGTCCAAAAACTATGGAAGAAGATATAAATGCCATAGTTCCAAAGGTAAACCATGTCATGGCACTGTAAGAAAGTTAACGCTAGAATTGTTACCTACATATATTTGTTTATTGGGATGTTGACAGAGATCATAATCCTCTCGCGACAGTAAGAAAAGAGCTGCTACAAATTCTTAAAAAATATTTATCTTAACTTAGTCTTTGATTTTGCTGCGCATAAGTCCTTTTTTCACTCAGTCACTTGTCAGTGATTCAATTATATATGACATGATGGATCAATTTAATTTAATCCCGATAATTTTTAACTTTTATTATCAGTTTTATTTGTATCTATTGGTGTGATTGTAGGACCGAAATGACCATATCGACCTGACACTGAATGAAAGCTGAGGTATGAGAAAACTCATTGATTTAACAGTGTGTAATTTATGGAATTCAATATGAACGTGCTCCTCGGTAAGTCCATTTGCTCAACTGTCTGTCAAGCGACTCAGTCCGGTGCAGTGAGTTTGCAATAATATGGTAAGTAGTGTAATTATTATTAAGAAACAATGAACTGTGGATAAGCAGCAATAACATGGAACAAATTCATCTATAGTCATAATTGTTTCAGTAAACACAATGAGAAACACAGACGAACATTCAGATAATATTATTCCTAAGAAGAAAATCTATTAAAAAAGTAAATAGAGCAACTTCTAGTGTCGAAGACAAACAAAATATCTGTATTGTAGAGACTGTGAGGGATTGGATTATTGTACGGTATCTTTTAACAATCTAGTATTTTGACTTACTTTTTAACAGATTTATAATTAGGTAAAGCAATGCATTTTTGCATTAAGCCTTGATTGCATAAACCATAAAAGAACCAAATGAAAAAGATTCCTGTGGTAGCAGTCCAAAATGTATCTCGTTTGGTGATATCCAAGTCAAAACTAGAAAAATAAAATATAATATGTACTAATTTAAGAATGGTCTTATTCACTCCACATGCAGTCTTCCATATTCACTGTTCCGTTTCCAAACATTTCCTATGCCACCAACATCTGACAGACCCAGAAATAGTGTTGTGATAGTTGTGCCCATCATTACAACAAACTGAACTGCATCTGTCCATACAACAGCTCTCAAACCACCAACAGTTGTATAAAATACGCAAACGCCACAAATTAGTGGTGTTATTGTGTGAACATTAAAGCTGGTAGCTAAAAAGAAATATATTTTAATCAATAATAAAATGAGATTACAATAGTAGTATCGATAATATATTTTAGTGTGTTGAATTACCTTGTGATAGTGCCAATGCTGGTAAATAAATGACAATTGGTAGATACAAGAACATGCTCAATGTGAACAAAGCCGAAATAGTTTTTCGAACATTTGAATCAAATCGTCTTTCTAAATATTCATAGGTGCTTGTCAATTGCAAATCGTAAAATACAGGTATGCAATATTTATATGAGATAATCATGCAAAACAGAAGCATTAACACTCCAAACCAGTATGTTATACCATATTTGTATATATCTGTTGGTACCGCAAGCAATGCTATGCTCGATATGAGGCTAAAATGGAACAGAATGAAAATGTTTCTATTACAAGTGTAATAATACAGGGTCTTTTACGAAACCTGTTAGTTAGAAAGTTTAGAAAATTTACTTTTAATATAATTTCAAATTTTGACAGTTTGTTATTGGTTCTACTGTTTTAAGATATTTTCAACGAAATCTGACTTCCGGTTATCCTGGACGTAAATAGCAACTTTGTTATTTTAAATACAATTGTATATATTTTTTTAATGCAATCGATTCTACCCATTATTTGCAAATATTGTGTAATAGGGTATCCTATCCCTATATTTCTAAGATATTTACAATTTTCCTTAATATTTTGCTATTGAAACAAATTAATATTGAAATGCCCTTTAAAGCGTAAAGCACTAAACAACATATGTATACATAGAGCATTTGTAATTTTTAAAGGTCTAGGGCAACCAATAATGATAATAAAGTTTCTGGACTTAGAAATTAGCCAAACACCTTTGACTGCAAGTGTATATAATATAAATTGTATTCTACACTACGCAAGATAATAACCTATACTACCTACCTGGAAATCATCGACATGGCTATAGGAGTCACCGCCATTTCTTTGCCTCCAAGTAAATAGTCATTTGCTGTAGATTGCTTTTTTATGAATCCGAAATAGACACCAATGAATGCACTTACTAGAAGCATGAATGAAAATAATCCATAATCCAACCAACTAAACTCAAGTGGTGCATTTTCTAACAAGATTATATTACTCTCCATATTAATTACTTGTTTTTGTAGTCAATGGACAACACCAGCAAACCTTATACGTAGGTGTCCTTTTATATGAATATACTTAATATGCAGTTTTGCTATACTTTTAGAAATTTGATAAATATTTAAAACTATTGTGCTTTCTTCTGATTTACGACTCATTATTATCTTTGACTTAATGGTTTAACTGTAGCTGTATGAGCACATTCATATCTCGTGGAAATTCTTCCATTCATTCTTCCAATGTAGGCGCTGTCCTTCAAAAGTACACTATCACATAAAAATATTATCGTTTAGTTTGTTAATAAATCAAATTATCAAGTTTTGTAGTTGGTTTTTGAGGACGTACAATTTATTATCATATTATAATCAAGTCACGTGATGCTGTTTGAAAATAACAGATACTTCTTAGGTATTTTTTAGTAGACATACAGGCTGAGGAAGAGTGAGAAGTGATGGAATAATTGAAAAATTTTCTTTGAAAAAGAAAAAGATGCGTAAGTTATTAGTCGTTTTGAAAAGTAAAATACATGCCAGTCAACGTGCTTCTTCAGACGATTTAGGTCAATACCTTGTTAATGTTGTTAAATAACTTCGGAAAAACTTCAAATTGTTAGAAGACGTTTTGAGCCAAAGCAAGTAACAATCATCTTACTGAATTCCCATTCAAATTTGTTTGAGGACTATGTATTATACTCGTTACTATTCCTATTCAAATGGGATTGATCAATGCTGCAGAATCAAGGGAAATGAGGAAAAAATCGAGAATATAGGAAAACATCCTGCCAGATTCAGTCTATTTGATATTGATTTTCTAATCCCACATATAACAAACATTATGTAAGAAACAAGAAAATAGAATTTCGGAAATATCTTTAAATGTAAACACAGATTTAGTTATAATTTCTTTATTTATACAATACAAAATTAATTTCGCAACAAGATCCTACGTAATATAGTACGACGTTCTAGTAGTTCATATGATTTGTTTCTCGGATGCAATTACCGTTTCTTTTCTCAAACTATCATAGTCAGGTGGGGCATCAGCCTCATCTATGAATCGTCTTACCAATGGACTAAAGTATTTTTTCTCTATTCTTCTGTTGTACTGCGGTGTAAATTTGCTTATTACAAGTCCACTTACTGTAGTTATTATTGCCCCAAGTATAGTATAGTAATAAAATGATATCCGGAATATACTCCATGGTTCATTCTGAGGTAAACTAGAACAAAAACAAGTCAGATGTAGCTGGACATTTATAAAAATTCCTTACGTGTTGTGATTTTCAGAGATGGTATGATTATCAAAATTAGGATGACCGTTTTGGCAACCATAGGTCATTAATGGTAAATGTGGATACGCTATCAAACCTATCAACTTATAATATTGCGATCCAAATGCAATAACCGACAAACATGCGAAAGATATAGCACCTCCCCACAAAGCACCCTAAAATATTCTATTATCTTTAATGCAAACTTTATGTCAATAATTTACTTTGGTATTCATGTTAGGTAGAAATAATCCAGATAGGAAAATGCCCAGTATGGTTCCACTTGTAGCTCCTCCAAAAGTCATATTTAACGGCAATAAACTTCCCATATATTGGATAAAATATACCAGTACTATATTAATAACACCAATGATTACAGATAATAGTTTTAGATACTTGCTGATGGTCTCCTGTGAAGTACCTTCCTTAACAAACCGAGAGAGAAAATCTTCGTAGATTGTGGCGGATAGACAATTTATATGTGCTGAAAGAGTGCTAATGTGTCTGAATAGATTGATATAGCGTAAATATTTTAGATTTTACCTCAAAGCTGCGCTGAAAATATTAGCTGCAAAAAGGCCAGGCAAGCCTGGAATTCTCCTGCTTATATCCATGATATAGTAAGGTAGCAGTTGATCTGGTTCCTTAATTTTACCTGATAACAAAGGATCACAGTCATAGTATTTCGCGAAGATGACTAGACCAAAGAACGTGGAAATAGAAACAAACGCCATAATTCCAAAGGTAGATGATATAAGGGCACTAAAAAAAGTCATATCTTGAGTTTTACACTTAGTGCAAATTGCCCTTAGAAGAATTAGATAAGTAGGCGTCTTTTCAATAGCGGTTCTTATTAATTGCAAAATTAAAATTAAAATTTTAACTACTTTCACAAAAACGTATAATCAATACATATAACATTATACAGTATGATTCTAACTTACTTCCTAACGGCTTTGTAGTTGGGTAGAGCAATGCATTTTTGCATAAGACCTTGATTGCATGATGAGTAAAAAAGCCACATGGAAAATGTGCAAATTGTACCTGTCCATATCGTATCTCGTTTGGTAATATCTATGCTAAAGCTAAAAGTATATAAACCGATACATATTAGTAGTAGTAACACTATGACCTCAAAATACCTACTCAATATTAAGTCTCCCATATTCACTATTCCTTTGCAAAATAGGTGACAAGCCACCTGCATCCGATAGAGCTAAAAATAGAGTTACAGCGGTTGTTGCTATCATCACGACGAACTGGACTGCGTCAGTCCATACTACAGCTTTTAAACCACCTACTGTCGTATAAAATACGCAAACTCCGCAAAGGATAGGTGTTATTCCATGAACATTCAAACTGGTTGCTAGAAATAAATGAAGCCTTTATAAAATAATAATTCCAACAATTTCCAATCGTTTGGCTAGATTAATACCTTGTGATAGTGCTAACGCCGGTAAATAGATGACAATTGGCAGATATAAAAACATACTAAATGTGAATAAACCTGAAACGATAGTTCGGACGCTTGAATCAAATCGTTTCTCCAAATATTCATACGTGCTTGTCACTTGCAAGCCGTAAAATACAGGAATGCAGTACAAATACGAAAGAATCATGGACAGTACTAACATAATAGTAGCACAGCCGTAGGTTACACCGTATTTATATATATCTGTTGGTACCCCCAGCAAAGTTATACTTGATATAATGCTAAAATTGGAAAATTTTGTTAATATTAATTTACGAAAGTTAACATACAAAAATATTTACCCAATTTTTCAGAGTTGATTTTATATAAAAGCATAGGGCAAATATGCTTAATTCTTTGTCTTTTTAGAAGTACATTTGGTTTAGATCAATTTTTAATATCCAACGTTTATCTTACATGATGAATTGTTGGCAAAGAGTTCTTTGCACTCTTCTTTTGGTAGAAGCGATAGTAACTATATTTCGTTTGTAACAATCTCAATATCAAGTTTGCGTGATTTGAATTCATTAGATCTGCTATTACTGTTACATTAACAACTTACAGAAATAGGAAGAATCAATAAAGAAATATATTTTTATAAAAATAAGAATAGCCAGTCAAAATAGCTGGGAAACTTGTTCATGAGCTTTCTTGTCGAATATATGGCCAATGTTTTCAAGTATTGTGGAATGGATTTCTTAATGGTGGCTACTTTCTACTTCTTGTTTGTGTTAATAAGATAATTTGTATGCCTGTGGAGAACAAATTCTGAATATTAAACATGCGTTATCATGTTTGCTATCGCCCAACTTGTAGTACGTATGACAGCAATCTTGAATTGTAAATTAGTAAGCAGTCGTATCGTATATCAATATTCCACGGCCAGTTAGCTCGCTTAACCGTCCAATGTGGTTTTCTTTTCTTATAATACAAATTAAATGCAAAATTGCATGCGTATGCTGTTGACATGTGTACCGAATTTGCCATGTTTACTGATTATTACACTGTCAACGAGAGCAGATCTATAAACTATCAACATCATTTTTACCGAAGTTATAGCTAGCCTTTATTTAACCTTACTTACAAATACAGACAATAATAAGAAATCCAATCTTTTTTATATTACATGATAAATCTTGGATAATCGGCGATTTATAACTTTTTCCAGGATCATTATTCTATAACAATTGTGAACTTATTGTGAATTCTTAAAAAAACAATAACATTTCTAAAAAAATAGATTTATGAAAAAAAATGAATCAAAAACACACAAATATGTTTTTGTTCTGATACACGGTTAGTTTTTTGAACCGTAATTAAACGGTGGAGGAATTATGGAAGAAACTTTTTCATATAACTATCTGTAAATACTATTGGGTAAATACTTTTGACAGCAAATGCTATAAACATTTAGCAAAATCTTATAAATACCTTGAAATCATGGACATTGCAATAGGTGTTGCTGACATTTTTTTCCCTCCTAGTAGGTAATCATCTGCTGTTGATTGCTTCTTTATAAAGCCAAAATATACACCAATTAACGCACTTAACAGCAGCATTGTTAAAAATAGTACATAATCAAGCAAAGTAAATTCTAGTGGTGCATTTTCCAACAGAGGTGTGTTATTTTCCATATTATGTATGCGTTAAAACACTCACTGAATTGTAAGGGGTTTTTGTTAATTGTATTTGTTATACGTTGAATTTTGTTAATACAATTAATATGTGTATTTTGCATGCAACTTCATTCTTAAAACGTCTGTTGTTATCATTACCCGTAGCGTTATATCTGATTAAATTATTCAAATGTGACTATATTTGAATAGGTTCTATTTAAAATTAATGTTTACCTCTTACAATTAGTAACAAAACCTTTGTGATAGATATGTACTTTTATTGTTTAAGTTATAAATATACATTATTTACATATTGCGTGTTTTAATTTCTAATATCACTGGAAATGTGTCCCGTAAAATTCACTTTACATTTTTAATATTATCTATTTAAGACTACACAAAATTACTGAAACTAAACTTATCTTCTAATCTTATATACTTACAATTATTTATATTTACAATTATGTAGTTATATTTGCTCCCTTTACTATAAACTAGTTCACTTTAACCTAATAACCCTTTTTATAATATTTTTGAGATTATTGCTTGTAATAACTTTTACCAAATACGGGGTCATGACCTGACACTGAATCATGAAGGCAAGATGCAGGGAGACTGGCATACCTTATGAAAGATATAAAAATGTGTGTATTATAAGTACATCTATTCATTATTTAGTATTTATACCTGATTTTGTGTTAGATATGTGACAGTTTAGTCTTTTTTTAATGTTATCTTTCTATTCCTAAAATATTTCCACTTGTAGGTCACTAAAACAACAATTCATTAAATACTAATTTATTCCAGAACGTATAATATTATGTTTTCGTTAATAAAATTTCTTCAGTGGAAGAAATTGACATTTAATATGTGTCAAAATACTAATAGTATAAATGGCCACGCCTATCAATAAAAATATATAAAAAACAAAGAAATCATTGATATATCGAATTTTAATCGCATTCTCATATAATAATGGAGGATATATTTGCTTTAAACAACTATAAAAATTAAAATGATTTCAATTATTCGTATATCAATCTATTTTTTGTCAAGTTCTAACAATTTTGTTCAAGGACTAGGGAAAGACATGGGAAAAAAACCTAGCCAAGAGCTTAAAATTAATAAAATTCAGGCGTGAATTAAATTATTATAAATAACACTTAAATTAATTACCGATATCAGTTCTAAAATTTACCGCGTTATCATTGTTTTTAATGTAAGTATATCATTTCATAAATTAATCTTTTTTATAGTAATTTTCCTTTTTTAAAATTTTAGTGTTTTGAAAATCAAATTATGTCGTCTATCTTTAGAGTGCTTAGATAAAGTTGTTTTATTGACCTACAAGTAGAAATATTTCAGGAATTGAAAGATTAGGGTCAAATTCATAAATGTCACTTGAAGCTCCCTCATCCTAAACTCATACTTACTGCGCCATTTAGTTAGAATCAGTTGAGTGATATGCAAACAGGAACAGTGTGTGTGGTTGAGATTAGCCATAAATAATTGGTAGCCAGGCAGCACGACAGGTTGTCTATTATATATACAAAAAAAAAACGCCCTGGTACCGACAGTATTTTGACAATTAAGTAAAATTAAGTTTGATGAAAGGTGGTTGTGTGTTATTTGTTTATAAATAAAAAGAAAACGCGAGCCTGAGCACCGTTGCATAACATCATGCAGTGACAGTTACAATGCGGAAATTTTTCCAAAACGGAAAACTATGACACCAGAATGTCTATGGGTGGGTTGTAGCATATAAATATATATAAAAAAACCATTGGATTGTTTTTCTAAGTTACTATGCGAGGGTGTACAAAACACACAAATGTTATAAAACAAAATCTTTTGACTACTACCCTTTATTCCACAAGCAAATACATTAGTGATTATCCTACGAAGAAATATTTTGATGTTACTTATTGAAAGGGGAAGTAAGCTTGCAGAATGTTTTGAACCAACATCAGTTTTGATTTTTTAAATGCATAAAGTATTTCCTTACAAGACGCAATGTAGCGTAAATAATGCGTAATAAAGGGCAAATCAATATGAAAACAGCAACAACAGAACTGTGTAGAGTCATCGTATAGCAGTAGGAAATTGTAGCTCTTTTATGAAACTAACTGACATGCACAAAGAGAGTTTCGTGCCCGAACAAATTTCTCTTGGTCTTAAAGAACATCTGATGGGATCACAGACAAACATGAAAGTATATCTTCATGCTCTTCATTACAGCAAGACATGGACATGAGACTCTATCACAAGTGAAGCAGTACCATTGATAGCCTTTAGCTACTCTGTTGCGCAAAATGTTCATTTTTGCACAAACAGAAACAAAATTTCAAATGCCTTTGGTCGCAACTAGCAAATGTGGAGGAGTCTCCTTAAAATACAAGAATTTACGAACCTGAAATTGTTCCACATTCTCATGTGTTTTTTCTATTGAAATGATAAATTAAAAATCTTTTAACATTAAAATTTGTTATTTGAGAAAATAAGTATGCTGCCATATAACAATGAGATATAAAAACATAGTTATATACATTGTAGTCCATAATCCTCCTATATATACATATTACGCATGAAACACACATTCTGTTTTAAAATTATTTTCTTTTCGTAAATAAAACGACACTGATTGACGGACTCTAGTTCTACAGCTTGAGCTAAGTTTGTGTGCCTTTTTGTGGTAGGTACAACTACAAAAGCAAAAAGTAAAAATTGACTGTATACAAAAAAAAATTGGGAGGCACAACAAGAACTAGAGTGAATCGGGAGAGAAATAAATAATTATCCCTTTCTCTCTGTTTTACCACATTAATTTGTACTTCCTTTAAATTATTTAAGTGTGTAAACATTTAAAATTAAATTTGAATTTTTAATTAAAACACGGATAAACTTTTCTATACCTCAATCACTTTAGTGTCATTTCACACTAACGGTTACTATGAATTGTTTACCTAACATTATCAAATAATCGCAGTAACTCGAAATATTGTATCTATCATATAAGAACCACCTATCGAACACCCAAAATACAATATTACTCTAACGAATGCATAATATGCATTTCGAGTAAAAGGTTACTTCCAAAACAGTGATCTAGTTATGTGATAATGGAAGGTTTATATTGCTTATTCTGGTATATCGGCTTTGATAGACAATAATTTTGTAACAGATTGTACCTACACATGTATAAGATTTTAATAGAGTTGTAGCAAATAAAATATACAGGGAAATATACATATGCTGGATACACAATATTTTCACGTTTTACTTTTATCTAAGTTTGATACAAAAGATAAATAAGGAGCACTACTACATAAAAATTACAGCCAGCACTTATGAAATGATTTCTACCATGTGAATATAAATATATTCTGTTACTTACTATACTTTCCCAATTATCTTCAAAATAATTTCCAGCTATGCATTTCATTAAGGGTTCCGAATAAGAAGTTGGTCTCTTTTGTGTTACTCTTGAAAATATATTCTCATTCATTGAACCTAAATACAATAAACTAGATCCTTCATAATTTATATCTAATTTGACAATTTCATATTGAATCGAAGGTACTACCAAATTTAAACCTGAGCACTTATAATTATGTTTTATATTGTATGGAATATCCACCTCCCAAACATCTACATTACAAGAATTTGATTTAGACATTTCTTCGGACATTTTCCGATCGAATATCGTCAGTCTAACACGACCAACATTTAAATTGATATTAGTAGCATCTGACTGCACGCTATTCTTTTCCAACAATTGAAAATTGCCTGCTGTATTAACAGAAAACTTCGGAACGGCACAAAATGGATCTAAATAAAATTTATGCTCAGCAGTCCAGATATCAAGGTTATTAACAGACAGGAAGGAAAATCTGCGGGTTAAATAAAATCCCATAGATCTAACTTCACACCTTACTGATATCCAATCGCCTTGTATATATGGTGGTAATTCAGCTTGCTTCAATAGATGTGGAGGAGTTCTGTCACTTCTTTGTAGATTTTCGCAAATTCCGCATACGTTCTTTATTTTATAATATTTACCATGAGACAGTATTTTGTGTTCTTTCGTCCATTTTAATAAAGGCGGTTGAAATCCTATCGACAAGCGAGTTGCATCGCTTAGATCTTCGGAAATAGTGTCTCCTAGGATCAGTTCTAATCTGTGGAACTTGGCGATCGGGGTTTCAGAGACATCGCTGTACGTTGGTCTGATTTCGATTTTGATGAACTTTAGTTCGTTAAAAGTCCATCTTAGATTTCCCAGACAAGCTAAATTGATGATGGAATCTTTTACTAAGAATTCGTTATTCTTAAATACGGCGTCGTGCAGTAAATACTCTTCGTATTTTTTCCATTGTTGCCAATGATAGTCTAGAAATTAAAAAAAATCGTGTGAAAAAGTATAAGTTTAGATTTATAAGGATAAACTAATTGAATAAAATGTTTGAAGAAAAGTAGTTTACAGTGGAATTGATGTAAATCAGTAAATACTTTTAAATGAAGGACTTCAATAGTCCTTCATTTAAAGGCTGTTATTAAATTACGACTTTGGCCCGTTAGTAAGTTGTTACAGCAAAAACATTGGAAAAGGCATGTTTTAAGGATCGTTTTAAATGGTCAGACGGGTGTTCATTATAGAACTTCTTTTAACAATATTACTGGATATGGGTATTAAATATTGTTACAAAATTTGTAAGAATAAATAAAATAACCGTATAGTACACTTGCAGTCATAGTTGTTCAGGTATGTACAATATTTTACGATATGAATTGACACTATCCGCCAATCTTTATTTTCAAGCACTTTTTGACGCTACTGTTAAGTATGTTTTCAATTGTTTGTTTGGACTGTTAAAAGTGGTTTTTGTATTCAGATTGAATTGTGTATTGGCTTTCGTTCAAAAAAGCAAAGGCAAGCTCAAAAATAATTTTAATTTTTAAGTTTTTGAGATTGAATTACAATTAGATACGGTTTTCAGTGACCATGTTTTGAAAGCCAGTAGTGGTCACTGCTTTTACGCTAGTAAAGCTAGTGGTTCCTGTTGCTACCTTCATTTTAAAAAAAAAACCTAAACAAGTTTTTGTTTATGGTGCGTTTGCTCTCAAAAACAACCAAGGCCGAGGCTATAAAAAATACACGCAGAGAAATATTATCTTGAGTTAAAATAGACTGTTTCAGTTCAAAACTATCCGGTATTTGTATATCCGCAAAACTATATAGTGTTATCACAAGAATATTATTTTCTAAGGAAATTGTCGTGACGCAAAACAACATTGTTTTAATGTAAGAATATAATGGATTTGTAAGACTTCCGTATGTCGACCACTGAATTGACAATTTATAGGCAATTTAACGGAAAGTACAGGTTTTACTGAGTCCAAAACGCCCCCCCCCTTTTCTTGCGAAGATTAGTCTAAGATACCTAAAAATCGTTCTAAAAAGTGTTATTTCTAGTTTATGTTTCGCTAGTGTTTTGACATTTCTGCGAGGATTTTCAGTTGATATCCAGTCAGAATTACGAAATATCGAGCGGCAATTAAAAAAGCTTCGTCCAGGAATATAAAAATAATAATCATTTTTTATTTTGCAGTATCTCTTAATACAATTAATAAGTAATATATATTTCATCAGTGACTAAAAAACGTATCTTCTTTTGTCTTTTATTATATTTACCCAGTGAAATTTGATGTTAATGCATGAAATTTATTTTTAAAATAATTATTTACGTGTCATACACACTAATTAAATATGTAAGTTAATATTAAGAAGAAAATTATGAATATTTAGATACTATTTTGACTAAATTTGAAGATATTTTTAATCTATTAAATGTTAATAATTGCAATTAAAACTAAGCTAATTCTTTAGATACGTTCCTATTTTATACAATGTATTTGCACTGAATTTAATAAAATACAAGAAGAGATGTTTTTTAGTTACTGAAACTTATCAATTAATTTTATTAAAAGATACTAATGACAATGTTTTCATTCCCAAACGACGATTAAAAATAGCCGCTCGATATTTCGTAATTCTGACTGGATATCAACTGAAAATCCTCGCAGAAATATCGAAACACTAGCGAAACATAACCTAGAAATAATACTTTTTAGAACGATTTTTAGATATTTTAGACTGATCTCCGCAAGAAACGGGTGTCCGTTTTGGACTCAGTAAAACCTGTACTTTCCGTTAAATTGCTTATAAATTGCCAATTCAGTGGTCGACATTCGGAAGTTTAGTCAATGGATTATTTACTTCAAGTACAACGTTTGGTTGAAATTATTCCTAAAATTCCCATGAACCTAAAATACAGTTCACATAATCCATTATTGAATATGTACTTTTATTACTGCAAATTTCCACGCCTTAACTATAAAAAACTTATAGGTATGTATCTAATTCTTGCAAAATGGTGCACGCAGATAAAAAGATTGAAGTCGAATGCACGTATAAACGCTTCATAACACATATATTTATAATCTCGAACGCAGCTGCTCGAAATTTGCAATTCAGCTATTTCACAAATAGGGCAGTTATTCAGATCAAATACGTATTTTACAACAAATATAGTCTAGATTGTATTAAACGCATTTACTTATTCCAAGAAAATGTGTTTGAATCAAAACAGAAATATTCTAGCATTAAAAATATTTGGGTAAAACAGTATATTTTCTTAATTCAAGAACATTTTTCTCTGTGTGTGACTGTATAACATCGAACGAGGAGTCATTTCAATAAAACAGCAGCAGTATAAGATAACATACCATATTTTACTTTAAAACTATATCTAAAAAATGCCATAATTGTACTGAAAAAATAGATTGGAGGAGTGCTATTCTAGAAGGATGTCTAACTACCCCACTAACAAAGTATTTTCAACTGAGGAAGAGAAAAAATTTTATGTGTACCTTAAAACTTTTGCTAAATTGCATCATAGTCTAACCAAAAAATTCTTCCAAACTCTGGTATGATTTAACTGTGACAAACGAAAAAAATCTTAGGAGAACCAAAATTCCGGCGAAAACTGGTTTGCTAGTTTTAGTAAAAGAAGAATTTAATTGAGAGATCATGGGTTTAAATAAATCTGTAATTGCAAAGTATTTCAAGAATTAAAAAAAAATCTTAGAAAAGTATAAATTTGAGGCGTTTAAAAATATACAATATCGATGTAACTGTTTCTAACTAACTCCGGTGCAGAATCCTAAGAAAGTGCAGAAAATGGTCGAAACCTGGCGGGTCAGATAACTTCCAGTGAAAGAAATAAGCTGGTTACATAATTAAGAACAACCCTTACTGTACTTCTGTATGGTAGGTTCTGTTTCAGGTACGTGGATTAAATCAGAAATATTTGGCAAATGTTTCTAGAAAAGGCAAATAATCAGTACAACACTGGGAAATGAAATACTGAAATTTTCTTTTAAGGTGTCACCATATTTAATAGCTTCTTTAGAGACGCTCTAAAATTCTAGTGTAGTGATAGTGAAAATGCATATTCTATATTAATCGTTGACCTATTACGGAAATTAGTTAGGGATTAGTTGTTACATTCAAAGTTACTTTAAAACACTAATGCACTATTAAGGGTCATTAAGCATAACCATTTTTAATGTATGGTAACATTGTTTTCTATTATTATCAAAACAAATTTTGCCAAGTAGAATTATATTTATTTTTAAATGACATTCATAGTGTCCTAATTGTTCCTTTTATTTATAGAAATTTCTCACGATAACAATTTTTACGCTACATTAAATAAAATTATTTGCTTTTACTTCCAGTGACATGTTAATGGAATTTTTCGGAATGTGAATGATTATACATAACGTAGTACGAAGAAATTGAAATATATATTTAGATTTTTGTAAAACAATGTAAATTATTGTGATGGATTTCAAACTGCGAAATACAAGTACAAATATTTGCTCGATATTTGTGTTAACAGTCGCTATGTAGTTGTATCTATTGTTTTACTATTGGCAATAATATTATTATACTGGATGTTTGAAAACAGTAATATCATTTGCTATAAAATTGTTGAGTTCGTTTCCAATATTTTGCTAAAGTCTTTTAGCAATTTTGAGACTTATATTTTCATTGTCTTCTTAAATAGCCTATTTGGTTCTGATTTCAAGGATATGATATACGCTGGGTATTGAAATGCAGATTGATAATAGTTAGCAAAACATTAATTTATTATAAACATGCTCGATAACATTGAAAAGCGAGATATGCTGTCAACATATTACAAATCTAATAGAAATTCAAAACTGGTCAGCCACCTACATATGAATGAATTTCTTGATAATTCAGCATTGAAAAGTTTTTTTTGTGAAGCATTATCGGAGAATTTGCTTTTTTTGGGAATTAATTGCAGTAACATATTGAACGAATTTGTTTATGTGTTGTGGCTGCTAAGTTGCAGTAACTCCGAAAGCTGTATCACTTGTGTAGTTTTGTGTGTGTAAATTGTGTTCAAATGGCTTTGTGACAGCAGCATACTGCCTTTTATAATGTTGCACTGTTAATCACTTTGTTCGCAACACCGAATGGTAAGTCGATCTGGATTTCAACCCTTCGAAAAAATGTCACCGTTTCTCCGGAGAACTGAAACACAGAAACAATCAACATCATCTGAAAAATCATATTGAATCATATTGAAAAGCTTTAAATGAAGTGATAGCGTTTCTGCAACGTTAAAAAACAAATAAGCGCATTTAACTCAAGAAGTTGTTACAATCTGCTTTGTATTTTTCAAAATTTTCAAAATTATATACCGAGTGAGCAATTTGAATCAAAGGAGGTTGTTAGAACAAATTTTAAGTTAGTAACGCTGAGTAGTTAGTAGGAAGTAGTTAGTTGACCGAATAGTCCCCAAGCATTAACTCTAATGTAACCTGACATCGTGCTATCAAATAATTAAACCTAGTGATCACACAAGACCACACTAAAAATTAAAAACAGGAAATTCCTATTTTTTCGGTATAATTGAGTAAGTCTGTAATTCGGTATAATTTAGTAAGTTAAGTAAGATTCTGATTTAGACCAAAATTTAATGACTTTACCAAATTTAAAGCTATAGTGTAACTCTTATAATAAGCAATATTCTGATATTGAACTGCGAACGTTAATAATTTTTTACATTATTATTATAGTACTAACCTGGACAATTTTCTGCTACAATTTTTTTTAATTCTTGAGCAGCATCTGATCCCTGTGGTATGAGTGTTATGTTAACGGGTCGTATAAATCCTATTGCTGCATCTGGATTGTACACAAGATTTCGTGTTAATCGTAGTAGCCCAATGGAAGTAATAGTGAATTTTGGCAATGAGCAGGAGCTATCCCAATAGTGGTGTTGAATTAATTTATAAGTTCCATCTTCGCGAAACATATAAGATCGTAGTAGGTACTGAGGACCAGATCTAATTTCGCACCTAGAATAGATAAACAAATAACATTTATTTCGAATTATGTATATCCTTTACTTATACGAATAAAGTAATTTTATGTTAATACATAATTTGTATAGGTTGAAACGTCTAGTTTACTAAATTATTGCTTTGCTCTTATTGCCGAAGAAAACGGGTTATTCGACTAAGAAAATATATACAATAACTAGAATACACTGCTGTATAATTTTTTCGGAAGGTAGACAACATAACAGACTAAACAAATATCGCTAAGCAGATCTAGGGGTCGGCTTGCACTACAAAAAGAAATCGTTTAACAGACCACCTGGTTGTTTACTTTAGGAGATTTGTGGCCAGGTAAAATTCGAAGAGGCACACGGCGATTTCTCATTAATAAATTCAAGATACCTTTGTTGCATAGTATCGAATGTAGTTTTAAATATGTATGGATATGCACTATGGTTGGAAATTTGCAAACAACGCCATAGTTTTCTTACCTTGTAGATAGCCATGTTCCAATCAATTGTTTATGGGTTGTATCGACTACTGTGTTCAAATCTTCTAATGCGAATTTCCTATTTAATAAACTGCACTGTTGTTCTTTTCCAATTACAGCTATTAACAGAAAACAAAAAAATGTAAGCGTTTGTAGAGATATGCTCGCCATGTATAAAAATATACAGAGAAATAAATTAGGTGTTTGTATTTCATATTCAAACAACTTAATACAATTTTATAGTACTGTTTTTATTGTAATGGTTGAAATAAACATAATCGACTATTAGTGCTTACAATAGAGTGAAAATATAATGTAGTCATCAATGTATTTAATTAAAATAACTAAATAACAGAGACTGGTATTCGAAAATAGTTATGTTAGGCCTGACAATACGGTAGATCTCGATGGAGATGTTGTACAACATGCTAGTGTTATTATAATGAATATAAGACTTATAGTTAAAAATAATAATATCAGAAATAGATTTATAAAATAATGAACAACACAGTAGCTCAGGTTTTGCCAAATTAACAACAATGATAAAATATGCGAAAAAACTGAGAAGAAAGGTAAGAATCGAAAATATATAATATATATCTTATTTCATAAGAAAAAAAAAACAGTTTTTGCCTTTTTGTAGAACAGATCTAAACGAAAAAAAAAACCTGATCAAAGATTCAAACTTTCAAACATTGAACCATACTTTGAGTTCCCCATTAAGGCTTTTCTCTAATCGAACATAAGCTCAGCTAAGAAACAGTTGCTCTTCATTGACATTAAACATTGTTCCATTTTATTTTCAGGTTACTATTAAATTTATTTTCTATTAATATTTTTTGTAGCTTAAGCTCTTCGTTTAGTTTTAGGTTTTACGAAACCGCGGTTATTCAACTTTTCTTTGAGAAGTTTCACAGATATGCAACAATAAAGTTTTGCGTTAGCCAATGCATTTCTGTCATCCGTCCGTTGCACTTAGGCGTCTAGTTTTTTTTATGTGTGGTGGGTGTATACTTGCATATTGCCGTTTATAATGCCGCGTTGTTAATCACTTTGCTCCCAACAGCGAATGGTAAGCCGATCTGGATTTCAACACTGAAAAAATGTCATCGTCCGTCCAGAGACTTGAAACTCTTCTATCGTCCCGCCACAACGATAGTCACACGCCTAATCAACGCGGCTATAGACCCGTTTTAGTTTGAAGCTGGTATTAAGTTAAAAGCGTTGCTAACAAAAGAGATTATGTCAGAAGTATGTAATTACTTGGTGTTAGATGAGAATATATTTGCTGGTCCAAATGGAAATAACGGTGAGTTAGATATAATCATAGAGATTTGTTGTATGCATCGGTATATGTCTCTAATAACTGTTACCCGATTGTAAATATTGCATACCTATATACCGACTTCGAAAGTGACTCTATACAATACATGATTTGTCCTGTATATTAAGCTTTTATTTTCCATACTTCAAGCATTTATTCCTGAAGTTAAAACCTTTAGTATTAGCAAGTACTTTTTATCAGTATCGTAAATAATTTTTATGTTAAAAGTTATGGAAAATCTGAAAAGTGCATTAAGCAAACACTATTACCAAGAATGGCATAACATTGCATTAGCAACGTAGTAACGCTTCTTATTATTTCATTTTTCTGTATGCTAAATATAGAAAGTGCAATTTACGCTGATACATACTTGTTGTCGTATGTTATATTATAAGGTGGTAGTCTTTTGAGAATGTTACCATAATGCTCAATTATTTCAGAAATAAGTTGTTCGTTGTAATTGTAAAAATTATTGGAAGTTTAGAATTATTATTAGCATTATTGGTATTATTTGTCTACTAATTATATCATTTATTTCACTCTTCAATGACTTTGCAATAGAAGAGAGAAAATGGTATATAAAGGCAAAAAGGATATATCTTTGATAATTGGCAAATTATTTGAGGTAACACAGAATACAATAACATTAATACAAGATTATTCGCTGTTTTGGAATTAGCAGTATCGATGTCACGGAAAACCGCGCAAAATTCACTTGAAGTTGATTCTTCTCGTTTTAAGAGAGAAATTGTATTTAGATACTTTGTAGATGTCGTTGGTATAATTCTGTAATTCTTTATGAACTATAGAAAAAAACTATTCAAGCAATTACTAGTGGGGAAATGGGTTTAATAAAAGCTACATTAACGATGTTCCGTAACGGCTTTTGTAGGACAGAGTGAAAAATTTGAATCATTGAAGAGGCAAACTAAAAACGATTTGAGATTGCTAGTCAGAGTCTGCTAGTTTGTTGCCGAATGAGACTGTTTGAAAGGGACTGCAACCATAAACAATTAAACAGACCAACAGAGTTAATATCTGTATCAATTTTTTCAATCGACCGCAATATTTTTCGGAAGGTTTGTTTTCCTGGATCGTCAGGTCACAGCATCCAATCAGTTGAAAATAAAAAGTTCTATGATCTGGGTTTTGATATAATTGACCCATTAGTGTATATAATGCGATACCTCGGATGCGTGGATTTGACACAGTTATAAAAAATAATATACATTACCTAGATCACAATTTAAAACTGTTTTGATAGTTTCTTGCAATCCAATATCATGAATGATTTTGTTTCTGTGGATTTTATATTGTGTAAAATAGATTCTTTACCTTACAAGAAGGATTACTATCACTGCAGCGGCTATAAATTAAATTAAATATTTTGTCTTACGTTCAAGATCATGAAGTTGTGTTTACGAAGCAATGTAAATTTCAAATGCTACTATAAAGAACGTGATACTCCATACACACTGTTCGTAATTAAACAACCAATATGAGTAAATATTATCTTTAAAAACACATTTTTGCAAATAGACTATGGTAGTTTTGAAATGGGTCTTGGATATGGAGACCTAGATCTCTTTTCTATCTAGATTGTTTTTTGTGCGTATACATGAAATTCAAGTGTATGGACGTCCAGTAAGCGCATAAGAAGAACCAATTAATAAAATCGAGACATTGTTCACAAATTTACATTAGGATGATATCAGAAAACCAGCAATGGAACAATTTGAAAAAATAATTTTATAGAATTTAAAGGTATTAAATCATGTACTATATCAATCAAGTTTCTCTGCGTCTGAGCAATAATTTGCAGGTTACTTTGAATGACATATTGCATGGCAGACAAAATTGACTTAATGATAGGCCAAAACAAGATCTCAGCTATCTATACAAAGCAATTTATTCGACGAAAGTCAATAACATTGAACAGGTAATTATACTCTAGAAATTGACAAAAAGATAAATGTGCTACTTATAGCTATTGAACCTCTGATATTATTAAAATTTGTCTCGTACAATAAGATTGCTCCAACGGTTACTAATTTCATTAATCTTGAACAAATTAAATTTTTGCAATAATCAAGAAAAACAAAACCTAAGATTCTACTCACTCAACTAAGGTTTCTTTGGGCACTACATACAGATAATAGATAATGCTCTATGTTACCACATTTAAGAAAAAACATTACGATGACTGTGAGCTCTGGTTCCAATATGTAATAACAGAATAGTTCTGTAGGTTTTGTGGAGATCAATCTAACTTCATATGTAGAAAATATAAACGAAAATGAGTATTTTGTAGTAGTGAAGATGGATATCCATACCAGCTTATTAGAATAGAAGCAAGTTGGATTCAAATAAACATACACGTTTCAAACGAGACAACAAAATACTACAAAAATAATGTAGCATTTAGTAGTTCAATCAGTATGTTTCGATTTCAATCTTTAGTCCGGGTAATGTAAGGTAATTTAAATATTTTTGAAGATACGCTCAAACTTTTTGAGGATTAGGATACATGTGATGAAAGCGTTTGAATTTAATGGGACCCTTGCTGAGTATATACAAAAAATTTTAATTTATAAGCATTTATAATGAAAAACATCAAACAGATGCTCGCTGCTTACCTCGCTTGATTAAAAAAAAAGTTAAATCTTATCGTGAAGTCAAAACAAAAGTAGTCATTAGTTAGGTATGAATAAAATTATCAATATGTAGAAGTAAGAATGTAAACAAAACAATTATTATAGTCTATTCAAACGAATAATAAGGCAAGTTAAGATATGTAAGTTACAATCGTTACAAGATCTGTTTCATAAACGTAGTTCTGTGGAGAGTGATTGTAATAAAATGACAGGTCAAAGAAACAAAAATACCATTTAGATTACACTCATACAAAACTGTAAAAAAAGTTACACAAGCAGTAGTAACAATAAATTATATGAAGACAGCATCTTCATTCTTTTAGTTAACGTCAATCAAACTTCACTTAATTTAAGCGTGTCCTATTTACTACAAGCAATTACAGCGCGCATCTCTTTCAGTTTATTTTAATTAAATTGCTTGCATCACGGACTAAATATGATCTATAGAGGAATTGTTTTTTCAAATGATTAAAAATATATTCAAATTTCTTACCTGAAACGATCATCAAAATTGCAGAAACCTTCATGATTACCGTCAAATCTTTCTAGAATAATACATATATGATATTACTTTTTCGGTAACAAAGGAGCGAATTCACGTCTTATTTAAAAGGAAGGCAGAAAAATCAGATACGAACTCGATGGTGCGTCGAAAGAGAATGCTAGCGGTCATCTTGAGCTCCTCACTCGACCACGGGACTATTGGGTTTAGGTAATCCTCGCAGCGGGAGCTTAAAATATCTGTTACGGGTCGACCTGTACGCCCGTAAACCTGTGGTCAACGAGGAAAAAACGAGCTTTGACACCAAGTCAGTCGTAAAAGTAAATACCCGCCGAAGAAATTTGATTTATTATGCTGTGTTGTAGCATGTGCTGTTAACAATTGCGAACAGGTGTAAGATCCGCAAAGTTTTAAAGTTTCGAAGATGGATTTTCGTAGGTAAAGAACGATTGTTAATTTTTTAGATTAATCATTTACCTAAAGGATTTTACAAGGATTAGAAATCTCACTATGGTTTAACGGAGACAAAATCATTTATTGACAGTAAAATTTAATACATATTATCATGTAAGAAACTTCTGAAATATTTTTTTGTATTTTGTATCCTGGTACGGACAATTTAAAAAAAATACAATTTAATGTATACTTGTCTCAGAATCAATGTCATGACACTAGACTTTTTATTTTCTTTAGGAATATACTTACTATCGGCATGTGCTACTTCCAGCAAAAAGAAGAAGTTGCAATGTGAAGTGAATTTATCTTACTGTAAACCATAGAATATGGTTTTAGAATGAAATATTTTGATTATCTCTATCGGAGGCAACAGGGCAGCGGCCATTATGTCATTAATGCATTGTTGTAACTGCTGGGAATTTCTGTGAATGTTATTATTTATTGTTTTGTCGTCTTGTATATATGTATGTATCACTCATTGTATTCTGGGTTGGGTGGAACAGCAGAGTATTACTGACTACGGTGATAATCTGAACCCAGTCCAATTTCTTATTTGTCCTGTTTTGTATATTGTACATATTCCTATATGTATCATTTTCTCGGGAAATAAATCGATATTATTATTATATAATTCGATAATACGATTTTTATTTGACTAGATGCAATAGTTTTGAAGGTATTAGACCCATAGATTGTTGTTCAAGTCCTATACTGCTTTGTTGGTTTTATGGAAACTGTTGGCGATAGTGTAAATTTTTTAAATTCGTAGGTTTACAAATTCTTGAAACTAAAAACCATTCCAAAAAATAAAACAAACTTTTGAATTATCAAATGTCATGCTACCATAATAAAAATTTAATTCATCGATACTAAGGAATAAATATATTAAGAAAAAAATTGTGAGATAAAGGATTTTCTGCAATGGTTTTTAATTTCAAGAATTTGTAAACCTACGAATTTAAAAAATATAATACAGGGTGTGGCGCGAAGAGTTTTGATTAGAAGTTTTTGGGGATGTAGTAATAGGCGAAATGTAAAATTTTATATCACACTATCGATAAAATTAAAAAAAATTGAAATATCTCTGATTTTAAATATAATATTTTCATTGAATGATCTACTTCCGGTACACCGGAAGTGATCATTCAAAAAACTATATTTATTTTAAATAGAACATGATTTACTTTACATTCCCCAAATTTTAATCAATTCTATATATTAATAGATTATGAATCAAATTATTTATTGTTATAAAACGCGTCGAACTAGATCTCAATTTCGTTGAGAAAGTTACTCTTACTTACTACCAGACGGTGTCTCGGTAACTAGAAGGTTACTAAAAATTAATATGATATTTTTGGTTATCACTCGTATCTTCTATACCACTTTATGGATCAAGAAGTTAAAAATTATTTTTGATAGAGATTTTCAATTTATTTCACTGACGTACTATTTTTTTCTACAAAAATCACAAGGAGAAGTCCCAAATAAATCAACGATATGCTACTATTGCATCAGAGAAAACAGCATCATAAAACAAACACAGCATTAGTTTTGTATATTATTTTATTTTTCTCCTTGTTATGAAAACAGATTTTAACAAAAAATTTGACAAATCAGGTTCAAATTTGGGGACATAGATCTTATCATTTGTTATATGTATTTGCATGATCAGGTATACTACGAAGTACCATATAATTTGGTAAATTCTTTAAAACATAGAATTATTATTATTTAAAATCGTCGTATTTTTTGACTAAAATGTAATTTCATTTTAAGATACAATTTTCTGGTGTATCTGAAAAAAATTATTTTTTCCTAACAAAAACATACCAAATACATCAATTTCCAACAATTTCAAACAATAATAATTTCGTGTTAGTAGATTTTACATTTTTTTATATTGTACATACAGTGTAACCCGGTTAATATAATATCACGGTTAATATAATAACACGATTTTATGACTTGCAATACTTTTTATTATTCAGTATATTCTCCCAAAAGCTCAATACATGTATTCCAACGTTTCTCCAATTTATGAATTCCATCCCTATAGTGGTTTTCCGGAAGGTCTGCAAAATAATCGTCTACGGCTGCTATAAGTTCATCATTAGACGAAAAATGCTTTCCACGCATGAATTTTTTAAGATGTAAGAACAGCCACAAGTCAGAGGGAGCCAAATCTGGTGAATTCGGTGGATGATCAAGCAATTCGTACTTCAATTCATTGAATTTAGCCATTGTTAAAACAGTTTTGTGAGCAGGTGCATTTTTTTGATAAAAATGAGTTTTTCCTTCTGCAAACCAGGTCTTTTTTCACGAATTTTTCATCCAATTGATCCAAAAGTTTGCAGTAATATACAGAGTTGATTGTTTTACCAGTTTGAAGATAATCCACCAACAATATCTCTTTAGCATCCCAAAAATTGATGCCATAACCTTCTTTGCTGAGATTTGGACACAAACTCGTTTTGGAACTGAAGAACCAGTTCACACCACTCTTTAACCTCTTGTTTTGATTCAGGATCATGGCGATAGACCCAAGTTTCATCCATAGTGATGAATCGACGTACAAAATCCTTTTTATCCTTTTTAAAACTCTCCGCATATTGTTGAGAAAGTCCCATTCGAATGTGTTTTTGTTCCATTGCTAACGAATGCGGCACCCATTGTGCACAAAGCTTTTTGAAACCCAAAACTTCAATTAAAATATGGCTTACACTGCCTAATGCGATGTATAGAGCCTCTACAAGATCTCTCTCAGTCAATCGACGATCTTCCAAAATCATATCCTGTATTTTTGCTATGATTTCTGGTGTTGATGCACTTTTTGGGCGTCCTTGACGTGGATCCTCTTCAAGACTTGTACGACCACGTTTAAACTCAGCAACCCAGTTATATACTGTTGCAAGTGAAGGTGAAGAGTCCTTATACACTTTTAACAATCGTTCACGAATCTGTTTTGGTTCTACACCGTCCAAAAATAAGAATTCCATCACTGCACGATACTTGATTTTTTCCATATTAAAAAAACACTGTGACACGTCTACTTTGAACAGCTGTAAATATAAGACTGAGTTGACAGATCTACACAAAACTTTCCACGTGTTCCTGAAAAAGTAGTACAATTTTTAGAAAAATAAAATGGCGGACCTACTACCGCCATCTATGTGTGATTATAGAAACTCATTGAACAACCTAGTACTCTACGGATAATGGAAAAATTGGTAAATTTGGTATTCCAATAAGCGGGTTCCACTGTATGTATATTATAATACTATGACGCCTAGAAAATTCGGAAGCTCTCAATAATAGAGAGTTGGACCGTTGAAACCTTCGATTTCATTAAGGAATATATTTATTTCTAAATGTTGCGTAAATGAAAACGTATCTTGTAATTATGCTGCAGATATGTGCAATGAAAACTTTTCCGCACTGCAATATCGTGCCAAGCAACACGCAAACTACTACCTAACTTTGATTTAATTAATATGTAGTTCCTGTAAAAAAATTTAAGAAAGAATACCACGAAGATTATATGGGTTCACTTTTGACAGTAAACTTAGTGGCAGAAAGCAACCAAATTATTTTTGGGGAAACAATCACAAAGACTGGATATTAGTAAAGATTATTGACAAATATAGAGAGACCGTTTAGTCAAAAGACATATACAAAATAGAAAGAAGTAGCAATTTCTTTTTGGTTGGTGAGAATTATTTTGTAATAGTTTTCAGAGAATAATCTTTTTTACCGAACTACATTAACGAAAAAATCTATTCAATCTTATAAAAAATGAAGAATTTCTATCAATATATTTATGTGCATCTTTTGGAAAATTATCTGCTACCTATTATTGCCCTAGACACTTTATTAAAATGCAACGCAAATTTTTTTACTAACAAGATGGCTGCCTTGGTCGTTTGACACTTTTAGTAGGGCAATTTAGTAACAGTAACAGATTAGTTCCGTGAAAGACGAATGAGAAGATTTGGACTAATAAATTTTCCTGTTAGATCACCTAATCTTACACCTATTGAATTTTTCTTGTGGGCTATTTTAAAACCAAAAAATTTATACAGAAATCCAGAACGCGTTGAATGAAATAAATGAATCACAAATCGTACGTAAAGTATATAGTGAATTTATTTAAAGGAAGGAAAAATCTGTCTAACGTAATGAATTTTTGTGAACTTTCTTAATAGCTTCGAATTTTATATTTAAGGGTCTATTTTCACTCCTAGTGAGCACATCCTAAACTAACATCGGCTGTCATTACAAATAAATTGGATAACAGAGGGAGCTAATAGTACCAGTTGTCGATTATACTGCGAGATGAAAGACAGCAATATATAAAATGAGATAGCAAGATCGTGACATAGAGACATGTCGTGAAAGGGGTATAAGTACGTAGAAAGGAATATAAAGTAAATTCGAATAGCAGTAATTGCGGCGATGATGTGCCCCTTTTTACAAAGGTGCCAAACCATTTGGAACGTCTACAGTTATCTATTTTACTACCGGATACGTTTCTTGCAATACTCTTTATTATTTAGCATTATATTTCTTTTTATAATGTACACCATGCTTATTCCCGTTCATATTTAGTGGTCGAATAAGTTTATAACTCTTGAAATACTTTACTTTAAAAAATAAAAAAATTCTTTTTATTAAACACGTAATTTCTGTCAATTACTATTCGTCCACCAATAATTATTTATATTAATAAATGCTCGTTAAGTTTTTTAATAGCTAAGTAGTTAATTCGACAAGTACATTAATAAACAACATTAATAAATGTTCGATTTGACGGTAATTCTTAAATGTCAATACTTAAATATCTGTTTTTCATTCACATTTTCAAGCTAAAGCTAAAATTCACGGTAACAAAAAATCTTAAATTGTACATTTTAGAAGAGTGCCAGGTTAAAGACTTCTAGCTTGTTTATGTTACATTTAACATTGAATATATACAGGGTGAGGCATTAGTGCGTCAAAGCTCAATATATCCCTTATTATTGAAGATATCAAAAGACTTTATGTACAAGAATCATAGACAGTCTTAAGCTACACATTTTAAAATTAATTTCATATATACAGGATGTTTCATATCGCTAGAGTGAACCAAACATACATTTTCTTAAATAGAACACACTATATATTATTTCGAATTTGGATTAAGCCCATCTTCCTCGTTCTTTCAATATAAGGTTTTATTGAGTTATACCGAGTATTTCAGAAGTTATGGTCAATTTTGTATGAAAATCGTTACGTATTTAACGTCCTGTGTATTCCATACGAAACAGCTTGAAATTATTTTTTTTCTGGAATAACTTTTTTATACTGTTACACTTTTATAACGAAGTGGTGTTTTCCCAATATTACGAAAACTGTGTACAGGGCGATTCAAAACACAAATGCATTATTTTCTAATTTTTTTTTAAATGGAACACCCTGTATTTTATATTAAGAAAGGGAAGAATACTTGATATACCTTCATTTTCGTTAACTATTCCCTATATCTAAAATGGTTAGTTTCTGAGATATTTAATGATTTTTAAAGAAATTTGAGCATTTTGGCAATAATTGGAATATAAATTAGCCATGAAAAAGTGAAATTACAAAAGTCTGAATCATATTATTTAACAGTTAATCAACTAGTTTAATTTTTAGTATAGTTTGTTAGATTTTGTAAATTTAATTAATATTTAAAATGAATTTTCTGTTGAGGAATTGAAAGACATGATAAGGTTACTAATAAGTGCATGAAAAATTGTCTACTTGCTAAACGAATTTACAAGGCGAGATATCCTGCCCGACGACAACCTGAAACAATAACGGAAAGGTTAATGGATCATTTCTTAACAGGTTTCAATATATGAAAAGCATGAAAGAGCGAAAACTGTTCTTACCGAGGAAAAAGAATTCATTGTGGTTCTTGCAGTTACGGACAATCATACCAGTTACCAGAGAAATATCGCGGCAACAAGATATTAGTCAAAAGGCTGTCCGAAGAATACTTGTAAAAATAAATTTCATCCATATCGTATGCGATTGCATCAAGAGTTACTCGACGATGACTTGGCCCGTAGAGTTGCTTTCTGCGAATGGGCTCAACAACACATCCGCAACCAAAGAGATTTCTTTAAGGAAGATGAAGCTACATTTTAAAAATGGAAATGTAAATCGCCCTAATTTTCATTATTATGCTACAAGTAATCCCTATTTTGTAGGAAATTATAGTCAAAGTAGGTGGTCTTTGAATGTATGCGGTGGAATAACTGGCGACTGTAATTGGACCACATTTTTTCCAGGCCGAGTGAATGGTAAAGGTTTATTTAGACTTCTTAAAAAACCATTTACCATTATTGCTGGAAAATGTTTCCATCAATATTCGTCCAGTTATTTACATGACGGGGCTCCGGTACATCACAAGACCGATTCATATTTATTTAAATATAATTTTCCTGCAAGGTGGATAAATAGGAGGATTACATTGCCAGCCCGATCCCCAGAGCTAATAAAAACTTTTTCAAGTGGGGTTATTTACAAAGACTTTTTATGAAAACACCGGCAACTCCGCAAGATGATATGAAGAAAGAATAAGACAAGCGTTCCATAGCATTAATATAGAAATGTTAAGAAATGTAAGTCGATCATTCGAAAGACGGCTGCAATGTTGTATTGATGTTTTTGGAGGACATTTTGAGCATTTATTGTGAACCTTGTTGGATTTAAACTTTAGCTAAAATGGTCAAATATTAATTATCGGTATAAGGTTTTTTTTTGTAGTTAAATTTAATAAGATTATTTTAATGAATGATTTAGCATTTTTCTTTTGTCACTTTTTCATGGCTAATGTATTACATTCCAATTATTGCCAAAATGCTCAAAAGAAAAATCATTAAATATCTCAGAATCTAACCATTTTAGGTAAGGGAATGGTTAATGAAAATGAAAGTATATCAAGTATTCTTCCCTTTCTTAATATAAATTGCAGGATGTTCCATTAAAAAAAAATTAGAAAATAATGCATTTGTGTTTTGAATTGCCCTTACACAGTTTTCGTAGTATTGGAAAAACACCACTTCGTTATAAAAGTTAACAGTATAAAAAAGTTATTCCAGTAAAATAATTTCAAGCTGTTTCGTATGGAATACACAGGACGTTAAATACGTAACGATTTGCACACAGAATTGACCATAACTTCTGAAATACTTGGTATAACTGAATAAAACCTTAAATTGAAAGAACGAGGAAAATGGGCTTAATCCAAATTTGAAATAATATATAGTGTGTTCCATTTAAGAAAATGTATGTTTGATTAACTGCGAAATGAAACACCCTGTATATATGAAATTAATTTTAAAATGTGTAGCTTAAGACTGTCTATGATTCTTGTGCATAAAATTTTTTGATATCTTCAATATTAAGGGATATATTGAGCTTTGACGCACTAATGCCTTACCCTGTATGTAAATGCTAAGCATGATTAGTAATTGTAATTATTACTAATATAAAGGTTTACTATTATTAATCTAGAAATATTAGTACATACATACATGACTGCGTTATAGAAATCTGTGGAATCTGCTATGTCAGTTATAGTTTCCTGTTTGAAAGACGTACGCTTGCGGTCTAAGCGTCTCACTAGTAAAAAGTACACTGCCGATTTATACCAGACTCAATATTACGCTTCTGTCCTACAGATGTCGCGAACAGTTTTAAATACTGTCTGCAAGGTAGTATCAATCCATCAGGCTTTATGTCGATTTATGTATGGAACATAAAGTGGTTTCACTCTCTATTGCAATATTTACGGTTTTGTTACTTGCTATAAAATTGATTTACTGTCTATAAAGACATGATTTCGTATTGTTTGAACGTCATTTGCGGTTGTTTAAAGGGTATTATTTATATGTTTATGCCGACATAATTGATACTTATTTTTTTACTAACATTAATTTTCAAGGATAAACTCATTAAAGCTGTAAAAGGAATTCGTTGTATGTATTTTGGTCTTATGTTGTATACCTTAATGGTTAAGCAAACGTTAATTTAAGTTATTGAAAGTTATATATTTCTAATTTACATAAACTATTATGGAAATATTAGAATAAAAATCTAGATCGTTTTATTTGCTGGAGTATACGAAGTCGGATATTTTCATAATGTGGAAAAACTTGCTAGCTATTTCTGAAAGATGCAAAATTGGACCAACAGAGTTTTTGCAATATTATGGCAAATTCTAACAATAACAGTGAAAATGTACTCAGTAATATCTAGTACTAACACATAAAGGTAAATATGGAAGGGGAAAGACATCCATATAATTCAAACTGTGAAGGTAGCAGCTTGACAATTAGAATACTTTAGACAACAAAATTATGCTTATTTATATATCTATTTTTATTACCTAAGTTATGTAAGACAAAGAAAAGACAGTAAATAATACAATTACGGGGTACTGCACTCTAGAAAGAGATTAGCAGCACTACATGAATAAGGCTGCTGGAACTATTAATAAAAACATGTTTCTTGATATAATCTCCTTGTTGAAGCATTCACTTTCTCACAGGTAACAAGAAGCTACCAATACCAAAAATGTCGCACAAGTAGTTATAATTTTTTCTTCGAAATCTTATCGATACTATTATCATAGAGAGGTAAGTAATGTGTGAAATAGAATGGTAATATAAAATGTCTATAACTAGAGGCAAATTACTTTGCGATTTGCTTTATTTTATTTAAGAGATTTCATTCATTTTTTTGTATGGGTATATAAATATAACAACACTGACCCATGAAATAGCAAAAGATTGTTAACCAATTATGATATAGGTATTAAAAAATATGACCTTAAGCAGTACATGTTCCAATTATTGTGGTGTGTAGGGACTTAGGAGTGAAGGGAGGATTTACTTATTGATAGCAGTTATTTCAGACGTAAGTGCGATCGACGATCACGTCCAGAAGTGTAAAATTATTTACCCGTTTTTAATTACTACCGGATTAAGATGACAGAAAAATGTATGTTTATCCAATTAGTACTGCAACCATATCTTTCATTTCACTCGAGCCGTAATGAGGTCTGTTGCATTATAGATCGACCAGAATTCCGTGGCATTTGCCCTTAAGTCAGAGAGGTGCCGAGAGCGCTTATTCACGCTTGTTATATTGTCGTATACGCTCCTCCTATATATATGCACAGAACGTGTCATCACTGCCACAGCATTTTGGTCGACCTGGCGTGACGAGAAATGGGACATTTAAGCAGATTTATTTTAAGTTGGTCATATTGCAACAGTAATGGAAATCTCAATGTGACATTTTAAGATTGTTGTTAAATTAACATAATTTTCATACTGTGTATAAGAGTTCCGGAGTAAATTAGTAACTGCATTTTCAGTAATTTTCCCTATTTCTGCTGGAGTACATCAAAAATTTGATACACACATTTTGAAAGAAAACAAAGAAATGTCAAATTAATTTGTCAATTCTGTCTATTTGAATTTTATACCAAACAAATGTACATGTTACCAACCGTCACAAAATTTCCCGAAACTTGTATTTTAATATACATACCACTTCCAAACATTTTTGGCATTTGTGCCAATAAATGGTCAACTAGATTAACAAAATACATTGTTACCTCTAACTCTCAAGGACCTCCAATGTTAAATCGAATTAAAAAAACAACAGAGTGCTTAAGTTAGGTATGTCAATTATTTCTAAAATTGTGTAAATTCAGGAGAAGCAAATAGTTAAGAGCAGTTAGGGAGCAGTCGGGTATGATTGGTAAATATTTACATTTTGGTAAATCGTACAGTGTTACGGAGCAGCTCCCAACTGTTAGCAGAAGTAAAGCAGTAAGGGATCTTCTCCCTGGTCTCCCCTCCACTGTGGAAGATACTAAATCTCTTGAGCCCGCAGCCAAAGGGATAACGAAAGGCCTCTCCAACTGCCTTCAGCATGCTACTACTTTCAAAGAACCTACCATGGATCGCTGGCTCCCAGTATCGTTGAAAACTTTAACTTTTACGACAAGCGAAGGGCACACAGGCTGGCTTAGAGGACGCTTCATTCTCGGGACATTCACATTGCCAACATCTTGTCTCGCAAATTGAAAGCTGCTTTAAAAGAATTTCATGAGGAAAAATGGTGGGAAAAACTTTCTACATTAGGTACCAATGATGGTTCGTTATGGAAAATGTCCAGGGCTTTAAAACTTAACTCCCAAACATCGGTCGCCCTCCATGGGCCTCACGTCTTGGTGTACTCTTCGGCCGACAAAGCCAGTGTTTTAGCTGATCATTTCTCTTCGGTCCATGCCCACGTGGCTGACGCTGACGACGACTCAGATGAAGATATCGAGGCTGTTGAGGAGGATTCTATTAATAACCTTCACCCTTTGAAGGGCGAGCCCATCCCTGAAACCAACAGGGACGAAATTAAACAATTTATAAGTAGTAGGAAAAAAGGAAAAGCCCGAGGTCCTGATGGTACTCACCTAAAGAGACTGGAGAGCCTCCAAAATAAGATCCTCAGGATGATCGTCGGCGCCCCATGGTTTGTCAGGAATACCCAACTCCGGGCGGACCTGAGAGTCCCTTCCCTCAAGGACCACATCTTGTCTCTTGCTACCAAGACCCTGGAAAGAACTACAACATCGTCAAACGCGCTGGTCTCCCGTCTGGGCGGACTCGACTCCGATAGACCACCGCCCAGGGTGCAGGGGGTTGCGGACCAGGACTAGCTCAAGAAGGTCTAACATCCACCAGCGCCAACTGCCGCGAGAGTGACGACATCACCAACTCTTATAATCAAAAACTCAAGGCCTAAAGGGCCATATCAGAGATCAAAAGGCTTAAGGACCTCAACGTTCAAGCTTAGAAAAGAAAAGTAGGCCCATAGAGAAGTAAAGAGTTACTGATTTGTAATAGTCTGATGTGATTAGCTGCAATTTAAATTTTGACCAATCATATTAGAGTGCTATCAATCCATAACTGATAACTGATACTAGTAAAAGTAACTAAGTAATTAATGCGAACTATAACAATTAAAGACCGATGATTCTTGGCAAGGTTTCACCATTTGGTACCTAAAGAAACACGTTCATATATGTATGTATCTCAAAAAATAAAGAAAATGTAAGGGTCTTGATTTTGTTTTAATAGATGATTCTATATGAGTTGTAGTTGCATCTTACTGATCATAACAATAACAACCAATTTACGTAACTGGCACTAGACATTAAACTGAAATATTATAATCTCAGAAGGTTCTTGCAAGATGCAGACGTTAGCCCCAACAATTTTTACTGTGTATGCAAAAGACGATCCATGTTTTCCACAAAGTGTGTAGAAGAAGAAGAAGAACTCTAACAGTGGTTTCGACTCTGAACTTCATGCTGACTTTACCTTATAATATACCCGGTAAATACTTCCTTTTTAAAGTCAAAATTTAAATTCTTTTCTATTATCTTTTATGTAAACATTCGTGTTTTTCTTAAAACTAGTTTTAATGTCTTTTCATTAAAAGCATTTTAGTACAAGTGGCACTTTACTAGGGATTTGAAATGTTTGAGCTGGGTGCAAAAATTTTATAGCAAAAAATTTTAGAATGGTTGAGTAGAAGAACAGTAAACATAATTAGATTCATCCAGGCTTACACTACTACAATGCCGGAATATATTTTTTCAAGGTAATAATTTAAAAAAGGTTGCTGAACGCATCCAGAATATTACAGAATTTACGTTATACATATATTTATGGATCCAACGAGAATTACCCCAAATCCAGCATTACTTAATACAATGGCGCCGATCGCCTTCGGAACCTTCATCCTCTCCCCTACCATCATCCGTAACCCACCCGACCCCTAAGTTTTTTTGCAAGCGGCAGTAATAGCCAAACGGCAGCAAGATATCCGAGCGAAAGTAGGAACCGAGAAAATAATATAATCGAATATCGGAATCCACTTCACAAATTTCCGGTAATGGGTTTCTATTTTGGAGATCAAAATAAATATGGCATTGTATGATAAAACTGGAGAAGAGTAGTAGTGGGTTGTCCTCTCTCCAAGACGGGGATGTTATTCTGACGGGACAGGCGAGGCCGGCCCGTTCATGCGTTAAGTTTAAAAGCTCACTGTACGAGCTTTTTATACTGGAAAGCTCACGACAGTTACAGCTATGTTGGATTGCAGTCAGCGAACGTTCGACAGAATTAGTGCTTCTCTTAAGACATTAAGTTTGATGTAATCGTACACGTCTCTTAAGAAAAGAGAAAAAAGACATAATTCGTTTATCCTGGAACGGGTTTTATTTCGAGTTGTTTGTTGGTTTATGAATGCCGCATTATTGCATTAACTAATTACATTGATTTACTTTCCCAGAAATATATTGTTTCCTTCGTTTAAAGGATAGTTTTGTTTATGTCTGCCTGAAATATGACTAAATCAACTTTACACGATGCAGTGAATACACTTGAGCTGGCACTGATTCTTAACCCAATTTAAAAATATATTTTTTTTGAAAATAATTAAAAAATCGGCGTCTTTAATTTGGACACTAATTTCCCTCGAACTTAATGGACTCTTTAGTTTTTTCTTCTTTTTTATTTAGCAATTTTGGTTTTAAGCGGTACCTACTTCAGTTTAAACGTCTTTCAGTTTAGTCTCTTTTCACCATTGACTGATATGGATCAGTCCAGTTAGAACTTATTAAATTATTTTTTTATTTTGCTGTCAAGATCATCCGTTATCTTTTTGTATTATAGAAGATCCAATCCTTTTCTAAAGCCCTTACGTCTCCGATATTAGAATATACTTAATTGTATTCCTTTATACTTGTGTTTCGGTTTTTGCATTTCAACAAATTCTTCATCCTCTAAAATCGGAAGACAACTATGACTTCGAATTATGTCTACTATAATACTATTAATTGGTGCAGGAGATTATGGTAACCACCGGCCAGAAGATGTATTATATATGAGTTTTGGTTCTAGCATTCGTAGATCGCTGCTTGTTGCAGTTGATATGATAGGTTAATGATACAAAAGTCAGGAGAGAGTTTTTTTGGGAATAGTAGCTATAATAATATCACTATATTGTCCTTTATTGGTGAAATTCCGTTCATGAAGCAATGGACACACCTGCGGTACAGAAAATTGTATATATTATATGAATAAATTTAGTTTTGAAGTAACTTTTGCATTTGCTATCTTTTGTTCATGTTCATCATGTTTTGATCAAAATACATAATCAATTGCTGCCATTACATGTGCTGCTTTGTTTGAAATTATGCACACTGATACAAATTCAACTTAGGACAAGAGGTATTTAGAATAATACTGACATCAAATTCAGTTTTAGTTCAATAAATTATACAAAATCCGTCCTTTAATTCATTTCGAATACATAGCAGTTTTGAATAGACATCCAGTCCAAAGTCCAAAGCTGCAAAAAACGAACAAGTACTTACCTTGACAGTAATATCGTGCTGAGGATTAAGCTCCTCAAGTTAGTTTTTTTTTCATTTCAGTACTTCCCAATCTATAATACTAACTTGCAAATAAATTCTGATATTGAGATTACCCACATCCTATACCCCTACTTACGGTGTTTTGTGGAGTTAATCTTTGTCGAACCAGATAAGTCAGGTCTTCAAAATATAGTATTTCACGTACCACCCGTATCCGATACTCATAGATATTCGATCTGATCATATATTTGTATCTTTTGAGTGTACACATGTAGTAATTACGAATTTATTAGGTCTGCAATCTCACTCTTTAGTTAATTGTTCAAGCACTGTTATCTTCTGGAATTCCTGAAATGTTGACAGATACATGTTGGGTGTACAAATGATTAGCTTATCAGCAATTAGAATCCCTCTCGCGAAATTGTTTTCAACCGTCGTTCAGCGTTAGAAAAAAAATTACCTTCTTTATTTTTAATTTCCATTCCTTCTTAATCAATATCGCAGCTCACGATGGAAGCAATCAAAACTTCTTTTCTTCCGTCTAACTAACATATCTTATATACACATATACACCATTATAGATTTTTTTTCGAGTTAGGGAAGATCAGAGCGTTCCAATTTCGTCATGCGCGTTATTAATGTGTGTAAACTTTTAAAATGCGTTCACCGTTTCACAGGTCCGCTGTACGTTGACTTGAGGGTGAAAAAAAGCGAGGGTGGCTTCGTTAGGGGTAAAAAAATACTAGATTTGCATTCTGGAACCTTCGCATAAGAATTCTTTCTCTTCTGCCACCGTTCAGATATGTATTGTCTAGAGTCCTCTTGGACGAATACGTTATAGCGCGTCGAGATTTTTATTTTATGCACTAAAAGGAACGTTCGAGAGAGATGTTCGCTAAAATGAGTTATGGTGTGATAAAGAATAACGCAAAAGGAGAAAGAACAGACACTTGAAAAAACTCAAATCGAAAAATAGCTTAAAACTAAGAAGGACAATTTTTCTTATTTATAAATAAACAGTTTAGTGTGTGAAATTTGAAAATAGAAACTCAACATGATTTAATTTTCCAACTTTAATGCGTAAACTTATATGAATGCATCTACTTCCTGAATAAACGTGGTTTCAATTATCTGATTATTTTGAATTATATTCCAAAGAGTTACATTCGTATCAAGGTAATCATAACCACTACAATTTGTGTAACTATGAAGATGTATTTACGTTCGTAAAAATATAGATACGTATTATTGCGATATTTTTGATTATTTTAAATACGTCTTATTTCTATTTATTCTAAAATTACTTCTACACTTCCTCTTAATTTAATAATATCAATGTAACAAAAAATTGATTTTGTTTTGCAGTAAGTCAATTATAATAATTTACGTACACCAAAACGGTATAAACTTCGGAGAGCTATTACCACAAAAGATTATTTAGAGATTGATGCATACCGAAAGCAGCAGCACTAGCGTGTACTAGTGATCAAAATTAGTAACAGATGTGAAGTGTTGTTATCTTCATCGTTTATCGCTAGTGCCTTTCCAACGACAATCTTAGGCAGAGGTCTATCGAAGTCGAGGTTGGCGAGCATTCTTAGCAATAGGTTGTCCGTTCTTCCTATACATTGTTGGGTATTTATAGCAGATGGAACACATGCTGTTTCAACGACGTTACTCCCAGGTCATCTCTAAGTTGTTGGTTTCGGATGAACTAATTTGATCTTTAGCGATAGATCAGTTTTAGTGCACAGGAGGGGGGAATGGTATCTTTTGACAGAATTAAATTTCTCGATAGTTTTGGTGACGTGCGACCGCAATGTGAGCCGTGAGTCGTTGAAGGACTCCAGGAGAGCCTGAGATCCTCAATGAAGATGTTATCGGGTGGAAGACCTAACTTGTTTGTGAAGCGAACACACATTTGTTAATTTTCAGGCATTACCTAGATGCCCATGACAAAATTCTGTGCAAAAAAGTTGGAGCCGATGGCACAATTGATTTTCATTCGCACTGAAATTGTATAAGACGGTATCTTCCGCGCGCGAGGAAAACACTTGGTGCAAGAAAGGAGTCTTGCGGAGCACCAGCACCGATTGACCTCCTTGTAGAAAGGCTGTTCCCCTGACGAGTGGAGAATGTTCTGCCCTGAAGGTATAACAGGACAAGTCTTACCCAGTTGGGATTTCCCTTGGCGAGATAGGAGATTAATGAAATTAGCCTGTAATTTTGGGGAAACTTCTGGTCCTTATTTGGTTTTATAATGGAGACTACTGTGGTCTGTTTCCATACTTTAGGAAAGTATCCCAAGCACAAGATAGCATTCGTAATTTGGGCGAGATCATACATGACGTTTAAAGGCAGTTCCTTCAGGGCTATATTATTTATGGACTCACTTCCAGGAGACTTGCTCGGCCGGATTTCGTAGGGACTACATAGGTAATTTTTGTAGTTGAAGACATAGAGAGACTTTTAATTTAGCAACAGGTGCAGATTCAAAAGCTCAGTAAGAATGCATTTCAAATTTTACTTGTCATGCTCTATTTGTTTAGCATTGAAGAAAAACCGAAATCTTACGGTAACTTTTTTGTTACTTAAGATATTGAGATGTTGTTTGAACTAATCAACATAAGTTTTACTTGCACTTAATAGAACAAATTCCCTTGGTGCAAATTTTTAGTAATCAAACCTAACCTTAAGATTTTAAATTAAAACCGTCCAATTTTTATGGCCTTTATAAGAGAGGATTGTTTTCTGAATGCAATTATTTTTTTTCTCTAGTAGATGTCAATTTTTTTTAATGTATTAGATGTTTGCAGCGGTATTTGGAGAATATCATTCGTAGATTTATCAAACCACGTAATTTTCACTCACGATTGATAAATTCTGTTTACAGAAATATGTAGAATGGACCCGAATGAATTTAATAAACCTAGTTACTATAGATTCCGATCATAAATGGTAGACACTATGTTTTCACGCTTCAAGAATTGATCTTTATATATATATAAACGTTTTTATCCCGACTGACACTATCATCGGTCAGCCCAAATCGGCAATGGTAGAAATGTGAAATTTAAAGAGGATGTTGATTTTATATTATAGGCGGAATTGCAAAGATTGTATGGAAATAATATTTGTATGGTCATATTTATTTGAAACTTAGAATTAATATTTTTTTTAATGTGGTGGGTGCTTAGTTGCAGTGACTCCGTAAACTGTATCGCTTGTCTGGCTATCACTGCAACTCTCGCGATGTAGTTTTTGTGTGTGTATGTTGTGTTCAATTGTGTTGTGTTTGACATAATTAATGAAAAACACGGTTTGACGTTTTTAAAATTCAATCCGTAAGGGGATGTAAAAGCTTGTATTGGAAATAATATTTCTAATATTATGGACAAATATACTTAAATCTTGCTATGGATGCTTATGGAAATAATTGATGAAATATGTTTTTCGTTTCTTATTTAAATTCCAGTTCTAAGGGGTGATGAAGTATGAGAAAAGGGACCTACAGCGTCTGTAAGCATGTTTCAGGTTCCGATAGGTATTCATTTTGAGATTGGTCGGTCCAAAAAGAGCAAACTTCAAAATGGCGGTCAGTTTTTAAAATTTGATCCCATAACTCAGTTGCAGGTTTCAAGGTTCTGCAGCTATTGATTTTGATCTGCCTAAAAACAAAGACTTTAAAATAACCGCCACTTTCTTCGAATTTGATTACATTGTTATGTTTGGAGGTCTTCCAGTCCCTTAAATATCAATTTTCAGTCAGAAAATAAAAACGTTTTACATGGCGGCCTGTTTATCAAATTTGATCACATAATTGAATTTGCAGATATTATCTTATTTTGAGAATGATGATTGAGATGATGATTCAAAACAAATAAGTTCAAAATGGTGGTAAGTTTTTAAATTCCTCTCCCCAGCTTTGTTCGTGCAAACTAGTATAAACAGTTACTATTGCTTATTGATTTATACGCACTGTGCAAGTATTAATATGTACAACGTGCTTCAACGTTTCATAACTTATGAGTACTGCTTATGCCAGAGAGAAATAATAAATAACGTTTTTATTATTTTGATTTACCTACTATTTGACTATTTATAATACATTCATCATGTGGATTCTGGTAGCCAATTTAAAAAGAGCGTAACGAACAACTCGCTAGTCGCAGATAAGAAAGGGACTGATTATAGCTAGAACAATACGTATGAATCGGGGTTCGAATCTCGTAGGTGACACTTGTAGCAGCGTTTCTCGGTACTCCCTTTGAGTTATCAATCGCTGTTGGGATGTAATCAGTAGTGCAACATTATTTATGGCAAGGTAATATAACAAAGATATGGAAATACATTTATACCCACAATTTATACAGCAAGAGCTGCAGTCAATAGCGTTGACAAGCTGTTGCAGCTGCACTTACAAAAATATATCTGCAAAAACCTCTTTCTGACACATAGGTACTACACTCGACACGATTTTCAAGACTTGTTAGACTTCAAACGGTTTTATTAAGCGACAGTGTGCTCTCGTTATCAGTCCACCCCCTCCACATTTAACGTGATCGTTTCTTCGATAAGCGTAATAGCGTATTTTTCGTAATCTAACATTACGATTGCCATTCGAAGACTAAGTCGTGTCGACTGTACGTAAGAAGAATATTGCCTGCACATTTCAACCATGATGCAAGCTTGGTAAGAGTTAAGTAGTTGTTAATTTTAAAAAGCTTTTTCATTCAATCATCAATTTCTCGTTTGCCAATTTTTAAATAAATCTACGAAAATGTTATACATGAAAATCAAGTAGGTATATTCTTTGTTTGTAACAACCACATAGCTTCCTGACCACAATCAAGAGTATCGTAATACCACACTTTCTCCTTGAGTATAAGCCCTGAATCATATTTCCTGCTTTTGTTTTTAAACAAAAATTAACCTAAATTAACCTTATAAAGCTGGTTACGAAGTATTCTAAGAACTGTCGATAGTATTCAACTATTTACTCTTTGTTGCTACCTAAGCTGTATAACGACGATATATACATATATTGTAAATAATTGTTTGTAATTATTATCACCTTTTTACCTAATACTAACAAAGGCACTAGAATTAAGTATGCTGTAAGAATACAGTCCATCTTGTTTATTATATTTATGTATATATGTATACAATCAAACGCTTTGAAACTAACTTCTCTCGAAAATTCAGATATTACAATTAATAATACCTTTAATTTGGGAACTGGTGCAAAATCTGCATAAGAAGAAAGGCAATTAGTCAAGGAAGATCGAATTAGGTATAGAATTATTTTCTCAATCATTCTAAAAGTGCTTAGCTCAATCCTCTTTTTTTATAATTTAATAACACATGTGTCAATTTAAACAAGAAATGAGGCAGTTTGTATATAGGTAAATAACATATAAATTTAGCGTTATTAATTTTATTTTTTTATTTAATATATAAATAAAAATTACGGTAAATTTAAGAACCCAAGAAGTAATCTGTAGATATCCAATTATTTTAAGTGTGATATAATAAGGGATATGCTCTTGCGACGTAATTATCAGTTTAATTACAAGCCTATACATGTATAGCAGCAAGTAATAAACTTAATGTTTTAATCAACACGGTTTCTCACGCTAAAAATAAATCAGCGTATTAGTATATACTAAGTTTGACATCAAGGCGCACATAATCATTATTTTTCTCTAATTAAATCGTGCTCTTCTTTTAATGGTCGAATACTAATGAAGAACTCTATTATTAGTTTTAATGTTTTGCTACTGTCATGTTCTTGAATATCCTTTTTTGTGGCAGTCTCTTGTTGCTACTGGATTAATTATGGTGGTCGTGCAGATGGCTAATTAGAACTCGTATCGTAATTTAAATTATTAGGTTGGTTAGGCTTCCCTTTTGTTGCTGTTATTATTTTCTTTTGTGAAATACCATTGAGTTAATTAAAATGTTCCCAAAGCGCGGGTTTAATTATGATTACTTTTACGTCATTTTAATTTATTTTTTTCAAAGAATATATGATTTGAAAAAAGATTAAATAATTCCTTAGAAATACAAAAACTATATGTTTTACTTAGATTGTAAAATGATTCTACCACACGGGAGGGTAAATTTAAATAGATTTTTGTATAAAATCTAATTATTTCCTTTTTTATGTTGCTTCATATTACCTGCGCATATATTAGATTTTGTTTGTTACATCGATTTTCTGTTGCGCTATCTGCAAGGTAAAGGCACCTCATCTGTTTCCCAAAACGATTCTTCCGTGTTTAGTTCTGTAGAATAGTTGCAATACCATCACTCTCTGTACAATTCATTATGGGGCATACTGTATATGTATATGATCCTTTATTCGCTAACTTTTTTTAAACTTGTGCAGTCCAGTATTCCGGTAATTATTCTTTAACAGTGTACCTGAAGCTTAAGAATTACAATCATATTAAGCGCAAGAAATTAAAAGCAAATTAAACAATTACTTACAAACAGTGCCAATCTTGCAATTAAAAAATTTGAAATTTGAAATGTTAATCTCGTGCGGATTATTCACTACGCTACTACCAAACATCCTGAATAACATCGAATGCTTTCGCTTGCATCTATGAACTCGATCGCATGCTTTTTTTCTTCTCAACTGTACGTTTGGCGTGCCGTTTTTTTTAACGGAGGGTGAAAAAAACAGGGGTAGCTTTAAGGGTGCAAAAAATGAGGGGGATATTTTTTATGAATGTCCAATTTTATTGTGACGTTTCGATCGTATAGTACCTTAGGGGTATCAATCGATAAATTCGATTTCTGACATGGTTTCACGTTGACCTAGGTTAAGGGTAGTTTATGCTCTACCTTGACTTAGTGTGTGTCACAGGAGATTTGTAAGTGTTTGGCTGTTGTCGACAGTGTTAAGTTTAAAAAAGATGTAAGTTTTATGCTTTAATGGTAGATAGCGCGATAGCTTGATTTCATTATGTTGTTTGTTGTAATTTAAGTTGTGTAGCTCTTTCGTTAAACTAACCTCTGTAACTGAATCGTCTAAATTGCATATATGATGTGAAAAAAATCGATAGTTTAATAGAGAATACTATCTAATTATCCATTGAATGTAAAATCTGGAAAGAGCATACTTTAAAATATTTGCGTATTGTTTGATTTGAAATATTCTATCTTTTTGTGCTTCAAAGAAGCATATTGCTTTTTGATTTTTTTTTGCACGGGTATCCGTCTATTTTAAAATATTTCGTGTTTTAAAAAGGATTCGTCGTAATAAGTATCCTGAATGCCATGTTCTAAACGATAACCATCAAATGATATTTTGTTGGTTTAAAGCGAATTACTCATTCGAGTTGCTTCATTTTGTCATTGTTCATTATGTCACAAAAAGTGTATTTTATTAAAAGGGCAACTTTTAGATTTTAGAACATCATTTTCTTTAATGGAACAATTCGTATATATCATCACGCTATTCTGTTCGACTCTTATTATACCGATCATTTTATTCACATTTAACTAAAATTAGTTTTTGAAATATTTTAGATTCTACTTACAAGTATGCCATGACACAAACGTATCTAAATTAACACATTAATTTCTAGAATAATTAAAAATAAAAACATTAATAATAAAATTAATATATCTATTTTCTGACCTTTATGTACTTATCTTTCAATTCCTGAAATATTTCCACTTGTAGGTCAATAAAACGACAATTAATTAAATACCAATTTATTCCAGAACATATAATATTATGTTTTCGTTAAAAAGACTTCTTCAGTGGAAGAAATTGACATTTAATATGTATCAAATTACTAATAATATAAATATAAATGGCCATGCTTATCAACAGACATATCTAAAAAACAAAGAATTCATATCGAATTTTAATTACATTCTCAAGTAATAATGAAGGATACATTTAATACAACTATAAAAATTGAAATGATTTGAATTATTCGTACATCAATCTATTTTTTGTCAAGATCTAACAACTCTGTTCAAGGACTAGGGAAAACATGACCAAAAAACCTAATCGAGAGCCTATAAAATTAATAAGTTACTTGTGAATTAAATTATTATAAATAACGCTTAAATTATCAATATCCGTTCTACAATTTACCGCGTTTTCATCTTTTTTAATGTACATATATCATTATTTTATCAAATCAAAATCAAAATTATGCCGTCTATCTTTAGAGTGCTTAGATAAAGCAGTTTCAGCGGTGTAACAGTGTATTGGTGATTATAAATTCGTTTCTTTAAATATTGTTTGGTTTGTCCGATATAACATTTGTTACAATTTTTGCAATCTAATTTATAAACGAAATTACTTTGATTGTCTTGTTTAATGGGTGTTTTTAAATTTGTGAATAAGTGTCTATTGTTGGTAGGTATAAAAGTTATGTGAATGCCAGATTTTTTTAATTTGTGTTTTATTGTGTTGCTTAAGTTGGCAACATGAATTTATTTTTTGGTAAATTTGTATAATTTTGAATTAAATTCCATTTTTTCTGTTTATAACGTTTAGTGCCTAATCTGCAGGGACTTTTGTGAATAAAGATACAACGTCTAAACTGATAATTTCATGATTAATAATAAACAAGAGTAAAGAACAGTAAACTCAATTTCAACGATTGTTAAGAGAAATGTTCGAAATGACGGTTTCCTACAGTAACACAGTTTTGGAAACCATCAGTGACATTTCGCAAGCTGTTAGCATTAATATTTTGAAAATGTTGTTAATTCGGTCTATCATATTTTCCTGTTACAAATTTGTCAGTTTTTGTTAAATGTCTTCCTCTTCCTATTCGTATCTGTAGTAATTAGGTAGTTGGATAGTTGTAAACGAATGCAGTATGATGAACAACCATTGTGTTCAAATAATGCGTTGGTATAATATAGCTTTGCGTTCTTGTCTCACGCCACCACATAGGTTTACTAACCATCAGGTTTTCTTCAGGTAAAGTCTTAACTGGTCACGTTCAAACTCGTCAAAAAATTATTGCAAATTATTTTAGTATACAATAAATTGTATACTAAGGCTGTTGTAATTAAAAGAATTTTCAGGTTCGTATTTCTACTGTGGCTTTCTGAGTATTTTCTGTAAAATTTTCTAATCAATATCTAAACAGACTGTGGTAGAATGTTCGGAAAGTCTGCATAATCTTCAAGGTTGTTAGAAGATATGTCTGTAATTAAAGTGACAAAGATAGATGATATTTTTGACGCAAACATTCCTAAAGATATCAATATGCGAATTTATAACTTGTAAAATTGGAATTAGAAATTGATTTCAGGATTTTCTTCGGGAGAGAGATATTGAGAAATGTTAAATTAAAAAAGTTGATTATTAATTGGAATGGAGATTACTACAAGTTTATTCGTTTGTTAAAATTTCTTTCCAAAGGACGCCGAAGATTTATCCATGATATGCTTTCTTTGGAAACATGGTCTGTAATAATACAACTTTGGGTTGGTTGAATAACGAATTTCAAAATCCTGAATTAATTTGCCCGTATTACAATTTGTCTGGTCTAATATTAGTTTTGGTGCATTGATGTTTTTGGTTTGGTATAAATGTTTATGATATTTTTACTATATTAATTCATTGTGTATATCTGTCGTGTGTAAGCAAGTTTGTATAAATCTTTATGAGTGGGAAATCAATATATTATTATTTATATTTGCTTCAAGAATCCCATGTATACCATATAATTTTTTGTTTATCAAAAACTGGAAAATTTTACAGAATGTTCTTTGCTAAATAATAATTTTTCTGACTGTAGGTTGCCTTTCCGAAATCCTGTCGTGATATATTTTAGTAGTATTTATATCTATTAACATTTTCATCATTTTCCTCAACATAAAAATTCTATGGGTATTACTAATTTATTTATCAAATATAATCAATAAATATCTTTGACACTTTTCGAAACTACACGACCTATTTTAGTCTGTGTGAATGGTACATTCATTGCATATTTACGTAATCATTCAGAAAGTTCAGAAAAGTAAGAGTATGTAGAATGTAAAATATCTCAACAGTTATTAATTTTAGTTAGACGAATTTTTAAATTGAATTTTGGTTTGAAAGTTTTTGCTATAACTGTGGCTGTAATAGGAATAATACACTTTAGTGAACTATTGAGCCGCTCGGTATATAGTACACGCACAATTTGAACAGAAAGGACCATCGAACACACTAATAATTATAAGCTTTCGAGGTTCCGCTAATGCAAAAATTTCGCTTGTATAACACTCTTCTCATGCAAAATATTTGTAACCGAAAGTAGCATGCACTAGTATCGGAAATGCTCATTAACTTGGATACTTCTAATGAAATGTCAGTAGTTTTCTTTAAAATTTGGATTAGTTGCATCATTTAAAAAATGTGATCGATGGGTTGGTCCAAATTATCTCTTGAGCTTTTATTATTTGTAGTCGGGCATAAAAAGTCTAGTTTATGTCTGTTCATGAATGTTTTTCAGTCACTAATACGCGACTAAATTAAATGTCTCAAGACTATAGAATTTAAAGCAAGAATTATTCAGCGTAAGAATAATAATAATTTATGATTTACTACTGTATAACATTATACTTGACTTACTATTGCTTACAGTTACGATTTTTTATCTTTCACATCTTTCTAAGCTTGTATTTTCGTATTTTAATGCAAATCTTTTCTATAAAATTTTAATGTCCATACTTTTTGTTTAGAGGTGTCTTCTGCATTTAGTGGTATAACAAAATATTAGGTAGGTACCTATTCCATAAAAAAATATAATCTTTTCAATAACGAAATTTTGATTATATTTGGAAGGCTGTGTATAATATGTCACTTAGATTCAAGTATGGGTTTTAAACTGCGATCCTTGGCTGCACACATGAAAAAAATGAAAAATGTTACTTTTTTAGATATAAGTCATGTTTTTGACACAAACAATCCAAATAAATCGATACCATCATTCCATTTAAAACAATAAAATTGGTTAAAATTTTCAGTATTAGGAAATGCCATTTCCGGTTATAAATATTTTGTCTGGAAAGAGTGTTGCGTTTTATATAAATGTTGAAAGTTTGGAATTTTTGCAATGACCGACACTATAAAAACTTCTAACAGGTGTTTTTTTGTGTAAATATCCCTGTAGTATTATGAATGTACAATTGTCAGAAATGGCAATTTCAATCATAACACTCCGCCAAACTGGCAGTAAACATGTGTGCGGGAAGTATAATGATGGTATTGAAATTTTCGCTGATAGTTTGATAGAATGTTATGGTCGTAATTTCCTCCTTTAAAAAGTGAATAATTGTATTTCTGTTCCATCACTAATATACCTTAAAAATTTTCTACTACAAAAATTAATTACAATTGATCCTAAGTCCCTATTATTGCTGTAGAATCTGCGTTGTATTTCCATATAGGTGGACATTTCCGTAGGTTTACATGATTCTTTAGAATATACTAGTGTATATACAAGCTCCGAAGTTCACACACATACATACATACACCCATATATACATTTATTTAGTTAGAGCAATGCGGAACACACAAGAACTCGCATGCACAAGCTCACACACATACATTTGAAGAAGATGAGCGGCGCAGATGTAATCGATAGACGAAGTGTCGCGCTGATTAGCGCCTGGAGTTGGGGTGGGGGGCGGTCCAGTTACCGCCGCCGTTTCGTTACCGCTCCTCCGCGTCGCCACCGCCCCCATACGCACACTTCTGCACACCATCGGGGTAGTCGACGAGCGCAACGACGTCCTGACGTCACACCTCCTACTTTGCACATAACCTCTCTCTCATCCCCTGACGTTTTCTTTTCCTTCTTCTTCTTCTTCATTTTCCATTTCCTCTGGTGGCGGCCGTACAAAATGGATACTGCTTTGCCGCGTCGCGTATTCCGTGTTCCGAGCACATCAAATGGGACTTCCATGCGCAGTTAATCGGGAGCTCCTTCAAACATCATTAAAACTTTGCCGTACGACGACGACGACGAAGAGAAGACGGAAAACAGGAATGAAATGACGCTGATATAACGTCAAGGCCAACTCGCGAATGGTAGAGTCCTTTACTCCTATGGATTGAGCGCGATGAATTATACTTGTTATAGATCTTTAGAAGCTTTTGAAATACTTTTTTCATTATTGTTTTTATTTTCGTTGACGCTATTAACGTAGGAGACCTTTTTCTTTTAACAGGTATAACAAAACAGGTATCAACAAAATGCATCTTGTGACCATATGAGTTATTGGTGGTATGACACTACTTGATAAGTGACATCTTATAATAAATCGGCCAAGTTCAATAAATGTTAATCTTTATATAAGCAATTATGTTTTAAGTACTTAGTCTCAACCGTCAAATCTAGGAGACTTACATGAATAATTCTTAAAAAAAGGTCGACAATCTCAATGAATAAGTATAGTACACGCCCTTAAGACATGACTTAAATTAGAAAGGCCGATAATTTTGGAGGTTCATATCCCATTCCTTCCTGATAGGCATTTTAAAATTTGGTGCTTAGTGGCATATTTCGTTTAGCATCTTTCCAGAGCATATCAATGCATTCTACTAGATTATCTGCAAAGTCGAGTGGACACACTATTTTCTCTATATCAACTTCATGAAATCAACAACCTCTTATTAACAGTGTTGACTTGAGGGAGTCAGCATTACCTGCTATAAAAATCATCTACTGCTTCTTGGGACAGGGCTTGATTTTTTATCAAATAGTCACCAGTTTGCCTTTTGTGTGCATATAATTACGCTACCAACTTTCTTGAACAAAGTATTCTAACAAAATCATAATGTGTCTCATTGAATAGATTAGATGTCTCATTGAATAATAGTCGTGGAAGTCGTTTACTTCATTCGCTGGTAATGCAAAATCCGTTTGGAGGTCAATTATAGGTTGAAGTTAATTTTTCATCTTGAATTTGCAATATCTGATCCATCAAATATCAGATTAAGCAAAAAATATTCTAACAAATCATAATACAGTCTTTGTTGGTAAATTTTTCGAAGAAAATCGGAATTGTTATTAATTAATTGTGTCAAATGCAATAAAAGATATAACTAATAATTGCGCGTTAGCCTGAGACAGTTGTGTGACAGATAGTCTTTTTCAGGATTGTATAGAACATCCACCAAAGAACTAAAGAAAAAGAAACGTGCTTTTAAAGCGAAGCTGCTTATTTAAAATATATTTAAATTGAATCGTAGCTTTAATACTAGCTATAGATAAAATACTAGAGCGTCTATAAAATTCGATATACTATAGCGGCTAGCACTTCATATTATGTATTTCAATCAATAATTATTCAGGGCGCAGTATCACCTTCATCATAACACGCCCGCTGTTCCGTCGAACTTCGACGTTTTCGAATTTTAAGACTTTAAACAAGTGGAAGTCCATATAGAAAGCTGGAAGAAGAATAAGAGATGGGTATTCGGGATGAATTTCCTTTTCTTCCTTCTTGTCTTCTATCGGGTACTCTCAGCTAGTATCATCTAATCTTGCGTCCTTCTTGCGGCGCGCGTCGTGTCTTCGTTCTCCTGCTCTGGTCGTTTCGCTCCAGCCCAGCCTTTTCTCATCCCCCTTCCGCGCGTATAATTGGATATGGAGCGGTAATTTCTTTTCTTTGTTTCTTACTTTATTATTGCTCGAGGAGAAATAAATGGGATCGAGGTGGAGCGTAACAGCCGCACGGGAGTGAAATGGAGCATTGGAGCTGCCAAGTACGATATGAAGGTCAGAGTTCTCCGTCCGACGAAAAAGGTTTCCTTCCAAATTAACTTTTCCACGAAATTTCCTAATTATAATTTTGTTTTATGATGAAAGTTGCTTTATATAAAATAAAAGTTCGTAAATCAGGAAAGTTCGATGTATACTACAGGTATACTTAGTCGTTTCGATCAAATCGATACAGTTCAATACCGAATCTGAGCTGTGGAGTAAACCTGTCAATTTAAACGTAATATAAATAAAGGTGTACATTGAAATTTTATTGAATGCATTATTTAAATCGAGCGGTTGAATAGAATGAGTATATTTGACAGTTTCTAGTTTAGATTTTGTAAAGTTTTCGGATGTAACATTTCTATTTGATACTTCCAGCGATGTTTGTTCACTTAACATTGCATATGTTCATTTATTTAATATTTAATTTCATACGCGCAGTGATTATGGTAAGAAACGTTACTTATACTGGAACGATTAGTTACAATATAAGTTAAGTGAGTTAATTATATTAGTTATAACGTCCTTGGTGAAGCAGATTCCCGCCGTTCGAATTACGAAGCCTAAAAATCAGTGATGATAGCACCAATGATTTAATTAATAATAATTTCTTTATTGTTGCACCAAATGCACTATTAAAATAACAATCAGCAGGAGACAGAACAGTGAACATCTGCAAATGGGGCAACAAATGGCCGCATTCAGATAATTCTGCTTTTCAATTCGGCCGCCCAAAAATTTAAATAATAGGTATCCTATCGCTAAACTGAGATACACACAGACATACTAAACCAGCACAAAGCTTGACAAGAACAAAAGTCCAAATTGTATTGTTAAAATTGTATTGGTACTCACCAGGCTATGGAGTCCAGTAACATCCTAACACCTGACCGAAAAGTGAAGAAATTCAACTTCTGCAGTGAAAGAGGCAAATCATTATATACATATATGCGTGATATTAAAACTAAAGGATCTTTTGAACAAAGAGGTGCGATGGGCTGGCGCCGTAATAGCATGCGGAAACCGAACATTGATATTATGCACATCAGTGCGAAACCTGATTCTTAGATAAAGATACGGCGGTGTTTTGAAGTTTATGATTTTGTGAAAAAAGCAATACATATGGAATCGACGTCGTTTTTTCATATTAAGCCATCCCAACGTTATATACTTATGAGAAATATGGTCATACTTTTTTATTTCGCATATAAACCTAACGCAACTATTCTGCAATTTTTGGATTCTGTGTGCCGTGCAAATGTCCATGCAAGACAACATCACAGTAATTGAAAGTGCGAGAGCACCATAGCATCGCATAAAAGCTTTTTGGTATCCACCGACAAACAATCCTTATGAGAATAAAGCTTCTTCAAATTGGAATAAGCTTTCCTGATACATTGTCCCACGTGTTCTTTAAATCTAAGATCCGAATCCATATATAACCCCAGATTTCTGACCGTATTGCTACATTGCAGAGGTAAATTATTAATATCCAGATGTAAGTTTTTTGTTGAAAAATCAATGTCAGTCTTCTTACTAAAAACAATAATGACAGTTTTTTTAACATTGATGTGTAAAAAATCTTCGGTTGACATTTTAACAATGTTGGCAAGGTCAGAATTTATGGTGACATGACAGCAACTATGTCTTCACGATTAAATGAGAAATATAACTGGGCATCATCTGCGTATAGGTGATAAGAACAATGCGTAAGGGACTAATGCAGCTTGTATGTGTAAAGAGTGAACAAAAGAGGTCCCGGAGCAGATACCTGAGGTACGCCACTAAGCACGGGCAGAGTATTCGAAGTCTTATTAATCAAAACTACTTCTAAGTTCTTCACTGGATCTCTTGGTGCAGAAGTAGAACACTAAACACTTTAACCCACTAAACACCAAATAAGTTTTAACTAAAACACCGACGCGTTTCAACAGCAATGCTGTCATTATCAAGGCGATAATAAAACTAAATTAAAATAAAATCTACAAATACAGGTAACCTAAATGTTATGCACGGTCAATCCCATGCGCATCATTAATTTCCGATTAACGAAAACAATGACGAATGCGGTATAGGTCCGTGGTCACAGTTCATTACACATGACATATTTTTATATATTTCTAAACTTTCTAAATCAGTTAGAAACTTACAATAGTTTCTAAATGTTTTCAAAATGTGTAATGAACTGTGACAATTGACCTATACCGCATTCGTCATTGTTTTTGTTAATCGGAAGAAAGCTGGAGCAACGGCAAGCTGGATTATTTGAACTTGATGGAAATTAAATTTGTCGATCTGACTTTTTTGGTGAATTCCACTAGTCCTAGTTTAGTGTTTGTACTGGTTTTGCCAAAAATTTAAAATATATCTGTACATGTTTACTGATGTTCAAGATAAAGAAGTTGGCTACATTCTAGCAGCACTAGCATTTGAAATTATAACAATATTGGCAACATTGTATTCTATTGGGATACGGTATGTAACCTATATTTGAAACTTTTTCATTTATATTAAAACCTTCTAATGCTTACGGTTGTGCCTCTCATATGTAATAGCCAATATCGAGAAATTTTGGTCAGCAGTCTGATTGATGCTGAAGACGGATGTTAGTTGCACGTATTTGTTAATTGTCATCAGCCATCAACTTCTGAACAACTATATTTTACGTATTTTATAGACTAGAAGATTAGAAGACAATTGATGATCGACAAGTATATAGGTACGGGACACGTAAAGAAACCATCTTAAGGTAGAAAACTTATTTTAAAACTGTATTAATATCTTAAAAGCCACTGGTGGCGAAGAAAAATATATGGTCCAGTTTTGTTGTAACAATTTTGTAGCATCTACACACAAAGAAAACGAACAATCCAAACCAACATTCCAATCGACGCTTCTGCTAGCAAAGAAATTAAATTTGTCATTTATTATTTTAACATTAACATTAAATAGATAGGTCTCTAATTTAATTTTACATATTTACGTTTAAAAATACTAAAATTAAATGTTCAGAAATCTATGAAGGTAACTGTAATACCTATATTTGATTACAATATCTATCGACATATAGTACGTTTATACAAGTTGTAGACAATAGTTCACGAACACCTGAGATTTTACTTCAACTTCGTTTTTGCTTGTAAAATTCATTTGATTGTATTCTCTTCACCACAATATCTAAAAATTCGTAAATAAAAGACGTAAGCTAAAAAAAACTTAGAGGAAGAACATAAAAATAGAACAAAAGGAAAGGGAAGCATACCCATTGAGATTACGTCTGAAAGGAAGACATCAGTGTAGCCGATACTGTAATGGGCATAAGTAGAAACATGAATAGGAAAAAAAGGCAACTACATTCTTAACATAGATATAAAAATAAGATAGAGCTGCAAATAAAGGAAATGCGCCTTTGGGTTCTGTATTCTTTGTAAATTCATACGGTTTCAATTTCTGTCGGTCCCACTACGTATGTTTCCGCATACCTAATGGTAAAAAATTTTTATTGACTTTATAAGAATATATTCTTAAACAAAGTTTCTGTAAAAATATTAATTCGTGTCTAAAATGTTTCTTAAAGCTATACAAAATTTTAATTACTTAGTAGGTACCAGAAGAATGTTTTTTTTACAAACTTTTAATAATAATAATAATAATCTTTATTCATCCAAGGATGTTTCAAGTACACTATTATCAATCTTACTAACTAAATATTACATATAGGTACTTCTAACATACAAACTACAGTATTTCTTAAACTGACTTATACTACTCGCCTGTTTCGCCTCACTAGGCATTTCATTATATAATTTTAATCCTTTGTAATATAAATTATTCTGTGAACAGGACTTTTTATTTAAAGGCAACCTAAAACTATTTATATTTCTTATGTTATAAGCATGTATATCACAATTATTTGTAATGTAGGTACCTATTCGAATAATTAGGCATTTTACTATTTTTGGTCAGTTATTCTTTTACTTATAATTAGTTTCTAAAGCGACTATTTTACTTTCGTTGGAATTGTATTAATTCGATCACTTATCTAATAAAAAGCTTTATATAACCCTAATACGACCGCCTGAATTACGTACTAGAGGTATGTACAGACATATATAACCATTCTTTACGCGCTTACTACCAGTGGTACCTTTTATTTCATACCCTGCCGTAAAACATATACGCACACATACATAATCGAGAATTTTACATTAAAAAAACAACGAATAAGAAAGAAGGGAACCATAATTATCTCCTTTTTTAAGAATACGGGAAGGTAGCAAGAGGAAAAGAAGGATGTGTAGGCAGCAAGAAAAGTTAACAATGTCATTAAGATGGCAGGCCTCGTAGAAAATAACGTAGTAATATAAATAATGCACGTGACAACCTCTATATATTATATCTACACACGCTTTCTTTTGCGGGAAAATATATAACGGCATAATCTGGGGTGGAAATGTATCTACCGAGGCTTTGTTTTGTAGAAGAATTAAGCTTGTCTAATACAAGAGCGGGAGAACGGAAGATATTGTATGAGTCAAGTTCGGACAATACAGTACTTTCGTGCGTTTTTTGTCTCTTTCTGCTTTGTTTTCTTTTTACCAGCGAGAAAATTCCGTATATTGTACTTTCACAATTGTTATTCCAGACAGTGTAATAAATAATGGGCTGTTTTTCTTACACTACATAAAATTTTAAATACTAAAAAAATCGTTGTTTTTCTTATTGAAAAAATTAATTAATGATGATCTCGGCTGTTCTAATAAAATGTGTTATGATTGTAGAGATATATCGAGAGATATTAATATGTCCTGAAAATCTATTGATATATTTTTAAAAGCGCATTTCATAAGGACCAATGTTATCTATGCTTTCATATAGATTATTTCATCCAATGGTGCCAAGTAGTGATCACATGTCTACTTCCTGGTTACTTCTTCGTACGCTCCGAATACATAATTTCGGTGATTGCGTTGTAGTGCTTGGTTGATATATTTATCTCTTTCATATTTGTAGGTCATCTCTTCTTGATGTTCCAAAAATTCTGCCAAACTATACACATGCGTTATTATTGTATCAAAAAGAAATCCTTTATAACAATCTTGGTGGTATTGTTTTATTTCATGCGTTCATCTTCATTATCTATTTTGAGTAATTAGGAAGAACTCCATTAGTTTAAGGAATTCAAAGAGGTACTGTGAATAGGTACATATTTCAAAAATATAGGAAGCGAATTTGTCTAAATGACATAACATTTGTGATATCAAAAAATAGCAGATTGTGATTTCTGAACTTGCCCAAAAGTTGTCTTCAAGAAAAAAGATTTTCAGTGCACAGAATTTTTTGTTCTTTTTAGTTAAAACAAAATGAAAACAGCCTACTTTCCTTTTCCAATTCCATGTCCACATTGGAATTTATCATAAAATCGTCCGAAACTAATTTTTCAAGTTACTTGAAGAACTAATGAGTTATTCATTCAGATCTATAGGATTTTGCGTTGCATATTAAGTTTTGCTGTAATGCTTCTGCCGCTTTAACGTGGAAATAGTTTTCAAGTATTATCCATTCTAAAGTGTCAAAATTTTATTTTAACAAAATTTGTCGAACTAAATTTATAAAAGTCGTTATTATAAATTAGAAATTTCCAAATGCAAAAAGAATAAAGTGAACGTAGTTCACTAACTACCTCCATATCGAGGTATGACACCCTGAAAAATGTTCTTTATATAAGCGAGAACGTGTGTTTAAACTTACTCCACACGGAGTGGCAATAATCGAGAGAAATGGCTTGAATTTTGTATGAAAGACGAAAAAAGGTTTTTTAGCAATTGACCCCCCACCACGTTAATATATGAAACACATGAGTGCGACCGAGACAGACGGCTCAACGTATTAACGTGAACGAGCGAGATGGAGGATGACGGCGGAGCAACATTTGCCGAACGGCCAGACACCCATTTAGTCCCGGCGTTTCTTATAATAATCTCGGGGAGAGAGCACGGGGTAGTTAGTTTAGGATGCAGCCGCGAGGGGACATTGAAGCAGATAGTAGTTTTTTTTTTCGCCCGCCGGTCCACTGACGGTAATAGATGCGAAATGTACGTTTTTTTCTTCGCCCTCTCCTACTTTTTATTTTTACGATAGGACGATAGCCTTATAATGAAAAATGGGTAGTATGCGGGAGCGTTCATGTGATTATATGTGTATTCTTTTACATATTACCCTCGGTATATGTACTAAATCAAGAAAATAGGATTTCCAGTGTAGAATTACTTTAAGAACTACTACCATTGATTAATTACTAGAAGAGAACTATTTATAAGGCGTATCTAAATGAACATAATGATATTTGAAAAGGTATTACAGGCAGAAAGGTGTTCTTTATATGGAAACATCAATTATATCAAATCTAATGCGATTTTAAAGTTCCTATCATTACCTACCATTACCTATATTAATAAGAGAATAATATTTCTTATGCTAATGTAAACCCAGGCTACAACAAAAAAATTAACATTGTTGTCAACGAATTTAAAGGCTGATGTGAATAACTAACTCACCTCACTATAATCAGTTTGTTTCTGCTCCATACAAGCACTATTGAACTTGTAATAAATTTGATTTGCAGTTCTAGTATTATGTTTTCCAGCAGTGGCACTATATAATTGTTTTATTAAATCCTGGCCACTCAATAACTGTTCTAACTTTTCAAGAAAAGATATTACATAATAAATTCCTGATTGTTTAAGGTAGTTATAGCAAAATCTCGCTACTTCTGTAACAAAATTTCTAGATTTCCTATTGGAGTGGGAGCTTTGTTACTCCTTCTCATATTTTTACCATACGCGGTATCCTCTTAAGAGTTGCTACAGCTTCTTGAGCTTTAAGGACCAAAAGTAATTCTTGTGAAAGTTTTCTTCTGAACTGGATACTTTTGGAGAAGTTATTCCGTTTTGGATGACAAAAAAATTGAGAAAATATATATTCCACTGTCCTTAAATACTTCGGCGCAAAACAGAGCAGATTCTTTTTTGACGTTTGATTTAATCGCAGTGTGTCACAGTAAATTTTTGAATCGACTTTGTTACTGGTAAGCTGGAATAGAAATTGTGGTCATATAAACGGTATCTATGTTTGGATTAAATATGTCTTACGATCGTATACTATTTGTTACTTACTTCGCTCATTTTTGCCTGCAAATACAATTATATTGCTAGTATATCCATCGACTGTGCACGGTTTGTGTAATTTGATCCAGCGTAAGTGGAGTTTTGTTGAGGATATATTGCTTAAATAACAGTTCCTTTTGAAAAGGCATCATACCTTATATGATGGGTTGAATTGGTTTAAAGAACTAATGTAGCGTTGACTCTGTGTAAATGATGGACTTTTAAAGACACTTAACGTTTGGAAATTACAATTTGAGAGATGATGCCTATCGAAGTCGAAAGATACAATTTATTGTCAAACGAATTTATAGGATTTCATAAAGGTAAATCATTATGCAATTTCAATACACGTTTCCTCAACAGTAAAGCCATTGCAAAACAGCCAATAATGGACGCCTCTCGCAAATGGAATTGCTGCACAATACATTTACACATCCGTATCTAATACACATATACATACATATTATATACTATACATGCGGATGCTGCTGCATAGTTTCGCATGCGTCGTCGTATCGCGAACAAGACGTGGCAGTATACATATAGATGATGTAACCCGCACACCAGGGCTAACGTACACACGTAGTACTTCCCCTTCATCCCGCATACACCCCATTTCCGTATTGTCATTATACGTGGACAGTATAAAGGTGCTGCTGCACATATTATTTCGACCCTATTCCAGGCGCCGAAGGAAAAACTAAGCAAAAATGGCCCGGCAATTCGTAGTCTATCCCTACAGCTCTTCATTCATCCCTCGGGCCCTAGCGATCGTAAAGCGGGCCTTCCCGCTCTCGCGCGACCCTCCTCGTCCTTAAACATTACACCCGTGTAAGTTTTTTTACAGGTCTTTCGCCTTGTCCGGGCGAAATTATTCTTTGCGGTTTGATTTCCTGTTTTTTTTTCTTGTTCTTGTATTCGTTTAGTGAACGACCAGAGTTTTAATTTAACTTTGTAACTGTTATGTTTTTAAGATATTTGTAAGAAATAAATTATCTCTTACATAGGCAATTATCTTTTCCTTTGATTCTAGCTTAGACTTAATAATGAATTGTATTTCTCTTTGAAAATGACTCTTTCGACTATATAATAATTAAACAAATGTGTTCCATAAAAGTACCTATTTACTTCTACTTATGTTGCAAAATGAGCAAGTACAAAGCAGTTATAAAAGTAAGTTTACTATGTTTTCCATTCTTAACAGTCTTTATTCTTTGATTGCGTTCACATATTGAGTCTGCAAAGCAATGTATGTATGTATGTACCATCTTTGGCAAATGAAATGCGAATTTTTCAGTGAGGAATTTCCATTTACTAAATAAAGGGTACACTTTGAAGCAAATTTAATTTCTTTAAAAGAGAGTACTGCTTTGATAAACTTCTTTAGAGTAATTAAATTCACTTTAAAGCAAAGCCCTTATTTACAAAATCAACATTCCCCGATAAAAAAATCGCATTTAAATTGCCAAAGATGGTACGTAAGCTGTATAGTAAATTTAAATGAAACCTCAAAAAAGCATTCTTGCAGCTATTGGCGCAATCGTTTCTACTAGAAAACTGAATTTAACACTTGAATTGAATTGTTGATTTTCCTTTTAGGCAGACTATGTATGTATGTATGTACATATATGTAAATGGCAAGAGGACTAGAAGTCATAAGATGACTGTTCAGTCATCTCCCTCTACCGCTAAGTGGAGCTTGAATTGTTAAGACTATAAATCCGGCTATTATTATCCTTTTGTGAGGACTTCAGAACGCTTATTGTTCATGCTTTCGTCTATTAAAATCATAAAACTTCTGTTTAACACTCCGATGTTTGTATTTGAATGTGTAGTGATAATATCAACCATTTGATGTAAAATCAAGTAGTAACAGAATTTCGTATAATTTTCTATTGCTTTCTTCATCGGCCCCGATTACCTTTGAGTGATTTTTTTATCATAGGTAGCGATTTGTAGTTTAATTACAATGTGAAGCATAGAGGAAATAGAAAATATATCTAATGGATATTTTGCTAAACAATAATCATAAATAACAGTATTTTAAACGCATTATACTCTATAAACAAACCTTGTTTAGTGCTGGTATTATAAATTTAAATATACTAAGTAATTCTATTAGATACAATTGACACTTATTTATCTTAAAAACAATTTCGTTATATTCTATAATCTCCATTACGTATTAAACGGTGTGACAAAATTCTGTTGTTTTGAAGAAAGCAAAACATAGAACGTATGATTTCTATTATATAGAGATTATATTATAATTATCAATTTATTTAGGGTATGCAGTTACGGTAGAGCCAAATAGGAAAGAAAACTATCCAATTTCGGCATCATCTTATTCGTATTTTCCTATATTAGCAGCGGTTCCAAATTTGGCACAGCGACCAATCAGATACACACAACCTTTCGAGAACCGAACGTCTGGCTATTTCTCCTTCGATAAACCTCAAATCATTAAATCGAACTTCTATTGCAATTATTTCAAATGTCTTCGGACTGCCGTGCGCTGTTTCACTCCACAAGGGGAAGAGAACGTTAGACGAGAAAACGGAGAGCTTTTTTAACGGCGACGTTTAGAAAGGAAAAGAGGGTGAGGAGGACCATGCAGAAAACAGCAAGCACCAAGTAGGGTGAAGGTGGTGGCGGTGATGGTAGGACGGTAAGCGATCGGGGGAGGGGGAAAGAATTCACGGCGCCCGAAATGGGCAGCGGGGATTAATTTAGATTGATCAGAGTCGGCTTCGGACACAAGGAATTGATTAGGCAATCTGTTTTAGCGTGTCCAGTCGAGTGGCCCGTGTCCGGTACACTCACTGTTACAACTCTTGAGTTTCGCCGCGCTGCCGGACTTTACATTCTCCGGATGTACGCTCCGGAACGAAGCTCTCTTTCACTCCTGTTTCGTTCTCTTTTCGTTCTTCTCTATAAATTAGTTTCCAAATTTAATTAAATGGACCCCCTTTGGTCGACGGGGAAAGAAAAACCGCCTTTTATGTATTTTTTTCGCCAGTATATCGATCCCCGTCTCATTTCGATATTAATAAATAATAAGAGAAAGTATTGGGATTTTCGCTTCTCTCTTTTTTCTTACGGTATATACAAGTTTGCTTTCCTCATCGTGTGTTTTTTTTTCTGGAAGTTCGGAAATGACCGCAGTGGTTGGTTTATTAACTCGGTTGATTCAATATTGGAGAATGTAATGGGAATGGGAAGATGTGCTATGGATTTATGTGATGAAATTGTTTGAGACTGTTTCGGCTTGAAATGTAATTGTAATTATTTCTTAGAAACACCTATTTGTGGACGTTGTTGATGTTTTATAATTGTTGGTTGTAGATTCATATTAAGTATGATAAAATATCTTTTAGAACGTTAATTATATACGTTAATTCTATAATATCGATTCATACTATCTTGAACATAAACATATTATATGTACATCATTGAATAGTTTTTTTTTGGAGATATAAAAATGTCAAAATCCAATATATGGAAATAAAAAAACCAAATTATTTTTCCTTTTCAATATATTTGCAAGACGGATACATTTTTCACATCTTTCAATTAATTTATTTATACCCTCATAAAAAAAACGTCGAAACTGCCTCCTTGACTTCATCATCGGCAGTAAATTTTTTACCCCGCAGCTCTTTTTTCATTTCAGGTAATAATTAGGTCTGGGCTGTAGGGTGGGTGACAAATTATGCAGGGCAGCTAACGCAACGTTTGACGGGCGCGTTGTCGTGCAAAAACAGCTAGACCTTTCGTTTGAAATCTCTTTAATGGCTTCTTTTAGTCGCTCTAATATTGAAGCGTTAATATTTTCCGGTTATAGAAACACCTTTATCTTTATTCAATCAATATTCCTTCCGAGTATTAAAAAATGATTGTGTAAATTTCTTGGGAGGTGCTGTGCCCTTTTATGCCACTAGTCTTGTTTGGACTCAGATTCATAATGATGAACCCAAGTTTTCTGACTCAATACACCATCCTTGTCTTCATTTCCAAAAATGCACGCGAACACTTTCATTTTCGGCAATCTTGCGCTGACCTTAGAAAATGATCGTGTAGGATTTTAAAAAATCGGATACTCCAACCATTTCTGCGAGTTTTAGTCGAGCATCTTCGAGTACAATTTTTTCAACTTTTTGGATAAGTGCTGTTTCGGGTCGTCTTCAAGGGATTCCCTTCCTTGTTTAAATAAACTATCATTTTCCTGGACAAGAGTCGCCGTAAACCAATGACATCTCATTCATTATTCGCGACTGATTTTCCTTGCTTTAAGAAACTTTATAACGCCACGATATTCGATTTTTTCCAAAAATGTTACTTGGTTGACGATAACTCAAAGACTTTGTTGAAACTTCGTATTTATATCAGGCCACGCCCCCAATGCGAAATCACCCAACAAATTCCGTGAATATAAAAACGCTCCCTCGTAGTTGCCTTTAGAAAAACAAAAGTTTATTATTATCACGCAAAATTTAGTAAACCTAGATTTCTTTTGAAATCATTTTTAAAATCATTCAAGTTAACAAGTTATTTAAAAATGACTTGTTATCCTGCAACTTTTGTAAATTTATTTCTTTTAGGAAAGAAAATATGGAAGATTTTCAAAAATGCATTTTTTTTTTTTTCACCCTGTATCTGCCCAATGAAACAAAAATTTCAAAATCTGATGTCTGATTATTCATGGACAAATGAATACGCAACTTTTCTCCCATTTAACCGGTGTTGTATCTCCAACGTTTTCCAGTATCCCCATGTACTGCATTTTAAACTGGACATCCTGTATACGTACATCAGAACGATACCAGTTGTGAGAGCTGTGAACTAGTATAGAAGATATTTCGAGTGCTTTGTGTGTATGAATTATTGTTTATTACATATTTACGAATTTTTTTTTTTAATTTTAATTTTTTTTAATTAATCGTTAGTTAAGTTCGTTAGTTGTCGCTAGTTAATAGCTAGAGTTTGTTTAAATCATTTTAACAACTTTTATTATGTATGTGCTGAAGTGATGTTCAGCTTCGAAGGCGAAACCTTATTCCATTAGTGAAAAAGTTATTAATTTTATTTTGGGTTTAAACTTTGGGAGGTTTAACAAGGGCTCGAGCCCTACAAATCATTTTTTTTCGTGTTTTCGCTAGGTGAAAAAATTGCAGATGACATTAGTCATTTCCATAATTTGGAAAGAAGCTCAAGATCACTCTCCGTGAAACAAACATTACGTGAAACATACAAACAAATTGCCACGGGACCAGTTCTACATGACAAAAAATTGCCCATATTGAAGCTCTCAAAATACGTGACATTAAGAGTTCTCAGATTCCGAGCAAGACAAATGAGAAACTAATGTGCTGGTCAACTACTGTTGGAGTATCAAATGGGATGCTTTGAAAGTGAAATATGGCAGAACATTGTCATTTTTTATTCTCCAGATGAGTCAGAATGTTTGAATATTCTGTTATAGGATGTAGGAAGTATTTAAGTATTTGAAATTATAAATGCTCGTCTCTCGAGAACTTTGTCTGATAGCGAAAAGTCAATATCATAGGTATTTGAGTTTAGGAGAAAAATATTATCCGAATCAGATATTTTTCATTCTGAGATAAAGGCAAGTTTTTTTTCTGTTCTCCAGTTTTTTCAAATAGAAACATGTTTGTATTGTGTTTTGAATTGTTTGAAAAACAGTTGTCAAAAGTTTTGCATTACACTCTTCATGTAATTTGCTTTAGCCTGTTGAAGAAATAGATGAGCCATGGTTTGTAGTAAGACAACTAATTCTAATATAATTGTTAGTGTTTGCCTAGAGGTAATACAATTAATATATTTTTTAACCGTAAATACAAAACATTAACTTATATAATAAAATTTTGAACACCCGTGGAATAGTAAGTATGGTAAGATGTCGACTTGACAATCAAGAACATGTAGGCTTCGGTTCTGCTTCATGTAATAATAGAAAATCTGAAACAATGATCGATGATAGAGGTTTTTAATGTTATATTTGAGTCGCTTTTAGATAACGTAAGTATCAATTTTCACGCAAGACTGCTCCCTTTTTCCCCACTACTTTAGATGAAAGTTTTAGAAAATCCTTCTTGATGAGTGCTCTGTCATAACGTACATAACTTACCATTCATAGTTCATTTCATTGTCAAGCATAGATGCATTCTTTAAATCGAAAGAGCGATCACTGCCTAGATGGTGTTCAATTAACACAAGACATAAGGTAAAAAAGACGTCTAAAGACGGGATCACATATTGTTGGGGAGGGAAACATTACATATTGATTCAGTAAATTCAAATTCATGTTTGAGCAAAAAGCAAACGGTTGGTTGAATGTTAATATTGTCCTTATGGATCATAGCCATGTCATAGAATTTTGGAAACTTAACTACTACTAACACAAATTTACTCTCTGAAACGCAGTTTTGGTTACTTTATGCATATCTTCATCTGAATAATAAAAAATATACCTGATGCGTAATTCCAAACAAAGCTGTAGATCTGCTGTTAGAAATGTATAGCAATAGGAAACGGTACATTAGAAAAATAGTACTCAAAGGCCGTTTAATATTGTTTATTTTTGATAGTATCTTAGTTACCTTTGCAATAGAATGCCACCTATCTTGACAATTCTAAATTTTAAATTCGTTAAAATATTTTTATTAGAATTTCTGCAAAACATCCATTTTGTTTGAAGTTTGAAGGGCTATCCATCTCCGTATATGTACATTTGCGATTTACTTTACGAGAACCGAATCAAATTAACCTTGAACAAGGAACAATTTGCGCTTGTATCTCCACTGTTTTCCAGCAGAGAGGAATCAATACACACACATGGATGGGTACAAACACAAAAGAGTGGAACCTTGTGTGTCGATGATTGAGTTTAATTAGATCGTTTTGCATAGTTTTGATGAAGTAATCCATCTAACCGAGATCAAAAGAGCCTGTTCAATGGTAATTATCGGTGAAGACAGGGAATTTTAACGGGATTTAAGCAAGGAATTCTAATTTATCCGAGCTAGTTCTCCGAATGCTGTAACGATAATCTACTTTGTATAGGAAAATCTATTACAATCGAACGGGCAATTCAATTAAAGTTTCAATTTTTATCCTTAAGGTTAATCGAATTGAAATAATCGTTGGAGTATAGAAATTTATTCCTCTTGTTCGTAAGTAACTCAACAGTATGTGTGAAGAAGACTATGAAATTTTATATACCTACCGAAAGGAAGCATTAGTGAAAACGAAACGACGAAAAGTGTAAAAACTTCGTTAAAAAGCTGTAAACAAAACTAAATAGTCTATTAAGGTTTCGGGTTAACGACAAAGACAGATGCCTTTAATATCCGTGGTATATGACTTTGAGATTAAGAACGATCGTTAATTTTTCGAATCGCATTAGCTCTTATAATAATCGTAAAAATTAACGAGCGGCGAAAATAGAAAGTAAAACCGGTATTGAACTGTAGACGAAGTAAAGAATTTGCTGTGCAAAATTATTCTGCGATATATGATAAATTTGTTACATATTATCGAAGAAGATTCAAATATTTAATTAGGGCGTGTATATAAGCTTACAGTAAATGGTTCTGCTCAGTTAACACATCGATAAATCACCGGTAGCTACAGATTAGTGCAGTAGTACACTGAATACCTACACTGTAGGTATTGTACTATTACCAGTGCGGTATTTCACTCATCATTACTTACCGGTGACTTACCAATGTGCTAACTGAACACGACCAATATCTAACTAATTGTAAGTCGTTTGTCGTCATGTCAACTTTAGTTTCTGGTATACATACACACACGGACGATGTTAAATTTTTCTATTTCTATGTTTTTATTCAGTTAAAAAGTTTTCTCCTTATTTTCCTTTTCAATACTTTCTTCTTTTGTATGCTGATCTCTACCGCGTACATAATGATTTTCTTCTTACCATTATTAGTTGACCCGAGTTATAATACAACAAATATTATAAAATTCGGATAATAATTAATCATAATCCTATTTAATTTTTATATTTTATAAATAAATTATGGCTTTTGAATATAATAGCAATCGATGCCAAAGTAACAACAACATTATCCCTTTGCATACCATATTCTGTTGTGTTGCATTAATACCTTTTGCAGGGCATAAAATATGACCGGGATAGACGACAGCTCCGGTAAGACCTTTGCGCTGACGACAGGTGAGGAAAGAGGGAGCTACCTACGCGAACGCTGATAAATTGAAGTGGACCCAGCGATAGTCCCCTTCAACAACAATGTCGGAAAGACACGGCTGCAAAGAAGAAAAAAAAAGAACGGCGTCTCCTTTCGCACTTGCACGGTGTCGGAAAGGGCAAGCTACAATTTGTTTTAATATTAGTTGCATTATTTGCAGAACAACTTTAAGCTGAATTTGTCTGTTATACACAGTAGCATATATTTTAAGACAAATGTTACGTACCTAACTTTAAAATTAATACATGAAATGTATTGATTTGAATTATTAAAGAAAATAAATTGCTACTCTTAAAATCAGAATACTTATAACGATAATTTTATCTTTTGATTTAAACATAGCGTGCTTATATTGAATTTCAAATCTTGAAATAAATAATTATTCGTCTTAACATGACATTTGTTTTCAGAAGATTGATTCCTGAAAAACACAAGAAATATAATATCTGAGGAAAAGGAAAAGTTAAAAGTGGGAATATCATCCATATGATGTATCAATATTCGTGCACTTTTAACGAACAGCTCCAAAATCCAATTCGATCAATTCAATATTTTTATTTATGGAGATTCCAAAACACAAGTGATCTGACGTACATTATTTTCTGTTAAATTTTATCATTAATCATTTATTCATCCGGTCATATTAGCGTTTTCTCTTTGATGCGCCATCTGTTCACAATTAGTCCAGCTACACAAGTTACAGCTTATCAATGTTTATATAAATTCTTGCGAGAGTAAATCACATTCCACGAACAAGCAATATCATTAATAAATTAATTAATTTATTAATTAATAAACGGGTCGATGGCCGCAGTAGTTAGGCGGCTGACTATTGTTGTGAGAGGACGATAGGTGCCGGGGTTCAATTCTCTGGAGGGACAGTGACATTTTTTCAGAGAGTTTAATCCCGGATCGACTTACCATTCGCTGTTGGGAGCAAAGTGATTAACAGCGCGGCATCATAAAAGGCGATATGATGCTGTCACAAAGCCATTTAAACACAACTTACATACACTAAACTGCACCGCAAGAGTTGCAGTGATATCCAGACAAGTAATACAGCTTACGGAGTCACTGCAACTAAGCACCCACCACACATTAAAAAAAATGTTCAACGACAAACGACACAACTTTTAAATATGGACACTATGTTTCTATTTGAATATAACATTGAAATGTAAACGGGGTGTTTCACAAACATTTTTAAAGAATATGTTGTCTTTATTTATTATCTGATTTTATTTATTGCTACTGTCTATCAAAATGAACGGATTCAGAACGACTATATACAGCCATACGAATTATCTCTCAAGTGTATGCTCTTGCACACTGACAACGTCTTTATTAAGCAGTTACTGTTACTGCACAGATTAGTAGTTTGTAGAGTCACTTTCAGTTTGAGTAAATTTCATAGTATTTCTTCAAAACAGTTAACGATAATAATAAATAAGTAATTGTGGGTAAGTTTGATTTCCTTTTATTTTGCTTTAAATACAAAATGTGAAAACCACCTGATGCTATTAAACCTGCTGATTGCATACGAGGTGTGGCAGAAAAGTAATAAGACTGGCAACGCTGCACTGTTGTCCTTGATGAACCTCGTGTATCAGTACCCTCCAATAGCTCAGTGCGAGTTGCAACTCGTTCCGTTAACGGCGTGATTTTTCTGACTGCTATTAGCGAAGTTGTGTTTTGGTTGTCCGTCACGCAAAATGGAACAGCGGAATTTGGAGCAACGTTGTGCCATTAAATTTTGTGTTAAGCTTGGAGAATCGGCAAGTGTGACGTATGAAAAGTTAAAACATGCCCATGGGGAACATTCTTTGTCCCGAGCTCAAGTTTTTCGCTGGCACAAATCATTTTTGGAAGGCAGAGAACATGTTGTTCAACTCCTAAAACCGATGAAAACATTAAACCTGTCAACATTCTAGTGAGATCAGACCGTCGTTTAACATTAAGAATCATGAGTAAATAATTAAATTTGAACAGATTTAAGGTTCATCATATTTTGACTGAACATTTGCACATGCGAAAGGTCTGTGCCAAAATTGTGCCGAAAAACCTTACAATTGAGCAGAAGGACAATCGAAAAAGAAATGCCTTGATCTTATCGCTAATGATGGATTTCTGAACACGATCCTGAGACCAAAGAAAGCTCGAATGAGCAAATCGAAAATTAGATCAATGCTGATTTGTTTTTTTTTGATAAAAGAGTAATCGTCTAAAAAGAATTTGTTCCTCCAGGACAAACTGTCACCCAAGTTTTTTATAAAAACGTTCTTGAAAGGCTCAGAAAAAGGGTAATTCGCGTGAGACCAAACATTGCAAACAAATGGATGCTTTTTGATTTTAAAAGGCATTCCTGTGGTTCCCCAGCCCCCCTATTCACTTGACCTCAGTCACCGTGACTTTTTCCTTTTTCCTAAACTGAAAAAATTCCTGAAAGGACGTCATTTCGGGACTTTAGACAACATCCAAAAGAGTGTAATGGACACACTGAAGACCATACCGCTTGAAGACTTCCAGCGCTGCTACCAACAGTGGGAACAACGTCTCCATCGGTGTGTGGCTGCCCAGGGGAACTACTTTGAAGGGGATAACATTGATGTTCGAAAAAAATTAAAAGCTTTGGTAAATAAAAATCAGTCTCATTACTTTTCTGCCACACCTCGTATGTATTTGCTGTAATCCTCCGTAACACAAAATGATATAAAAAGTAAAGCAAAAAAATTACTAATAAATATGCAAAATGAGTATAAAAAATAAACATTTTTGTTATTTTACTTAAAAAGAAGCAAATAAAAAATGGAAGCACTATCCTATAAATATTGCCCGAGTTGAGCATCATTTTGACCACACAGTCTGTACTTCCTTGGCACAGAAACAACCGCATTTAATATATTGGTGAGTGGTATTTACTCTAGCAAATGATGGACCAATTGAAGTTTGTACGGTCTTAATTTGCGTTTCTTCTCTGTAGTCTTTCCGAAACTGTTTAATTTGATATATAGATCATTAAACTCGGATAATAAATAACGACCCATCTATGTCAGCTATTCTTATGAATCATCTAAATAAACTAGATTGGTTTCAAAAACCTACCAATTATGGCCGCAATTTCTAGATTTACCGTGTAAAATTAATTTATTAAAATGTACTTCTTGGTATTTTAAGAAAGGTGTTGTGTTTAATCTGGAAAATGCTTGTAGGAAAAATTACTATTTATTTATTTAATCATAACTGATTTACTGCCCTTAAGTAAATTTTACGGTGATTATCTGTTTGTTGGTCAAGTGTTCTTCTACATAGAAAACAAAAGGCTATTTATCCAGTTTTTGCCGAAGTAGAAGATTTCAGTGTTGGATCCACCATATTCGCCCTGTTACTGAAAGAAAACCGTTTTGGGTTCTTCGATACAGTGAAGAAAACATTAGAATAATCTACAAGAAAGACGTTTTAAACATTGCTGTTAGCAGTCGAAATATACATGTCTAATGATGTAGCGCTTCTTCTTTGTGTGTATTTATTAATCGGACTTTTTCAATTTTAATTTCATTCTCACTATTATTTGCGTTAAGGAAGCACAAAGGTGCTGCAGGACTTGTTGCAAGTAATGCCAGACACATCAGTACGGGATAGAATATTGAATTCTTTAGTACCTATTTCATTAATAATTGATTATTCCACCATTAGCATAGTCTTTTTTCGGAATACAAATATATGTATTTAATTTCTTCGATGGACAATTTACACTTCGAGTTTGTCCACCTGTATACTACAGCTCGTAGAATTCAATTCACGTTTCGATGAAAATACACGCCGTTAGACAGTGGAGCGGGCGCGCAAAGAAGTTCCGACTAGCATTTTATAAATGGGCGAATGTCCTGCTCTCATTTCGTCCGGTGTAAAGGACAGGAAACTTTCCTATATCTTTACCTGCTCGTATCTAATCCTGACGTTGCCGTGTGCTCTCCCGGCTGCTAGAAAAAGTACAGAAATTAAATTATGTATTTTTCGTCGTGTCAGCACGTGTGTTATTAAAGCAACGGCGGATGATGGAAGAAAAAGCGTATATATGATGAGTCGCCCAGAATTTCACTCGTGTTCGTTTTTTACTACATACGTTATATCAGTGAAAATAGGGAAATTTGAAAAGAGTCGCGGATATATGGGAATTGCTCCAAATACGTTTCATTTATTACTGAGATTCTGGTTAGAATGAAGACAATGTTAGGTTTGATGGACGGCATGAATGTCTGAGAAAGAGCTTTTTTTTATAATTAGTATGTATACATGTATGTACGTATAGACAATGTTTAAATTGGATCTGGCGGTCTGTCGAATGTTTTATATTTCGAAATTAGAAAGTAGGTTTCGTTAAAATCCAGTTCATTTTGACACAACATATGCCAACAAAGTAGATGGAGAAAATTTCAAAAGTGAGAAAGCAGGCCAATTGATTTGTTTGTTCGCTTTTATGTTGACGTACGCCTGAATTCGGTACATAACCGCTCACTGTGTTAAATGTTAGTGTATTTTCGAAGATGAAAGTCATAGAACAAAACAATTTAAGCGCACATGTGTATAAGTTGTCTGGACAGTACACAAAAAAATTGTTTTGCATCATTTTTTACAAGAAAATATCAGCCGTAGAACGATTTATTCAATTTTCTCAATATACAGCAGAGGATTGTCGGCTGCTGGAATTACTCAACATTGCAGAAAAATGATAGTAAATAGAAACAGGAAAAACTGAAAGTAGGTAAACTGTGGGCGTACGGCCGCAGTCACTCGACATGGACACGCTGTATAAGCTGTATTTTGACAGCTAAAGCCTGTCTAAAACCACCAAATTGTCATAATTATGACAGTTTGACAGGTTTAAGCTGTCAAAATAAAGCTTATACAGCGTGTCCACGTCGAGTGACTGCGGCCGATTACGAAAACAGTTTACCTACTACTGACAGACGCTGTAAAAAACCATCTTTAATGTTTCCAAAGAAACAATTCGTCAAAATTTGAAGAAATTAGGTGTAACATATCACAAACGTGCGATAGTTCCGAAATATAGTGAGAAACAATTACGTGAAATACCTGGCAAATGTCGATTGTTGCGACAAAAGTTTTTGAAGAACAGTGTTTCGTTAATTATTGACGATGAAAAATATTTTACATTTGGATGGAGTAAAGGTGAACCAAATAGGGTTTTTTATACGGGCAATATTGCAATGATCCCGGATAACATACGATTTATTTCAAAAAGTAAATTTGAGTCATAAGTTCTTGTCTGGTGTGTGATTTCTCTGAAAGAAATTTCACAGTTGCATATTCAAGATTCAAGGGCTCTAGGTATTAAAAGTGAGATGTGTATAAGCAAATGTTTAACTAAATTAAGACGTTTTATAAGAAATAAAAACGAGAACAACGATATTATTTTCTGGCCTGACAACGCAACTAGTCATTGTGCAAAAAGACTATCAATTGGCTGATAATATATTATCCCATTTGTCCCGAAGAAAGCACTGATCAATTCGTCTTCCGTTATCGACAAGTAATAAAGCAATCCCAGTCAGGTTATTTTCATTCCAAAATATTCAAAAAAATGAGGATATTTTAAATAATGCAGATGTCATCCATGTTTTATGTTATGTTATGTTTAGTTGATCTATATTCAAAGGAATCTACAAAAAAGGCTTTTGGAAAGCCAAAACTAATAAGTTGAGTTTATGTCGGCCATCTGCATTGGAAACCAAGAAAAGAAATCTGTGGAAAAATTTGACTGGCGCAGCGTTGTCCGTAAAAGATAACTTCAGGGAAAAATGCAACTGTGCATGTTAAACATTGTTTAAAATTGAAGATGAGGATCGAATACTTCGAATCCGGATTTAAAAGCAAAAATCCGGATTACAGAATAAAAATGAACATCCAAAAAATAGGTTTGAAACCGAGGAATCCGGAAAAGCAAGATTCGGATTATCGCGTCACCACTATATTTATTTTAGAAATAAAAAATTTTAAAAAAGTGTTTTTGAATTTTCAAATTTGTGCATCTACTGTGTTGACATATGTTATTTTGACAAAATATAAATACAGAACACTTTTTTGATTCTTTGTTCAACTTGGACAACAAATAAGTCCAACGCAAACACTAAAGTAAGAGTTATTGCTTTATTGCTTGGCCCACCCTCGTTTGTGAAATGTAAGTAAGTTTTCTCCAAAAACGGTGACAGCTTCCATCACCAAACTAAAGCATTAGGACAATTCCGATAGTCTTAGGACCAACCAAATTTAACGATCTAACGATCTTCATAAGACCTTCATAAGGGAGTTGTTTCAAATTTTGTGAGGTAAAATGAGAATATGTATTTGCCGTATTTTTGTGATGGTGCAATCTTATCATTTTTCTGTTTTATTAAACTTTCAATTAAAACAGCTGATATATTCATGTTATAAACTGCGGAACTACATGTCTATATACGCATCGATCAATTTTACATTATACAGTCATATTTTATAGACCTTTAATCTGGAGTTTATACGTACGTTTTCGATAAACAGTACACTTGTATCCGATACATAAATATGCAGTAGCTCTATTACATGCGTGTGTATATGTATGTATGTATATAGGTTATACGCCATACATACTAAATGTGAAAACCTTTATGGTTATATATACGATGCACTAAAACTTTTGATACAACTTTTGTTAGTTTACCATATTAAAACAACGATCGGTTGCGTTTACTTTTTTAATTTGATATTACAAATGAAGTGATATATAATTCCTCTAAGAACGTTTCTGTGTGTATTTCTGCATATATATATTCTATATATTTCCATATACAGAACATTTAGAGCGATTAAGGCCAGCAAGAAAAAAGATAGATCTAGAGTGGGGCGGTTGTAAAACATATACGGAATTAATGCATTGGCAAGCGTGCTATTTCCCCTTCTTCGCTGTGATAAGTTTCAATCGCTTCTACCGTCCTCCCACCTCTTCCTTCTCTTTGCTCTCTGGCCCTAGTCACTCTAAATGTACTGTATATAGCAAAGCTACAAATGAGATAATAAATAATTAGAAATAAAATTTGTGCGACACTTTTTCCATCAATTATGATTTTGTTAACCTGGAACTTAACAATAAATAATAATAATAATAATATTGCGAGAAATAAGAATTCTACGAAAACCATGTCCCTAATTAAAATTTAATTGTTTGGCAGAGGGAATACATTAGTACTTCTCCTTTTACATAGATACATTAAATTTTTAACATATATTAACTTTTGTTCTGCACTGTATATCCTTAAACATATATTCGCACAAATATAGGGAGATGCCTACGTCTCGCATCAATGTTAAAAATTTGTCAAACATCCGACGACATCGTCGGTAATACATTTTTCAATTTACAAAATTGGTTCGTACGTGTGCGTAAGCTACTGCCTACCTAAGTACTTACCGGGGTTCACGCTACATACACGTATACTAAGATGGGTATATGTGTGGGTAACTGAACGCGTCTCGCTGATGCCCGGAGAAGAAGAAGCAGCAGAACATCAATGCCCTAAATGCCATGTGTGTCGTTCGTATATATTTGTATGTAAATACGCTTAGGCTGAAGAGACACAGGTGCGAGATATGTCAACCGCGAGATATAGGGGCGGTTTTATGTGACCGCATTAGACAGCCAAGATATTAGCGAGAGAGCAACAACAGTCACCGAGTCACCTAACTTACTTAGCAGCCTAACTATAGCTAGCTATATAACTGTTTATCTGATGCTGAAACTTGCTTTCTCCACTTATGTTGTATATACTTTCATCAGGAAGTGTGAAACGCGACTTTCAGCGCTGCGAGGATGCTATATTGCTGTCAATCGGGTGACGGTATAGTGTATATCCGTGTTAAGCGGAATGACTTTTCAAATAATTAGATTTCGGTGAACGGAGAAGCGGAAGAACAAATACACCTCCTTGCACTCCGAACGAAACAGGATATCGACAATAGGGCAAACAGGATGAGCTCACTTGTGGAAAATTTATTCAGACTACGCAGGCAGATACTTAAATTTTAAATGAAATTTAACCACTGTAAAATAGAGTATATTCGCGAAATTGAAGAGGAAGCAGGTTTAAGTATTTGACATATGTATATTGAAACGTTTGTTTTATCTCTACGAATCTGTTATTAAACAAAGCAAACATTAATATGAACACCTCTGGCAGGTTGCTAAATCTGCTGGTTTAGCAAATATATCTGAAGGAGCATTTATTCATATCTTGATGTAATAGTGTTTTCACAGTTTGTGCAGAGTTTATGGCGAAATATTTTTATATGATTTATTAGCAAAGTGAAATAAAATAGAAAGTTGAAAAACGCTGAAACCTGATTACTTATATAAACTGCTCTTTTAACATTCTAAAGAGTGGCTAAAAGTCACATATGGTTACGTGTCAAGGTCAAAAACCACAATAAATGTCTTGTGTAGACCTATCGTTTTCTATGCTTCGCTTTCGAACGCGAAGAACGGGGGCATATATCCGTGTATAGAATAATGCTGTCTAATACTAACATGCTGCACTTTACCGAGTAGATATGGGTTGGAAGTGTTTATATTCAACGGTTGCAACAGCAGTGAAAAAGTTGAAACAAACTATAATGCCTTTCCAAACTTTGCGAAATTCGCTCTGATAAAGATAATGATCGGTAGGCTAAGAAATTGAACAATTAAATACTGTTAACATCGCTACAAAACAAGCCAGAGACGATGTTGATGTTCCCATCATTAAAACTGACATAGCGGAATCTAAACAATAAACGATTGCCATTATTGAAGAAAATATTGACCTGCTGGCTCTTTTAATGGGTTGCACCTGATTACTGGTTTATTTCTGCGCGACCTGGGTGAGCATGGCAGATCATCTGTGCTGTTGAGAACACGAAATTCTAAAAATGCTCTAGAGGTATCCTGATTTATCAGCTCAATTATCTCCAAACATATTTTTTCTGTTAGGAATGGACAATGCTCCACACTCAGAGAGTAGTGTTGACAATTGCATTGACAATTTATTACGTTAATAAGGTTCGACCGACCAACATGTGACAAAAGTGCAAAAGGTTTTCAAAACTACCCCTCCTGGTGAGAGACTAACAAACAAAATTGAGTTTTGGGGAAAGCTATACTTACAGAGAATATTACGATGAGAATCAGTTAAATATAAGGCACTAATAAACAGTGCGATTTGAAATTTTGTAGCTAATGATTGTCATGATATTAGCTGTAGTTATGTTTGTATATTGGCAATATTGACACACACACATAGACATTTATTCATGTAATAGACTGAGAATAAACACACGTTTATCATAACCATCAGAACCCTGTATTATTTGGTATCTTGCTGTATTATCCACGAAGGACATACAGGCATACAAGACCCGATAAGGAGAGCAAGAGAACTTGTCTATTGGAAAAACTTATCTAAAGATATTGAGAATTTTATACAAAAATGAGCAGTGTGCGCATCAGATCTATTTCATTTTCAAAATTATGAATATCTAGATTGATTCGAATTTAAGAAGCTAAATCGTTCCAACACGAGAGAGGTCATCTTATTTGAAACGGCATTTGTGAGATTCTAGATACAGATAACGGGCCACATTTTTCATCTACTGAATTTAGGCAGTTTGCTAAAGAATGGGGTTTTCAACACCGAACATCGTCGCCTAATTATCCAAAATCCAATGGTCTAGCAGAACGATTTGTTCAAACTACCAAAGAACTATTGAGAAAATGTTCTTCGGATAAAACTGACGTATGTGCAGCATTGCTAAACCTGCAGAATACAACAAGAGATTCCATATTGCCATCTCCAAGCCACCGTATGATGGAGAGACAAACAAAAACTAAATTAAATACTGGAACTGCTTAAACCGCTGGGCATGGAGACAGTATCACAAAATCTTCTAAAAGCACGGCTTAATAAAAAAACATATGGCGACAGACAGACAAGTACAAGAAAGAACGTGAAAATCGACGATAGAGTGGCATTACAAACAGGTCATCGCCAATGGGTCACCGGCAACATTGTAGACGTCAACGTAGCTTCAAGATCTGTTCTGGCCCGCATCGATGAAGGTCGAGTCTATGGCCGCAACACCATCATCCATCTAAAGGAACCCAAGGCATAAGTTCCAACGCCAACACAGCTTTCTAGCGACTTACCACAAGGAGAAGAGGTTAGCAGACCAACCGAGCCTACAGTGACGAGAAAAATGTCCGAAAACACAACAGTGACCACTCGGTCAAGTCGTGTAATCAAGAAACCTGTCCGTTTGAATGTGTATTAAATTTGATTATTTAGAATCGATCAGGCGATGGAAAATACAATGAATAAACAAAAATAAATAATACTCAAAGAGATTAGGAAGACTTTCATACTCATTACGATCTAGGTGACGACTCTAGGAGGATAGCTAAGTGGAGAAACAAATGTAATATGGTCTTTGTAAACAAATGTTATATGGTCGTTTGTAAAAGAACACTATTCGTATCGTAAAATTAGGTGCTTGATGGAACTAAGGAGTTATATATTCAAAGTATTATAATTAAAGTTTTTAAAAATAAGCCGTCAGATTCGTAAGATTTTGGAAATGATTTTTAACTGAAAAATAAATTTTAAAAAATCCAAAGAAAACATTTATATTATATAACATTTCTATATTTATATGCTACAATTTAAAGCTACCAAGAAAAACAAGGATATTTCTAGAGTGGCAGAAGAACTGGTAGGGATTTATTGAAAAGTGGAAAAAAGTAATTCGTTCTTTTCAGAGAAATGAATACTTTTCTAGTTTTTTTCTCATACTCTATATTCTAGTAGAAGTTTTCGATTAGAAGAATTTCAACATACGTCAGGATTCCTACTTTACAGGATACGTGCTTTACAGTTTTAAAGAATTTGAAAAAATTAATCAGTGCTCAAATAAATTTCTTCGATTTATTTTAGACCGTTACAAAGTAAAACATGGAATGTAGACCATCAATTTATGAAATAATACATTTTATATGTTCCCTATCCCTTTAAATTTGCAAATCTATGCTATCTTCGAATAGGTAAACGATGTTACATCTCCCAGTCTATTTAAATTGATTTCTATATTTTATAGCTTCACACGCATTCGCTTTTACATTTACGCAAATCGAGATATACACTCGGTCACATTCTCACTCACACGTACACGAAGTTCTTTTACCAAAGGATTCTCTTTTCGATTTCCTTTCCATTCCTCATCTATGCAAAGGAATCGATCCATTAAACGCTCTAAATTATTTTCTGTGCTGTTTATTCTCGCTTCGAGAAGGCTATCTGCAGAGATATTACAATTCCTTTGTCTATATCATCATATATGCAAGACTTGTTCAATTCTCTCCATCTCGCTCACACTACGTCGTTCAATTAATTCGCCCTTCTTTGTCTGTCTCACGGGAATCATATGCTGCCGCCCTTTATGCAATACCGGGACTTCGGTGCTCCGGTTCGCCCATCGTCTACTTCGTATTCCTTCAGTTTTCCATTCTCTATCTTTCTCGGCCCGTTTCTCTTCCACAGTAGGTGGTTCTCTTTATTTTAACATCGTACCGCTCGCACTCGAGAGAATTATAAATATTTTTTCTCTCTATCGTGTGCCGTACCGTAAAAATTAGTTTTTTTTTCTTCTGCTCCCGTGCCAACTCTGGTGCTGGTGGTCCGCTGCTGTTCGTTCTTCTCGCTGGTACTGCTGTCGAGAAAGAGACGAGCTTTTGCGAGCTTTTTCTTATATTCAGAATGTATCTGTATGTTTTTCCCGATGTTGGCAGTATTATTCTTGCGCACGGGGTTTCAATATCTTTCACTTTTGAATTGAGTTTACAACGCGCGACTCTTGCACAGAAGCAATATTTAAATGTAGGATGTGATAGAAAAGCTCTTGTTTCATATATTTGCTCTATGAAGTCTATTGATGTAAAAATTTATTTTCTTACCTTCGCTTTATTTTAGATATACAGATTATTATCTTTCCACTTTTAAAATTGTATATTACATGACTAGCATTATTGATTGAAGAAATCTTGATTTTAAAATAGAGATTGCCTACATTTTTATAATTATAAATATATTATAATTGTATAATTTAGACAAATTTTTGACTAAGCTTTAGTGGGGTAATAGTAAGTAGCTCATAAGCAGTGTGGTTTGTAACTACTCTAAAATTATAGCAGTTAGAATACTGCTTTTAGTGACTTTTTGTAAAAATCACCATGTGCTATAAAAAAGTCTTACCATTTCTTTGATATTTTATGCTATTAGGTCTGTATAAATTGCGAATACGCGAAAAATTAGGTTAATTTTTGTGACATCTTTTCGGCAGCTTTAGCGGCATACGATACCAGAAATGGTGAGATCATTTTTATAGAGCATGAAATTTTATACAAGAAAGGCCTGGAGATCACTATTCTAACTGCCATAGGTTTCAAGTTGCACTAACTACCAAACATCAATCATAGGTCTACGGTTTGTACTGTATATTTACAAGAAAGGGAAAGCAAGCCAAGAGTTTCCATTAATAAAAAAAAACATATTTGGTTTACATCTCAGAAAATATCGATTGTTGGAAAAAGTCGTACGTCACCGAAATTAATTAATAAAATCTCCGCTGCAATTGCAAAATTTTTGATAAAATATTTATTTTCTCGAAAACAAAGGCACATAGGTCTAGGAAGGTCTGAATAAGAGTTACTTAGATTATCATGTAGAATCTAAAAAAGATATAATATATAGGGTGATTCATTTAAAATAATAAAGTTACATACGCTTTTTTCTATAATTGGGACAACTTGTATATTTGAAAATATTTTCTAGCTATGCGTCGTTTAAATAGGGACAACTTTTATTTGAAACTTTTTTCTCTATACTGTAAAATAAACAAATTATCAGAGAAACCGCGTCAGCTAGGATATCCTGTATAACATTAAATCAGATATAAAAATATGCACGCGAGACCGCAGTCCATAATATCACATTGACTAATCGTGATTGTGATAGATTTTACAGGACTATTTTCCCATGAAAATACAAAAAAACAGCGGAAAACAAAGCGGCTGGATAAATAATTTGTTAATTACTTTAATGTACTTCTTTTGCAAAATATGAATTTACAAAATTTTCAACCTGTATGTCTAATTTATACAATTACATTATGGAAATTTATGAAAGGAATTTGACATAAATAAATCGGCAATAATGCAAAATTGGAGGCGCGCGCACACGTCGACAAAGAGATGGAAAAAAAAATGAAAACGAAGTAGGAGGGACTCAAAGAAAAGCTGCTTGTATAGCATCAATTGGTATTCACCACTCCATCTCTTCAAATTCGATTCCCACACATACGAAAATGAGATGCAGAGAAAATCATCAAAGGCACAAAGCTTAATAATACCTGGCCGGATATTGGGTGAGCGGCAAACGCAGCCGGCGAACGATTGAGGCTTTTCGCGAAGCGCTCAACAGGCGTGCGCTCCTGCGAAATAGGAATCGGACTAAAATAAACATGGGATATAGGGTGTACAAGACGATATTCTCTGCGAGAGAGGAGAAATTTAAAAATCAATTTCACGTAGACACAGAGGACCTCACATCGCTTATCATACATCTCCGCACATTAATAAAATTTCATGTGTTTGTGTTTAGTTTGGAGCGTTCGCGATAGAAATTTTGGATGATATTTGAGCAATTCTACTTTTTTTCCGTACAAGCATATAAAAAGGAGATGAGTTTGAATAATAAAAAAGAATGGGTTAAGTTTTCCTCTGTACTAGAAAATTCTCTAGATACCTATATATTCTTCATTTTCAGATTATAGTGCTGTTACAAGTTTTTGGATGTATATTAGTTATTGGGGACTATTAAATTATAATACAACGTATGTCTATCACACAGAATTTATGTTATAAGTCGGCATAGAAATAAAAATAAAAATTTTTGATCAAAATTTTTCATAGCACATAGTTTTACCTTTATTTTAACGTTATTTTCTACATATTGACTTTGCTTAGGCTTAGTCTATGGATTCTGTTATCTTAATATAGATTTCCCCTTACATGAGGTGTAAGCTGCTGGGTTTTGCCCGCAGTTACAGCTTCCCATTCAGCCTGAGAGCTTTAATAAACTGTAGCAGATGTGATGGTTTGAGAGAGGGTATTTCTTCCTTGTCTATAGCACCTTTGCTAAGATAGTTGGCGCGAATTTTGTCAATTGCTGTGCAGTTGGATGTCAGGTGTTTCGGACTTTCATCTTCCGCCCCGCAAAACCTGCAGTCGCTATTCTGTTTCAGACCTATCCTCTTCACGTGTTCCCCAAGGTGACAATACCCTGTAAGGAAACCTGTGAGAATGCGTAATCTGTTCCTATTTAGTTCTAGCATGGTTTTTGCTTTCTGCTTGCTGAAATTTCCAAGGAATATCTTGGAATGTCTCAGACCAGGAAGATTGTGCCAGAGAGAAGCTCTGACGTCCTCTTCCCTGTATTTAAGTTCTTTCTTATAGGTTCTCATCCCTATTCCACAGAATGGTTCCGGTCCCACAAACAAAGTTATGGAGGCCTCCTTTGCTAATAGATTAGCTTTCTTATTGCCACTGATTCCAGTGTGTCCTGGTACCCAGGTTTTCCTTGCCCAGGTTGTTTAGTTTATCTCGGCATTCCCAAAGTAACTTAGAGCTGATAGTGTTAGAACTCAGCGCCAGTAAGGCTGCCTGACTGCCGGAGAAGATTGCAATGCTCTCCTTTCGATAGTTTCTGTCAAGATTCATCTGAGCACATCTTCCAATCGCATTAATCTCTGCCTGGAAAACACTGGGGTATATTCCCATCGGCTCTGAGTATTTGGTTACTGGCCCGAATACCCCTGCACCTGTTCCTTTTTCAGTTTTGGACCTATCCGTATACCATTTGATGGTGTTTGCTTTTAGAGGGTAGGTAAAGGATTGATTCTCCTTCCCATTCTCTCTTGTTACTCAACTTCGTTGAAAAGTTCTTTTCGAAGCTGTATTTCCTGACCATTTCATCGTTTGGCAGATCCGAAAGTGGGGAAAGTCCCGCCATGGATGACAAAGCTCCTTGGCATAGAGTTTCCTCCTCTCGTCCCTGCTCTGGCTAGTCGGTACATTACCGTACGGGTCACTCCGTGCGCACTATTAGGTGGTATCTTAATATAGTTTATACTATTAATTTGGATGCTTTAATTATTTAGCTGGAGTGTGGAGGAGCATACGCCTCTCTTGCCGATATTCTCCAAAGATTTTCGATAAATAACTTTCCTTTTGCAATAATTTTCCTTTCGGCAACTTCAGTGTTCTTGCGCAACTTGTCAGTAATATTTGAAACTATCAGGACCGTCCAACTTAAATTTCTTCTCATCAGAAAATATTAAGTTTTTCCACTCATGATCCCATCACATACAATTTTGCGCAAATTTTAGTCTTGCCTGTTTATGTGTTTCTTTTAAAGGTGATTTGGTAATTGTTGAGATTTATGGGTTGTTTTATTTTCTTAACTTAACGTATTTATTCATTTATATGGCAGGTACTTCTCCTACATATCTAACAGTTGTGATATTGACAAAATAATGTCTCTGCTATTTCTTTACGTTCAGAAATGTAATTATACGTATGTAATTAGCAACTCACACCTTTGCTAAATATTCGTACAAATTAATTACTAGTATGGAAGTGACTGTAATAAATTGTAGTCTGGCGTTGTGAAATATTTAAACTTAAGAAGTTGGGTCTCTTATAAATTTCATCTACGATAAGTAGAGTGGACCAATTCGGAGCGAAAGCAGAGGCGTGAATACACTTTCCTGCTATTATTATACGTGCACACACACACGATAACCGTGGACAACATACTAAGTAATCGTATGTGCGATGGGGCACGCGGAAACCAATTCGTTAGTCACGCCTCTGCTTTCGCTCCGAATTGGTCCATTCTAATGATAAGTATAATAGGTACAAAAAATATTTTATGTAATTTAAATATTAGATTACAGGACATTTTAACTTTTGTAATTGGTAATATATTCAATTCGGAACTATAAGATAATGTTATTGTCAGTCAAATTGTTTTTGACAGGTGTCTCTTATTGTACTTGCAGCAGGGTTTTAAAAAAGGAACTAAATATGAAACCCTACAAGATATCTCTGGTGCATGAATAAGGTCCACAAGATTTTAATGCTACATTACGTTGCTGTCACTATCTTCTAGAGCACCTAAATGAGCATGCTATTTTGAATGATGAAGGTTGGTTGCATGTTAATGATTATATCAATAGCCAAAACTATAGAACACGGGCTGTAGAAAATCTCCATGTAATAGGAGAAAAGGATATGCACGCTTTAAAAAGAGGTGTTTGGGTTGCGATTTCAAGAGCACGTATCATTGGTCCAATATTTTTTGATACAACAGTAAATGCTGAACGCTATAGGACGCAAATTTTAGATGTATTTCTAAATGAATTGGATGACATAGAATTGACTACAGGTTTCTTTAAACAAGATGGGGCAACTGCTTATACGGCTAGAGAGACAATAGCATGTTTGGAGCAATTTTTTCCAGGAAGGATTATTAGTCGGGAATTATGGCCACCCATGAGTGGCCATAATCTAAAATTAATTAAATCAGAGGATCTGCAGATCCCCTGATTTAACAAGCCGTGATTAATTTTTGTTTGCTCGTTTGAAGAATAGAGTGTATCGAAATCGCCTCCATACACTTGAAGAATTACAAGATGCTATTCGCAATGAAATCGTTTATCTAAATAACAATGTCCAAATATTGATCAACGTTGTGAAAATATGATGCGACGAGTACAATTATGTCTATGTAAAATATTCAAGAATACTTGTGTATTATCACATTTAGATTTAGTTACATAATACAAACTCGTGTTTTAGTTCGTATTTATTTAATCCGTTTTTATTATTTATAATTTCTGTTTAATTGGTATTTTACGTCATATCCAAATAATTGTTAAGAAAACAAAACAAGTGCAACACTAATAAAGTTTTTGCTCATTCTTAAGACCCATTTCTTAAACTGCAGTTTTTGTTATAATAAATAGCTGCCTCTTTTATTATATAGTGAGACATTTGATAGCATCATGATGAGTAGTAGCTGTCAATGCAATTGTCATCCTTGATATGACAACATACGTAAACCAAGTAATTACATAAGACCCGACACTGCATATCCCATGAAATTATTCGTGAAATTGCAACTTTATAACAAAAATCAGGGTTACCAACTCAATCAGTATTTTGACTCTCACTGTATAAATCTTCAATGAAACACGTGACGATACTTCCAGTATATATTCATTTGAATTCAATATTTGTATTCCCAGATTAAATATACAGTGAAATACGTTTAACACGAAAATGCTTAAGAAAAAATATCGGTTAACTCGAAATAATAAGGCGGTTCCGAAAAAGTACTATGTATTTATATATAGGTACTTTAATAATATATATCCTTTAACATGAAAATCTTTTAACAGGAAAAAATATTTCGATCCCGTCAGTTTCGTGTTAAACGTATTTCACTGTATATGCGCATATTGTCCTCAAATCGAAGCATAATATTCTGATTTTAAAAAAGCGTAGTTTCATGTTGAATATCCGATAGAGTTTGTGTTATAATATAAACTAAAATACTTAATTCTTCTTCGGTGTAAAATAGGAACTGTAGAAATATATATAAACTCAGATAGACTCTAACTCTTGTGGTTTGACTTTTTGTGACTAGATGACGTCTTATAAACACAACCGTCAATATGGGCGTCAATATGAGTAGACTATTTTGTGGTGATTTTCTGCAAATATACTTCAAAGGAGCAGATCTGAATTATTTCAGTTGTTCCATGTGTACAGATAAAGATCCTAAATCGCAGCTATCCTATTGAAAGTAATTGAAGAATATGTATTGTACGAATGACATTCATTCAAGAACGAATTACGATTTTGCTCTGATATTAGGATTATTGTTTCTTATACGTATTAATTTCTTCAAAACAATTATCTTAAATTAAAAAATTTCAGGATTTTGAAGTTTGAAAAATAACAATTTATTTATTTCGAAAGTTCAGTTATTTGTCAAAAACAACAAATACCTGCTCAACTTAGACAAATACCTTACGCTTAAATCAGTTTCCTTATAAAAGATGAAAACTTGTTTTGAAAGTATACAGTTTTATATGTCAAAGCTATCCTAGCTTAAAGCAGTAACTCATTTAGTACTTTGTGTTTTTGAAGTCATGGAAATGTTACCTTGGTCATACCATGGACTACAGTTGAGGAAATACCATTTTTGTGTTGGAAAGTAAGATCAGAAAAGAAGAAGATATACATTTTTTGTTAAGCAGGGTAGATCGATGCACTTACTAGAGTATTGAAATACCTTTTTCCAGGTAATTCGCAGCATCCTGTCCTAAAGAGGTGGTAGATGAGTATTTCTGAAATGTGTTGCAAAATATGTTTGCCATGCATATGGCTTTAAGATTACTTCTGACTAAATTTGTCTGAATCTGCTACGTGGCGTCGAGATACGAATACTTACATATTTCATTCTGGTTATATTATCTCTCCTACATTATGTCAATTACTAAACATGACGTTCTAATACCCTCTAAAATAAGATTTATGTCGATTAGAACAATTACAATTCTTATTACCCTTTTATAATTTCTAGACTGTTTTTGAACAGCCATTAGCCACCAGTTTTATATCGCTCGTAAATTTAACTGTAATTAGTACCAACAATTTATACAGCAATCCGATTTACATGTTTACTAAGGCGACTGGATAATTGTTCCGGACGTTTTTATATCCGCTGATTGCCTATGTATAAGGACGAGGCACATAATAACGTTCGTAATTTACAAGTCGGTCGAGTGCGCCCAATTGTTTGTAACCATCGAATTGCCCGTATAATTATAATTAAATTACACGAAATTAGATGTAAAGAAGGAGGCGGACTTAATTGCATCCGGAATTCGTAATTTAGTCTTCTCTAACTTGCGACGACTGAGTTCCCGGTCTTCCTTCGCTTCTGAGTTTTTTTTTCATTTGCTTTTTCTTTATACCACGGCTTTATAAAGTTGGGAAAAATTAAGGAAAAGAAAGCGGCTCCCTACTGCTGGTTTTGTCACTTGCTTTATTACAGCTTAATTTATGTCGAGCACTAATTTATTTATGTTTTAAAAAGGCTGTAAGGGCTAATTTGTGTTTCCTTAATGAGATGGACGATAATTTTATTCATTTCGGCTATAAGGGAGTATTCAAGTGTGAAAAGAACTAATAGATCTTGAATGCATAAAGTCATATCGTGAAATATAATAAAATACTTTCTTTTTTAACTGATAAACTGATTTGATTGGTCTGAGAATATTGGAAGCGTACAAATGAGAATAGAAACCTTATCTTTATTGATTATTCGTACATACATTAAAGCATTGCTATAATAGTAAAGGTAGGTACCATAGTGAGGGCATCTTAGGAACCATTTTCTCGACGTCTAAGTATTGATTTGACAACATCGACAGGTAATTAGCGATATGAATCAAAACAGTTCGAGCCATTAGGACAAAATTGTAAGAATCTTTGCTAGAAGGTGATAACTAAATAACTACAAGTTATTCAGTTTCCCATAATCGCAATTTGTTCTAAACCTAATGAGGATCGCAATACTTTTGTTGGTGGCCACTTTTGAGATAATGTGCAAGATAATATGCACAAAAATGAGAAAATTTCCAAACTTTCTTAGCTAATCTTGGAATGCCAAAAAAACTTATTTTCTGTAACTCAACTTCAGTACTTTATTTATTGCTTCGAGTTACACTAAAATATAGGGTGTAGATAATTTAGAATTAATATTCACTTACAAAGAAATCATAGTGAACTATAGTGAATTGGTTACGTTTGTAGATAAAATTTGCGTATTAAAATTAATAAAATCAGTAAAGTTTATTTAAAACTGACGAACGCGGGTATGTAAGACAAGAGTTTAGGGAACGAAAATATTGTCAAGCTATTTACAAAAAAGAGTGGTAGCACTGAAATAAGTTTAAGAGGAAAAGTCCACATACGATCAGGAAAAATTGACTAGACTAGAATGTATAGCAGTGGAAAAGATTATAAACTACAGCCCTGTTCAAAATTATAACTTGACGATTCCAATTCTAAACATTATATACAGTGTGGTCATAAAGATTGGAACAAGCTTATAACCGCATTATTTTACATTTTTAGGAAAAACGCTCGGACAGGTAAATTTTATTTTTTAAAACGCCATCTTTTGACATACTATTTTTTTCTATGACGTCATTGGTTTTTAGAGTGATGACGTCATCAACCCTTTTTTAAATGGCAACCATATTATTTTTTTATCGTTTTTGGTAGATCTTTATATCCTCCAAATAGTGATATAAAACAATTGGTATGTTGCATCACAATTTTTTTTAAAATAATATAAATTTAAAAAAAAAATAAGAAAATTTTATTTTTGTACAAAATTAAAATTAAATTAAAAAAAATACATCTGAACTTAAATTTATTGCAATAGTTAACGTAAATTTTCAAAATGGACCCCACCAACTAACTGGCACTGTCCCAGCCGAGTGTAAACACTTCGTATACTCGCCTCAATTATGTCTGAGGATATTTGTGTAATTTCTACGCGAATTCGTTGTTTTAAATCTTCTAAATTGTTCGGTTTGCTAAAATACACTTTCGATTTCAAATAACCCCACAAAAAAAAGTCTAACGGAGTCAGGTCAGGAGAATGAGGTGGCCATTCTATGGCGCCTCTTCGTCCAATCCATTTATTAGGAAATATTTCGTCAAGATAGTGGCGAACCTCTACACCATAATGGGGAGGTGCCCCATCTTGTTGAAACCAAATATTTGGATGGGGTACATCACCATCCTCGTGATTTGGGAAAATAACAGCGAACGCTGGAACCAGTTCAAATCTTAAAAACTCTATATATTGCACAGCAGTCAAATTTCCTTCAAAAAATATGGTCCTAAGATCCGTCGTCCAATCATTCCAACTCATACGTTAACATTTCCTCTGCGCTGAGTATGACGCAATTATGGCGGAGAACAGATCCATTTAGGCAGAACGTAGCTTCATCAGAGAAGACGATGTTTTTCCAAGAAATTTGCATTTTGGTCACAAAACGTAACATTACGTCTTCACAGAACTGCAGTCGACGATCTTCGTCATCCTCATGTAATTCCTGTACAAATTGAACTTTGTAAGGATGTTCTTTTTTAAATAAGTTGACGACAAATGAGTGAGCCACCTGATTGGCTAACGCAAGTTGTCTGGTGGAAACATGATGCCTTTGTTCTGCTTCTAGAAGCACATTTAATTTCATATCTTCTCCTATTTACGTCTACCTTGCCCTGGTCGATCTTTTACGGATTCAGTTTCGGTAAACTTTTCAACTACTTTTATCACCGTAGACCTGGCAATTGGAGGTCTATCAGGATGTTCATGGTTAAACAATTCGCATGCTTCTGCATGCGTTCTTTGTCTGTCCCCATACCCAACCATAATTAAAATTTCGATTCTTTTTCGCTCAGATAAATGTGCCATTTTTATATTAGCGAAAATGAACAATTTTTAGGCAATGTTTAACAAATTTAACGTCAAAAATAGAAGTAAATAATTCAACAATGTTGTCACCAGAGAAACAATTTCAAAATATTAGTGTTCTACATAATTTGTATAAAAAGAAGAAAGAATGTCATAAAGAAATATCTTGCAAAAAAGTGCGTGTTTTTGTTTTTGTAAAGTTTTTGCATAGTAACATGAGTACATGTGCTTTTTACGATCCGCTTTGTTTGTTGGTTGTTTTTTCTGTTGTTTTGATCTGGAGCGAATAACGCAGATTACTATTGATCGCAAAGCATTTACATTCGGCTGGGACAGTGCCAGTTGGTTGGTGGGGTCCATTTTGAAAATTTACGTTAACTGTTACAATAAATTTAAGTTCAGATGTATTTTTTTAATATAATTTTAATTTTATACAAAAATAAAATTTTCTTATTTTTTTTCTAAATTTAGATTATTTTAAAGAAATTGTGATGCAACATACCAATTGGTTTATATCACTATTTGGAGGATATAGAGATCTACCAAAAACGATAAAAAAATAATATGGTTGCCATTTAAAAAAAGGGTTGATGACGTCATCACTCTAAAAACCAATGACGTCATAGAAAAAAATAGTATGTCAAAAGATGGCGTTTTAAAAAAGAAAATTTACCTGTCCGAACGTTTTTCCTAAAAATGTAAAATAATGCGGTTATAAGCTTGGTTCCAAACTTTATGACCACACTGTATATCTATCATCAATTTCTATCGTTTAGATTGTAGTTAGTAGGTGTCGTATGTGTCCAGGTGAATTAAGTGAAGTAGATATTACTTTGTCCGTCGATATCGCTATGAAAATTGATTAAAAAATTCATTTGCAAGAATAGACGCCGCATTTTTGTCTTCGTATAAATGGGACAAACATTTGAAAATTTAAAAAGCAGGTTACACCAACACAAAAATGATTGAAATGATTATTACGTCAATGTAAATACAGCTCTTGTTGAATAACACCGAAAAAAATAGTTGATATCTGCAGTAGAAATTGAGAATTAATATGTCAAATATTATAAAATCCAATATATATCGGTTATATATATATATATATACAGGGTGTGGCATCTTCTTGAGATCGGCTGCTTGTGGCTTTGCTATTTACCTATTTTATCGAAAAATATTCTTAGTAAAAGATGTCTAAAATGAAGTTCTTTACAGCAAGAAAAATTTTAATAGGATGTTCAGTTTTGTCTGTACGGCAGGTTAATTTGTTTTTTAAATAGAACACTCTATATATTATTGCATTTTTGAATTCCTTCATGTAATGTAAGGTAATTTTAATTAACATACTCTGTACTAAAACCCAACAGTTTTCGAGATATTCCGTTTCGAAAGGAAAAAAAAATGCATTTACACAGAGTATTTAAAAAATAAATCTAACCTTTCCTAATAATCGTTTTGAAACAAATCGTGGATATTATTATAATGATACTTCAAGCTTTATTTTCTATAATAAACATTCATATTATATTATACTAGGTGTTTAATAATCGAACTCTAAATTAAAAAGACAGACTAAAACTTGTTTATTTAAAATAGAACATCCTGTTTATTTTCATGATAACTATTGCAGATTTTCCTTCTCTTTCGATTTCGTATAACATTCTCTTTGTACCTAAAGTTCATACATTTGGAGTTCTAAATAATTTAATAGTTCTAAGTAATTTTGTACAAAAATCTAAAATTTGACATAAAAGTAGGGTTATAATTTCATTTCGGTCCTCCTTATTTAGAATATTTTGTAAGAAATAGTAGTTTTAGTACTTAATAAGATAATGACTTAATATATTGAAACTATATTGTATAACGCTATGTTTATTACAAGCCGCTTTAAATCGATAAAAATCATAAAATTGACAAATAAAGACAATGATTAAAATATATTTTTATTAAATTATTTATGAACGTGAAATTACTATAAAAGTTGTTCAATGTGACCACCCTCTCTGTTAATGCACATTTCTATATAAACGCTGCCGAAATTATAATTTTACTCGAAAAAGTGTTTCAGGGTTAATACTGGGAGAAAATATTAGAGTAGGTAAATACGATGATTACAGCAATCAGCTACAGAATTTGACAAATAACTAAATTCGCACTTCAACTATTATTCAAAGCATAGATTACTAAATTTAATTCATTTTTATTTAATTTGATAGTATACGTATAAACGTTCTTGTCGGTTAATGTATGTTATATCAATATCATATATAAAATATAAACAAACACAATTATCAGCAACAATCTCAATAAATAAGGACAAACATGATATTTCAGTGCTTTGATCCACCCTTCTTATGTCAAATTTTAGATATCTGTACAAAATTACTTAGAACTTCAAATGTATAAACTTTAGGTATAAGGAATGTTATACGGAACTGAAAGAGAGGAAAAATCTGCAATAGTTAGCATAAAAATATACAGAGTGTTCCATTTGAAATAAACGAATTTTAGTCATTTGAAGGTATTTAATTTCGAGTTCGATTACAAAACACCTAGTATAATATATTATGAATGTTTAGTATGGAAAATAAAGCCTGAGGTATCATTATAATAATACCCACGATTTGTTTCAAAACAAAGGAAAAGGCTAGATTCACGTTTAAGTACTCTGAGTAAATTCATTTTCTTCCTTTCGAAACTGAATATCTCAAAAACTGTTGGGTTTTAGTGTAGAGTATGTTAATTAAAATTACTTTATATTACATCAAGGAATTATAAAACAAAGTAATCTATCGTACAGACAAAACTGAACACCCTGTATATAAGAAAATATTATTATAAAATAAATAGCCAAGTCACAATTGGCCGATCCCGGGAAGATGCCACACCCTGTATATATATCGATACACAACACATTTACAAAACTACTGGTCAAATATTAAAATACATCCACAGTTGCTAAACAAATAAAAATAAAATATGTGATTTCATTAACGGAATAAGGTAAGTTGTAAAATGTGATCTTGTTATAGACCAAAGTAAAGGGGTTTCTATTTTGAGATCCTGCCGCTCGAGCTGCCAGAATATGTTACCAGTATAGTTCTAAAACTGAAATATCTAGACAACTGTGTTCGAAACGAAAAAAAGTCTAAAATAAAACAACGGAACAACGGAATAAATTTTTAATTAACACGAGAAATGGAAACCTAATTTTACTAGAAACAAAAAATAATATAAAAGAATGTAAGAAAAGATCAAGAATGAATATGAAAGGTAGCTTCGGCAGAAAAGGTTTTCAAATAGGAAATGTCCAAGCCAATTTGGACTGGGTAACTTTAAAAATCGATCGAAACTAAGAAAATTGAACATGCATGTAAACCTTGAAAATGCTTGATCTAAACATGAGCGAAGAGGTACGCTACAACCTCAGTAGTCCAAATCACATGAATATTTTTGGAAGAAAATATTAAAACTAAATCAATGGGGTGGAGGATAGATTTACACGGTTCGCCACGATAACAAACTTGACATAACTAGCACGATTGAAGAAATAGTATTAGATAACCTAAATGAAGCAAGATTAAATGAATCTAACCATCGAGGTATCAAATGGGTTAGGACAGCGTATAAAATTAACTAAACAGATGCGAAACTAACGCATACTATTTAGCACTTGTATTGACCATATCTGTACACTTCGTCTGAACTTATTCCAGTATTTTCACTATTTTTCCTTGGTAGCTTGATAATTTTCCGGCGTTTTTTAATCTTTTGACACAGTGTAGCTTTAATTAAATTTCATCGATTTTAATGTTTACATTTTATCTTCATTAACGTAACTATGTAGTTTGTTATGTTGACTTTTTGTGATTGCTTTTATTTTGGGGGTAATTAGATTAAATTTAGGAAGCCATTACAAAAAAGAAAAACAACGCAATAAATAAAATTACGAAAGCTTATAGATACAGAAATTGAGTTTTCTTGACAATTCGGCACACACGATTTCAGCTATTTAGTCCAAGATATTTTTAGATCCTATCATTTTTGTCTGGTCTTAATAAGCACAACCGTACTTTTCTCTCGTATATAATATGCATCAAATTACGTGTAAAAATTTATTACAATTTTCGAGATATTCACAAAAATTTCAAAGTCGTCCAAACGTTAGCGTGGTCAAAACCCCAATAACAAGGCACTCTTGAAGTCTACAAAGTTTCATTTAGATCTAAAGTTCACACTGGCAGGTGTGTGATCTTCAAGAATTACAATTGTTATGTGATTTGTGTTCGTGTGGGAATCAGTAAGTAGCCTCTACAATTCTGACAATTTCTGAAACATATAGGGTAAAGTGAAATGAGATGGCCACCCGTGAGAGATGACCAACGGCCAAAAATTCATTAAACTGTTGCTTGATGGCGCTGCGTGTCATTTCCAGCAATAGACGTTTATATCTGGATACGGTTAGTGTGTTTTCTCTCAAATCAAGGTGATATTAAAAAATAAAAACAATATCGTCTAGTTATAAAATTTTATTATAATTGCATAGTATGTGCTTCTATGCTTGTGTGAGTGGAAATTAACTGTTGATTTCTATATATTAGGTAAGTAGAGTATATATCAACGGATCCTAACCTCGAAGAGCAATTAAAAGTTTGCAGTGCGCTTTGATTATGAATTAAACTATAGGGACAGATGGCCACTGATATTTTTCCTCTATATTTTACAGTTTCGCTGCATTTCCAATTAAATGCTGAAAAATGCTTACCGAGTATAAACGACAGAACTCAAATCGAGGAAATTATACCGAAGGCAATCTAAGATTAGCATTTGAAGCTGCCAAAAACGGTTCTTCTGTAAACGTCGCCTCGAAAAGTTATAATAATGTAATAAATAATAATGTAATAAATTTTGTTTAGAAAAAGTATGTTCAGGGTAATTATTTATACGGTAGTTGAGCAGTTATAACAAAAAAATACGTAAGTCTAGCCCTTACCAAAAAACCATCTATCAAAATGGTGGCTATCTCACCCCACTCTACCCTAACAGAATATTTGGTTCTTTAATATCTTCGGCAAAGTATGCATCGAAGTTAATGATGAATACTAATGCAAGAGAAAATAACAAAATTTATTGTATTTTATACAAAACGAAAAAGCGCCTGTAATAGGCGCTTATGGTACCTTGTTGGAAATCGCCCTGCGAAGGAGTACAATAAAAATAGATCAAGCATTAGAATTGAACCACGTGGTTTCTATCTATCCGATCTCATCAGCCCTCCAAATGCAAAACCTAATTTCATCACAACTCGTCACTCAACGTTAATCGTATAACACCCTCGACAATGGACTAATTCCAACCCTGCGTCCTCTAGTGGGCAAGGTCGGCAGTAGCACTGGGCATTATACGACACAGGTCGGTAACAACAGATATACCTAGATGTAGCTTGGACAATTCGTAGATCGGTAGTCCCGGTAGATGTCTCGATCTGCTTAGAAGTCCAATGGTGATTCCATATACGGCTTACTATGACGTAAAAGTATTATACGATTACGGTTGAATGACTAATTGCGATTAAATTAGGTATTGGTTCAAAATCACGGGAACCGGAAAATTTCCCGAAAACAATTCACCGATGGAAAATTCCCCGATTACAATTCACCGACAGGAAAATTCCCCGACAATAACAAATTTCTGCTCCCATTTTATCTCGGTTTAGAACGAGCAGCATTACACTGGCGTGTTTAGAATTTTTATTTTGGTGTTTCTATAATAGAAATTTTTTGTCTTTTTTATATAATATTAATAATAATAACAATAATCGAAAAGGGTTTTCTCTTATGTACAAGGGCTACTACTTTTTATTGTCTTTAATAAATAAGGTTGTGGGCTATACCACGCAAGTAATCGAAATGATTGAAGAGAATACCAATCTCTTTAAATAAAATATAAGTCACGTACCTATTGCACCTGTAGCGGTGAGATCTTCTTAAGATCAGCATTAGATCATAATTCTAAGAACTTTACTAGAATATAGGTTTTGCTTAGTTAAGGTATTTTTATAATATCTATAAAAACCGTGTAATTAGAAATTAAGATCTGTTGGGGAATTTTCCATTCATTGAATTTTTTGTCGAGAAATTTTCCTGTTGGGGAATTTTCCTGTCGGGGAATTGTTTGTTCGTGAATTGTCTTCTGGGAATTTTCCTAGATCTCAAAATCACGTGGTCCGGTTCTAATGCTTGATCTGTTTTCAACATGGTGTATTGTTAGCGCTTATTATAGGGATTTTTTGGTTATTTGTATTGTGGAATATCTCGATGTTTTCATATATTTTATACAGAGAACATTTAAAATAATGATAACTCAAGACAGCGAAATCTCTATAAATCCATTAATACAAAATTAATAAAATAAATATATAAAAAATAAACGTAGCAGTGAGGGTTAGTTCCTTCATCCAAAATAACTTCAAACATCCGAGTTTTCATACTAATATCATTGCAACACTTTGTTACCGCAGATTTTTGTTCTTTGACGCTATCATATTGTTTCTTATTGGCATACACCTACCTCTTTTGCAAATATTCCTCAAAGTTTGTTGATGGAGTTCAAATCGAAAGTGCGAGCAGGCCATTATAATAAATCGATTCCCTTTTAATGTCGATCAAATAGCCATAACCTTGGTAAAATACATCGAGGAACCTACAGGTCTTCTTACATACCACTCCTTTGTTTGTCTGGAATTATGGATAGTTGCATTGACTTGGTAAAATATTCAATACTGCCTCGGCTATTGCTATTTCCAGAAGTTCTATATAAATAGACAGAATTCATTCGCGAAGAAATAGTGTTATTGCAAAAATTGTGCAAAAAATACTTAAAACCATCAGGCCTGTCCAAGTTAAATTTGGTCTTGTCAGAAAATATTACTTTGTTCCACTCATGATTCCATCTCAAATGATCTTGCGCAAATTTCAGTTTTGCCTGTTAATGTGTCTCTGTTATTAAGGGTGGTTTGGCAGTTGATGGGATAATTGGATCAAACTATTTTCTTAGCTATGGCTCGGTTTGATAGTTTTACGTCTTTATTACAATTTATTTTTGTTTTTTCCTCCTCGTATAGCAATTTGCCTCTCGAATCGGATGTTACTATCAAAGGGTTAAAATTTATTTTTGGTTTTTCCTCCTCGTATAGCAATTTGCCTCTCGGTATTTATATGAATTGATATGACTTCGATAGTATCCATACCTATTTAACAATAAATAAACTTTTGAAGATTTTTAGAGGCTTTTTTATACTGGAAGGGAATGCTTGATTTCATGGGATGTCTGTACGTTTAACTCTGTGGAATTATAGAAATTTCGCTTGCATTGTATAATATTGAGAAAATTATGTTCATGCTGTTACTTGATGTTCAGATATATAATTCTTCCCAACTCGTACCATTGCTAAATGTTTTTAGGGGAACTACGAAATTGAATGGAATTATAGGAATTTTTATGTCTACCTATATGTAAATATACTTAACAATTAGTAGGTATATGACCTGATTTATACTAAAGTACAAGGCAGCATTATATTATTTCGAAACTTTGCAATAGGATAATCGTGTGACAATATAATTGGACAAACTTTGTAACAAGAGCAATAAGCATTAATGTAACTATTTTAGCCACCATTTAGTAGATGTCATTTGCGTAAAGGCACCGGATTGGATTGGTATAATATATCAGTTAACACATAAGTTGATCTCGAAAATACCAACTTGAAATAGTCTTGGTGCATATATTGGCGTTGGGTCAAAGAAAGTTCCTGATCAATATGATTAAGTTCTAAAGATTTTACGGCAGTACATCACTCATTGAATGCCAATAGACTATATCTTCCTAATGCATAAATGCCTCATCCACGTACCACGGCTTCTCAGTGTAAGATACGAAATACCATTGGAAGACTATAAATTTCGCCATAATTAGATGATAATTAATACGACGTATGTGTCCGGAGGGGCGAGCACCGTTGCGAAAAGCGCGCGGAAAAAAGGTCTCCGCTTTCGTTAGTGCCTGAAATACACACATATAAAGGATCCAAATGAGAGAAGCAGCGTTCCTCCGGTTTTCCATTACGTTTTTCGCCGGGGTCCAGCGCCACAGAGTACAGGGGGACCCTCTCCGCGTGAAATATGGATGTATAGCACACACAGGCTCTCGAGGTTCGTTTCTTTCTTTCCTTCTCTCTCTGTTTAACAGTCTATACATATCGTATCGCTTGTTCTCTCACACGCTCATTCATACATACACACATACATATTATATGCAATTATAATTCTTAGTGCATGATACACGGACGATGGTAGGGATTGTGGTGGGGGGATGTTATCCGCCATATTGTATACGCCCCCGCCCGACAGGCCCCGCCTTATATTTGTCTCGCTCGCGCTAATATACTAATATATGCAGAGCGCTCTTTTCCACTATGTATATCACGTATACGAGGTATAGGATGCCTGCCAGGCAAGGCCTCTTCTGTCCTCTTCTTTTCCTTTCGGAATAATTTTAATGGATCGCGCTCTGAAGAATCGGTTCCTACTACTCCGCGCGTCGGCCGTCGTAGATGTAGATGTGTCTGTGCGGCTGAGAAGAAATTTGGAGAGAATATCGGAATTCCGAAGAAGGAGAGAAGAAGGCGAGAGCTTTTTGTTATATTAAATGTCCTTTCTTTTATACACGCACGCACACACGTATAGTCCGCAGGCACATGTGCGCCCTGCCGCTGGTAACTATACGTTCATGTATTCTTATTCGTGACGGATGAGACAGAGAGATTCGATTATATTCCTTCTTATTCTGTCTTCTATATAGAACGTGGGATGAGTTTCTCTTCGCCGCTAGAGTCGTTTCCGAGACGCTCGTCGTTCTCATACCAGCAAGTACAAATAGAATAATAATTGCATTACTTACCCACGCATGTCTCTAGTCTTTGAGTATTGTCCGTTATAGGAGGTAGGAAGTTAATATAATTAAGGAAAAAAGTAGCTCAATGATTATATTATGCTTCAAATCAATATTTATTTCTTTAATGACAGATATGAACTTCTCGTTGAACTAAAGTCAAGATGACCATTCATACACAGCAGTCCAAACTGCATCTCATTTCCTACCATCATCTGTTTGTGTATATGGTCAAATAGCAAATGGCTTTGTTCTTCCAAATAATGACTAACATGGACAGAGGAAAAATAACGGATAAAAAACTAAGCGAATTAATTGTGCGTAAATGTTGTGAAGGCAAGACAATTAGCGAAATTGCAGACGAATTGGCTTTAGCGAAAAGTACTGGGTACAATATATTAAAGACGATTCTGCAAATATTTACATTAACAGAGAGTGTGTTCCGGATGTCCAAAAATAGTTTCAGAGCGATATTTAAGGTGCTTAGTTGAAATTTGCAAACCGGCAGAGAGAGAGAGAGAGGGTACCCTCCGAGAAATAACCATCCGATAAAATATCGACTCAGGTTTAAACATTTCTGAAGAATGTTGTAGAAAATACATGCATAAAGTTGGTTTAGGTTTTTATAAAGTAATGTGTATATTTCACTGAGCATCCTCAATTTGATTCAACGTAATTTAATTTTCGTATAGGCTAAGGTAAAGCTGTTCCTAACCGAGGCACAGAAAAAAAAACCGACTCCCATGGTCAAAATCAAAATTATCGTCGACGGAGAATGACTGGAGTAAAGTCATTTAGTGATGAATCAAAATTTGATATATGTCTTGGCAACCATAGGAAAAGAATAATACCTAATAAAACAGAAACATTCCATAAAGATTGTTCTAAAAGAACCGTTAAGTTTCTGTAAGGTTTTATGGTCTGGGGATGCATGTTAGCAATGGGTTTGGGTACGTTAACTTTTACAGATGGCATTGTAAATGCCCAAGAATTTATACAAATTCTCATTGTTGACAACTGCAAGAAAATTGTATCCCAGAAGAGACTATTTATTTCAGCAGGATGGTGCATTTAGTCTCACTGCTAAATTAACAAAGAAATGGACTGGAGAGAATGACATGAAGGTGCTGGCTCATCCATCCAGCAGTCTAGATTTAAATGTCATTGAAACTTTATGGCACAAGATGAAGCACCAAGATAAACAACTAAGAAATAATCATTTGAGACAGTTTTACTCCAGAATTTTCACATAAAGTGATAAATAATTATTATCTACAATAATTATTCTAGGTAATTTAGTGTTAAAAGTGAACATGTTTTTTATTAAATCATTTCATCATGTATTTCGCAAATAATTAACAGCAAATGTCGTTTTAGTTTGAACCAATGTATTACTGCATCTGAATTGTGTTCAATATGGACATTTCTTATAGGTTCCTGTGACAGAACAGGTTCCGGTAATTGAACTGCTTCTTTATCTCAGGTCCTGTATAACTAGCGAGAACCTTTGAATTGCATTTGCAATGTTGTTGCTATAATTCCAAATCAGTGTTAGTACTTTCTGTTTTCTGATTTTGTCAAATTCAGCCTTGAGAAGAGCTGGCATAGAGATATATTATTTTGCACACAAAATATCTCAAATTTGGACTTTAAAACTCGCAGAGGCACTCCACCAAATTGACACAGAATATCATTTGTTTCAATTCAATCAATCCCGTTGAAAGTAGTTACTATTTAGAATATATAGGTTCACGTGCCTGGAAATATTAATTGGAAGATGTGATTATCGACACTTTTGAGAGCAGCTTGGTTGAGAAAATGATAGGCATTTCTCGTAGGAACCTGATTCTCCCACAACCGACTGGCTTTATAAAGATTTAATTTAGGCGAACAGCTCATGCTCTGATTGCCTTTGTTTCTGCGTACCAAAGTTGTCTGGAATAATATTATAAGACTATACACATAGACATGTACTTTATTATCTAATATCAGTTAAGTGATCCGATTTTGTGTGGGCCATAAAAATTATCCTAGCTGTTTTAGATAGTTATTCCTCCGCACTCTTCACTATATAGTGCCCAAATTCGTGGAATTTTAAGAATGAAATTAGTAGGAAGCAAATTAGATTTTGGTAAAAGTCTGAGAACACGTCTTTTTGCTAGATAATGAAAATACATACAATATGTGTCACGCCAATATTGGCTTATTTACAACCAATGTTTGCGTCAAATTATATTCACTGTTACTCCAATCAACATTGTCAGTAAGCTTTAGAGTTTATTTTTATTTGATAGTGTAGATATTGATTATTGTTATGATATCATGGTCGTTTATTCTTTTGTTGTTAAGAAAATTTTCTGATGATACTTTTTAATTTTCGCTTCATGCTATATCATAATATCTCCGATCGTATATCCGCAGCAGTTACGGAGTCTTAGAAAACAAAACAAGTGCTTTATTCTTTCAATCTAACATTAGCCATGTTTTGGGTGCTCTCTGTTATAGAAACGGAGCTTTTGGGTAAATAGTTCGTACAGTGAATTTTTACAATTAGATTGAACCCTTAATATTAATTGCATTGGTCAACATGTACTGCTATTTTTTATGTAAATGAGGTACTACGGATAGAAAAACACTATACATTGAAAAAGAATGACCTAAACGCGAATCATTCATTTCTGGACAAAAAATTTGAGTAGGTATTTATCTCTGTTACATATGAAACTGAAACGTATGAAATAATAAAGAATTTTGCTAAAGCCATGGACAATAGTCCCCAAAATTAGTGACGCAAAAATTAAAGAGAGCCGGAAATAGTAGTTCAGCAAACATTCAAAAATGTTACTCACAAAATTACAGTGATATTACTCGTATTATAGTGATTCCTTTAAACTACATTTTCTGTACTTGTAACTAGATATCGTCCCGGAAAATCTTGGCGTAGCGAGCAATGAGCACGGGGAACACCTTTATCGGGAGATTTCAGGTATGGAAAAGAGGTATCTAGGCAAATGAAATTTTAACAAGCTGGCTGGTTGTTGTACTATCAACGGTGATGCTTGATAGATGAGATACAGCAGAAAATCGAAATTTGAAATGTTTGAATATTGTGCAGTTAAGAATGTAGAAATATATTCAGGAGAAAGAATGCCTAGTTAAATATATCAGAGTCACATATTTTTTATTTCTGACGCAAAGAGAAGTTTGTTTTCTGTTCCTTACACTGAGGAACAGAAAACAAACTCAGTGTAATTAATTTACTGTGTAAACGGAGAGTACTTTTGTAATGAAATGCTTATACTAATTAAGTGCTGATTCTAAACCTAAGCAAACTGCACTGTTCTCGTTGTAGTCACAAAATTTTATCCTAATACAAAATACAAACTAATGCCAACGATTAACAAAAGCAAGAATTTCCTACCCTGTACAAGTTACTGAAACGAGCAGTGCTTTGTAAATGCAATTGTGCATTACTTAATGCATGGAAACACGTTAAAGTGAACATCTATTTATAGGATTTAAAAGCTAGACCGTAAATTCCTGGCGTTTCGTATAATATAATCTACGTAAATCATGAGATGCAATTCTTAACGTACAGTTACAGCTTCGTTTTGGAAACAATGAAGCCCATTTAGCATAATTCGATTCGTTGACGGACGTTTTCGTCGATGTCGCTCCTCGAATAACAGAAACGCGTAAAACCATCTCATAAATACGAAAGAGTCTCCTCATTGTTATCGATTTAAAAAGGAGAAAGGATGAGTTATCTAGAGCCGGCGATCGTATGAGGAGAAGATGCCCAGTAGCTAGCGAACACCATCATCCGTTCACTGAAGTGTGGTTCTACACTAACATCCATGAGTAGGTATACAATCGGACTATATATAAATAACTTATTACTTTCATAAAATTAAATTTGTATAACACTATCATAAGTCAATCACGTAATTACCTATCGTTATTTCTTTTGCCTTAGATTGAATCTGCTGTATATTATTTCTTCCAAATAAATTAAACATAAAGACTTTTCCTGATTTAGATATATCCCCTAAAATTTTTAAGAAAGCTCAAACCAGTCGCATATCTATGTTATTGTATAAATTGGATAGATTGGGCATGAGAGGTGTTCCAGTAAAATCGTTTTCTTCGCACCTTCCGGGAACAATGCAGTTTGGGGTAATTTCATGTGATAGTACAAGCTAAGGCATCTCTATTACCCAAGTACGTTACCCGATACAATTAGCGCCTCTCAAATGACAATATTATCAATAATTTTACTGTCCATATTTGTTAATGACATTGTCTCTTTTCTGAAGACTGAAAATTAAATTGCCACTCCAGAAATAAGTATGATTTCAAGCACTATCGGTTTGTAAATTATAGATAAAAAGTCGATAACATCACCACCACAACGTTTGACTACTCGGGATATGTGTTACGAGAGAGTAGGGGATCTCATCATCAACCGAACTAACTTGCATTGTCGTAATTGTAATATGACTGGTACACTAGGCCATCTTATTTCTTGGACAGTCTTGTCACAATATGATAACACCGAAGCCGCGCCGAAAGTATCCGATATACATAAATATGTATATACAGGTGAAATAGTAACGACAAGAGTTTCTAGATTTCAGGGTGATTTAAAACCTATTTACACATGCAAATTTACGGTCTAATATAATGTACACAAGGTCACTAATCTTTATGTGACTATTTCAATATTTTGGTTTGTCCTACGCCGTTGAAATACATATACCATCGTGATAATATGAGTAATAGAACTGGAAAATAGCGGCAACAGCAAGACATTTTTAATTAGTAGAACTCAAAAACTATAACAGTTAAAAAAAGTTCTCTTGTAAAAAAATCCTTAGTTTGAATCGCTCTTTCCAGATTTGATGTTCGGGTCCGGATTGATGTAGGTATCTATTTTACCATCATATTGTAATACCCCTACGAAACTATCAAAGTCAACAAACCAAACGATATATAGATACTATATGATACCTATTTTCTTTAATGTATTTTAATCATTTATAAATATTCTTGTTAAATATTTTTTACTAAACTCAAAATTTATTCATTCTACTAATTGCATATTTCTCAACAGTCTGAGAAAATTAAATCTTAATATCCGGTTAATGATGTCTAAAATTTATTAATCAATTTATCTGAGAATCTTTAAAAGAATTATAGAGGAAGCAGATAAATGAATTTCAAGATATCTATTTTACGATTAATAGAATAATTTGTTTAGTAATTTAATATTGCATTAACAATCAAATTTCTTTTGAAGCATTACAGTCTCAATTGCCGAATATTTAAAGCGAATTTATTAATCCATCAAATACCACAAACTGAAAAAAGTAGGAATTAGTCTACAATAAATATAAGCTATTGTATGCAAAACACATTCCTATTTAATATTATCCTAATAATTAAATCTTGTTTGAAGTACTGCGATCTCTTAACTGGAACTTATATACAAAATATTGAAATATTTCCTAAATTTTAAGAACTGTTCATTTCAATGAGGGATGTCTTTGTAACGAAAGTCTCAGAAAATTCTTACATTCTTAATTCAAAGTTAGAATGATGTGCTAAACCAATTACGAGTACCATTTGAATATGTTTTAATTACGTTAGAAGGAAAGCACTTTAATGAAAATTACTGGATACTGAATATAAATTCGGTGAATAACTATAACTCGGAAGATTTTTTTTCTTGATACTTCATATAACCAACACGTATAGCTTTTCTCCGGTTAATTGATATTATAAAATTTATTAGATTCAATTTAGTTGCTTAACCACTGACGAAATTAAAAAAGTTTTCTACAATTTAACAGTATCAGTATAAACTCGAATATGGCCGATATTTATTTAGTTATGTGTCTATTTCCTATGTTATACATTCTTCAGCAAAAAAAAAAATTTAATCCAATACAAATTAAAAGGAGCCAGTAACATTATACTGTCATACCCCTGGGAATTGAAAACACAATTTGTGGAATACCAAAAATGTGTATAATACCTTCCAACTAAATTCGGTAGTGATATATGAGAAAAGACAATACATGTATTTAAATCTGCTTTCAATATCACTATAAATTTCTATTATAACTAAATACATACTTTGAGCGAAAGCGAAGAGTTATTGCAAGGATATCAATAGCTTCGGTATCTCGTATTATTATACTGTGACAGGACTGTCCACGATATAAGGTGGCCTAGTGTACGTTCTTTTTACGTCATCTACTATGTATTTTTTTTATTTTCATTATTTCTGTCTATATTATTACGTTAGCCAAAATCTACATACATACTACGAGTACAAAAGCAAATAACTATATTAAGTGATACTTAAGTGCATAACTAGCAAGCTTTGTGCATAGGAACTTTTCTAATTGATATTTTAACTAGATATATATCACTTTTTTTTTAAATTAATGTATGAGGAAATTGAGTATTTTGAACATATCTGAACCTGATAAATCATTATAGAAATAAATTTAAACCATGCTGATGATTAGAATATTATCTTACTGTCTTATTTAGAGTAACTAGAATATTATTTTTCAATTGAAGCTGTTGATATGTTTATTTATTTATTATTCAGAAATATTACGACCTATTCAAGAAAGTAACAGCTTTTTAATTTGTTATTGCTTCATATCATCTTTACTTCTTTTTAGTGGATACTATATTAGATCTAAGCAGAATTTCTGGATAGTAGTGTATTTCCATGCACAACTTGAGCTTTCGTAAGAGTTAGAAGGGAAAGGAGCTCCACATGAGCGGGGTGCAAAGGGAATCGAATCGACTCATCATCGTCGTCACCATCATCAATGAACGCTAGCTGTTCAGGATACAGTTCAACCAACGTTCTCTTTTCCATTTCCATACACATATATGTAGGTACATACATACGTAAAACACATACAGAGGAACGAGCGGTAGGGAGTCACATGTCGTCTCGTAAACGATATCTTTGAAGTCTAAGCATCTTCGTCCTCGTCAGATGAGTTAGTCGCGTAGAGTCCGTGTGCAATCTGACTGTGCAAACGTCAACAATCCGTATCCACTTTTAATATATTCCTGTGTCCACAATGCCCGCAGTAAACGCGATCAGAATATCGGATGCTGGAAGAAACGAAGAAGACGAATGTGATAGCGCGCAGAAGGCGATCATCGTACAGACTCATACGTATATATGTACGATCATTGGCGGAGTTAATTTTTTTTTTCCTGAAAACGATCTATTTGCGATTATTACCAAGCAGATTTAGAGTTGCTATTCATTCTTCTCGAATTTAATAAATGTCTTAAATTTAATTCAAGCAACTCTTATTAAGGAAATAAATAATAGTGTTTATAGAAAATTTGACGGTGTAATGAATATTGCAGAGATTGTCATTGAGATTTCACAGCTTTGTTAGTTAGTAAGCGTTTCAGACTTCTTTTGCAAGTAAAATTCCGATGGAAAATGTAGAAATAAAATGCAATTGGTATCAAGAAAATTGTACTAAATTGTATGTGTATATATAATGCATTTTTCCAACCGCCAATTAATTAAACATATTTTTATTTTAAAAATATGTCGTCCGGAGGTGGAGTCGAACCACCGAGTATGGCTATGGCGGCCCACTCGCAACACCGGTGGTTCGACTCCACCTCGGGACGACATATTTTTCAAATAAAAATTTGTTTAATTATTTTAGTGTGTTTAGTGAAAAATGCATTTTACATATGTACATGTACTTACGCCAAGAAAAATAAATACTTCGGTGATAAAATTGTTGCCTATCCAGGCCTTAAATCTTGTTCACATATATTTGTGAAAAATTATAAGTGGAGTAGAGTCGTCGGGTTACCGCAACGGTGTTGTGAGTAGGCCGCGATAGCCATACTCGGTGGTTCGTCCTCCGGACGACATATTTTTAAAATAAAAATGTGTATAATTAAGTGGCAGTTGGAAAAATGCATTATATATACATGTACTTACCCCAAGAAAAATAAATACTTCGGTGTTAAAAAGTAGTAAATTGTAGTTCCACAAACATTTTCAAGAGTACATATTCTAGTATCTTCTCAACACCTTTTTTAAATATTGTTGCTAATTCAGTTAAAGGAAAGTAACAGCTCTTCATTACCTCTAAATTAGTCTGGGAGTGCCTTAATAGACTAAACAACCTAGGCAAAGAAGACAGAGTTGCATTATGCTAGGTACCACAACATACTGGAATCAGCGGCAACGAAGAAGCTAACCTATTAGCAAAGATAGAGAGGACAAGCTCAGAGTATCTTTCTAGGCGAATCTTCCTGGTTTGAGTCAGTTCAGGATTTTCCTTGGAAACCTTGCTAGAACTAAGAAGAAACAGGCTACACATCTTCACGGATTTTCTTACAGGATACTTGGGAAACACACGGCACCGATAGGTCTGAAACGGAATAGCGACTGCAAGTTCTGCGGGGAGGAGGATGAATATCCGGAACACCTGACGTCTAACTGCACTGCTATTACGGAAACCCGAGCCGATTATCTCGGCAAAGACGTCATAGACGAAGAAGAAATACTACTCTGAAACGAGTTATTGCAGTTTATTAAACCTCCTAGATTTGATGGGGAGCTCCGAGAGTGGGCAAACCTCAGCAGCTTACAGCTGATGCAAGGGAGCACAATTGATCAATAGGTTGTAGTGCAATATTACCCTGACTTAAATCTAAATTTAAATTTAATAACTCGAAAATTATTGCATATTGGTATATGAAATGCTAATACAGCTCGATGTAAAATTTAATTCTGGTTTAGGATATGGAAAACAAACTAGTTATTGAATTACACAATTTCAAGTTGTAGTGGTCTGAACATGCATTACAAGAAAATTAAATAATGGACATGTTCTAAGAAATGCACCAAAAAGTCAAGATATTTTCTATCTTCGTTCAAGTTAGAGCACTTACGCCATGTAATTAACTCACGCAGTAATTCATTTAAAATAGAAGTATAGCTTTTACGATAGGAGTCAGCAGTTGCAAAATTGTCTACTGCTAATTAATTACCTATCAGTCGTCAGATATCGCTCGAAAAGAACATCATAATACAGGTAAATATACTCAGATTGTTGGTGTATTAGATTTCAATGCTATTAAAACTTAAATGCTCTCTATAATATAATTATAATTAAATAAAATGAAAGAAATTACTCCTAATTGAGCGAGTGCAATAGGCGGTTAGTTGAATTTCATACTGATAATTTAGAAAATCCTTCGTTCACGAACGTCAATGCTAATATATAGGTATACTATGCTTACATATATTTCTTTTCTTCGCAGCTCCTCTTCGTTTCATCGTACATAGCTGCTGTTGCTCTTCGTCCCTTTCCTCTTGTCCTGCCTGGTTTCTGCCGAAGCCCCGGATCCACCTCCACCCCCTACAGCTATGTGCTAAATTAAACTCTTCAGAATATATTAACATTTGGAGCGGACGAGCTCCGTTGGAATGTTGTGTCTTCCAATCGATCCAATAGATGTCCTCGCAGACGTCGTGAGGCAATCATGTGCACACACTCTACCCAATATATGTATACGTTAGTAGACACACATTGATATACTCACACATAGACATGTGTATAAGTACGTGCACTTATACATAAAGCAAAATTTATGGAAGGAAAGTATAACTCAACATTTGCCGGAAAATAAAGGACAGTCTAACTAAATCTTATAATAATGTGAGAAAATATTCCAATTAAACTGACATGTTTCAATATGAAGTCAGGAAAATATATTTTTGTATAAATATCAGTTAGGTGATGTAGTGATGTTTTAATTAAAACATATTTGACAGTCAAACTAATCGAACCAATATTTGAAGCGACTTAGAACTTGCGTAGCTCTCTGTAATCTTATCTATGCGCTTCAAAAGTTGTACTCATTTCTCCACTATACATAATACTGGTGCAGTTTTTGAATAGAGCAGCAACAAATCCGAAGTACACATTAATTCTTTACCATTTTCCACCTAGCTTATTGTTGCTTTTCCGAATTATATATGGAGTTATGGAGCTCCATGTTATTGTTTCATCTATATCTGGTAGTAGCCTTCGCATTGTACTTGAGGCTATTGTAATTGAGCATACTCTCATATTTTTGAAGGATTGGTTCAGAGCTACCAACGTAATGTAGTACTTGCACAACTGATGACCTAACATGGCTGTGTAGATCATATTGCTAAAGTTATAGAACATCTTTATGTAACTTTCACATATGACCATTCGTTTTGTAATATTTATATTTATTTGGACTATGACTGATATTCAGTCTACGTATGAAATGCAACAATGCCCCAGCACAAATGATGTCTTTTTTATTTAATTTCAGGTCTTTTCTGATCAATTATGGAAGAGTAATCTGTGAGCTGATTGTCTTTGCAATCAAATAACCTCTGTTCGTTTAACACAACATTTATAATAGGGCCAACGTTGTCTTGTTAAAAATAATGTACAGTGTGATACTTATTCAGAATTTGTTCTATTAACTCTTGGATAGTGTTGCACACACAATTTTCAAGTCCAATACAAAATGCATTTATTATTTCTGTGGTTATGTATTACTTCTTTAAAATTATACAAAACGAATTCAAAATTATTCTATACAGCCAAATTTGACGCACACTAGATGATCCCAGAGTACTTTACAGTGCTTCTAATTTATAGAAGTTCAGCGTTCAGTATTTGTGCACATTTAAAATTAAAATGTGTTTGCAGTGTATTGTGCTATAAAATTTAATAGTGGATTACCAGTTTTTAAAGCTTTTAGAATCTGTACAAAAAACATGGCAAACTTTGAATCCTTTACGATTCTCAAAGTATGTGGATGCTCATTGCTAAAGTTCTAATTAAATGAAATACATTGCTTACCATATTGCCTTGGCTCCGAACGAGATCAAGATTTCTCCAAAACCTATGTTAGTCTGTAGCATGATTTTACCAGCATAGAACATACTGACTTGTCAGGTTATGAGTAAGTGATTAGAAGGTTCAGATTACCCTGAAATATGAATTTGTCTTAGATCCTAGTTGCTACCAAATTTATACCTGTTCGATACTTACGATTAATAACAAAAAAATCGGTTGATTTGTTGGCAATATATTGTTATTGCGTTAAGTCAGATTTGTGCGTAGTTGGTTCTTGGAGCTACGTAAAATAAAACCAATTATAATTATTCAATTTCAGTGCAATTGAGAATAAAGAACCATAAATTCGACAGTGCATTATTCAAGGCTTATTTCTTTATCAGGGTTAACGGTAAACCATCAACTTAAGTAGTAGGTTCAAAAGTAAAATCACGTAAATATACTCCTTCATGTTTAGATGCACACCTACAGAAGTGGTGTGCCTGAAAATTAGTTTTTATTTAACAAGAACCGACGTTTTCGATTTTGTTCAGGAGATAACCATAAATAGTAATATAAGCGTTTATAAACAATAATAAAACTGAGTAAGATTTCATTTGCAAAAAAAATAACGTTTATCATTGAAAAACCCAAAGATTTAGAATCTGCAACTAAGAAATTAAAACTTTTATGCAGTTTATCTAACTTAAAAAGTCCAAGAACCATAATTAGATATGATTTGGCAGAAAAGCCTTATTTAATATAGAACTGCGACGAGAGAAGTTTTTGCTGTTACCCGAAAGAGACAGATGTTAATGCTGTAGGTTATATTTGTAGCAGGTATATTGTCAGTATGGCGCGTGGAAAGACGGCCGTCCTGTCATTTATAACTGCTGAAGGTAACTTCTACTTTTTGCGGTGTTTAAGAGCAAAATTTGTTAGCATGCGTAGGTTATTAGAGGGTGTGATGATCTACACGACCTAACAATCTTAATTCAGCCAGTACATCTGAGATATATTTACAAGAATTGTTACTAAAGATTGCGGAACCTATTTATATTCGATAAGTACAATATTTACTAAAGTTTAGAATTTGTTGTATTTATTTAGTTTTTTGTTTATTAGCTTTGTTTTAGGTTTTCCACCAGCTTTACGGTATGTAAAACTGAATAATATTGAATTATTTTTTGTATTTTTCCTATGATTTGTTTTCCGCTGTAAGTGTTTTCATAAATGTTCTGATAAATATTAAAGTAAATACTACAAAAAAAAATGTATTCATCTTACGTAGCACGGAGTATGGAGTGTTTACCTCAAGACAAAAGACTAAATAAAGGAGGCTAGTGCGGGTTGCTCGCTTGGATGGAGAACGTGCACCACCTTCTTTTTCAAAAGTAAATATAACCAAAATAATGGCCCTAGTGATTTATATTTTTTATGATGAGTGCACAATATATTAGAAAACATTATCCGGAAAAAATTGAAGCGGTTGAATGATAACTATTTTTTAGGCATTGCAAAAGATGGATTTCCACTTTTTGTGGGTAATTATATGCGATTTAAAATCGAAATTCAAAAATAGCTTCTCTTTTGCTTATTTTAATCTAGTCATTGGATACTACATCAAATGACGTTTCTCATTTTCTTAAGATTTTTAAGTTAAATATTTTTGAGAGATGCACAAATGTCATTTAACAAGTGAGTTTTTATCTAGATGAAGATGAATACATTAAAACCAGATCATCAGAGCATCAGATAACATTAAATTATACCGAAATTGAATCTTCTATTAGAGAAGACAATAGACGTTATAAAAGACATTTGATTTACAGCAACATTTCCATTTGCGTGCGAGCATAATATATTGTTCACCATAGCCAGCCAAAATAAAAAAATAACTTTAATCCAAAACAATCATCTTGATGTGTGTCCTCTTAGCGCAATATCCCCGGTAACAAATTCACGCAATTTACCAACTGACCGAGAAGATAATCAATTAAAATCAACGCCGTCCTCGAGAATTAATGAAAAGACATCAGCATCAGAGGGCTTCGTCCGTGTTTGCAGAAGCGCTGACCGCACCGGGTGACGTACGATCGTCGCATCTGCAGGAAAAAGGGACGAAGCAGGGAACACTTTAGGTCGTTCATACTGTGGAAGATCGCCGGGATAGTCCGGCGGTAATGACGCGTGTTGTTTGGCCACGGCCGCCTCCGCTGTTGTTGTTACATCTGTATGTATGACATATGTAAAGTGACCGTCGAGGCGGACATTTGCTTAACCCGAGCTATATATCAGGGGATTTAGCTTAACGGGGAGAGAGATGTGTGTGGAGAATACGTGTGTGTCCACGAAAACGCTCTCCCGTACGCCATCGTGGTCATATAACGTAAACGTACCATCGAAACCTTTCCAGTATAGTTTTCCATCACCACTCCTACCACCCGACTCGAAGCTTTAGCTGAAAGCGAATCACCCGTTTCTACAAATCTAAATTTTGACGTATACGTGTCCTGTTAAGATAAGCTTAGTCAAACGAAAACGTCGTATTATGTGTTTACTCTTCTATATATTGTAGTATGATATTACTCGGAGTTTTCTTACGAGGTTGTTTACCGATATGAATTAGAATTGGAACGAACTTCTGTGTGATAGATTTTCTACTGCTGGTTTAGCGTTAAAATAACATAAATGCTCCCTTCCAAGTCACCCTATCAGAATAAAAATGTTTTCATTTCAAGCTCGGACAATTCTGCCAACTAACACCAGTCTTGTTATGGGACAATCGGAGCCATATAGAAAAGAATGGCTTCCTAAAAAAATTAATGGCAATAAATTGTGTCCGAGTGTCCCATCCCTTTCCACTTCAGATAACTTCCTTTGTATGTTCCTGATATATTTGATTGGGTATGGTCCCAAAAACGTCAAATCGAGTTAATTTTTTGCTTGAGATCAAGTTCTGGCTATATACAATATTTCTTTGTTTAATACGGCACATTGTTCTGGTCCAGTGCAACTAGGAGACATGTTATAAAAATGGGAATCTCGCGAAATCGTATCTTACGTCTCATTTTTGGTGTACCATGGCATATTTGGAATATCCAATTGAGACTTATAGGCATAACCTCTCTCAAGCAATTTATTGCTACACTAATCAGAAAGACGGAAACGGCTTAGAGATGAGGCCACTTCTCAATTGAAGAATATCTAACATGACAGGTTTCCATCCAAGATAAGAGTGGGAGGAACACATCGAAGACGATATATTCTGTAACTGACTGCCGAATTATTCCCCTTTGACTACTTCAGCATCTGAAAATTGTCAAACTAAGATATGCTGCTATTCTGTTGTTCTAACCGCATATGTTACTGTAATCTAAAAATACGTTTAACGGTTGAATACAAAATAAACTTTTAAGAAACCGGAAAAATTACAAATAACATGAAATTTGATTCTGTATATTTGATCTTTTCATATGTCGCCAGCTTTAGTTTGGCCACTTCCACTGTACGCCGTACATTTTATATTTATACACGTCCCTTCTCTGCCATACGTATATGTACTGTGTTTTTTGTATCGTCCGCCAGATGGCTTTCGCGCCCGTTCCATCGAGAGGCTGTCTGGAGAGCTGCTGGCTGGCTCCTGGAGCGAGGTGAGCTTAACTAAACGAGCGCTGCCCAACCAGCGCCAGCTTTGATTTTCGCGGATTTATGTATTGTAAACGATTGCTTTATGCGATATGAGACACCATTTACATGAAAAATGTATCTGGGAAAACGTCCTTATACGAAGCTTTTGTTTTCGATACCAGAAAATATTGCTTCTTCTCCGCGAAACGTGACTGCCTTTTTAGTAATTGATGGTGTTAGACCTTTTTGGTAAATTGCATTAGACTCCTCGAGATGGTTATGGCGGCTAGTAGAAGCAGCGAAATACAGCAACGCCGGATTTATATTTACTGCAATATTATTGCGACGTCGGTGGTAGCTGCGCGCGATATTATTGCGCTATTGTTCAAATTGTAATGATGCAAGTGCTCTCTTTCTAACTGGTAAGCTGTTAGTGCTTGGCTCGTGGGCATGGAGAGGGTTTGGACGCTAAACGTACTACGTATTTATCTCTAGGTAAAGTATACTGGCCATCAGGAGCGGATAATATGAATTATGCAGTAGTATACCTACTAAATCGAACTTTTCTATTGTTTACGCACTATCTAACATTATTTATTGCTATCGGCTTACCTTTGTCTCCGATCTATTTAGATTTAATTAGTTATGTTGCAAGATAATACTATAAATTTCGGAGATAAGATCTACGTAATAGACGATTTTTAATACAGAAGTATTACAATGCCCCTGATTGCACTGGATTTAGTGACGTTTCATTCTTCTTGAATGGACATTTTATAAGATGGATGACTTAAGCTTTGAGGATATTTTTGCCTTATATGCTGACTGATGGAACCTAATATTGGTTATACAATGCACGAACATAGATAAATTGTATTCTAACTTAGTTTTTTATATCCAAACAGTCCAGATACTTGGTCTATATGGTTTTACAAATACTTTTAAAACGGTTTAGTATAATTTCTGTATTAAATTTCCGGAAGAAACGGGTGTTGTTCTAGATATAACACTTACGTAGTCCTATAGAGAAAAGAAAAAAGAGAAGGCCACATCTGTTTAAACGAGACTATTCAGTTAGTAAACCGTAATTAATATAATCCCTTGTCCTTTGGTCTGCCAGTGTATGTTGCTTTCGACTTTCAATTTTAACATCTACACTTTACAGTATTCATGTTCAGAGTTCGGACAAGCTCTTACTTTGATGAATGCAGTGAAAAAATGAATGAAAATGTTATTGGTGGCTAATCTCGTAGTTCAGTGTATTTCAATCATGCCTTTTGGGATATGTTGTGATGATTTGCTTGACATCTTGAATGGGGATGATCCTCTGCAGTCATCAAACCACCTCTAGCCAGAGACAATGGTTACTGATGATATTTGGATGGATTACAATAGGTTACTTAATTAAAAAACATTGTAATATTTCAAGACATCTCACCGATTATTAATAATGATAATGTTTATTGTCTTAAGTTGCAAACAACATAGACATTGTCAATATTATAAATACAATAACATAGAGTACTAAAGTATATAGGTATATAAAAAAAACATATATTTGTATAAATCAAGCGACAACAGCGAAAATTACTTTACATTATACACTATCACAAAACTATCACCTACTGCCCTAAGTACTCATCAACGCCATAAAATGAATGTTCCTGAATATAAGACCTCAATCGGTGCTTAAACAAGCTAAAGCTACTAACCAACTTAATATGTCCCGGCAGCGCATTAAAGTAGACAGCACATCTATAGTATGGACTTCGTTCATATAAAGTTGTTCTATGAATCGGTACACTTATGCGACCACGTGAGCGAGTTGTCATATTGCTATACAGATCCGAGTTTCTAATAAAGAGGTTTTCGTTGCGCTTATAAAATATTAATAGTTCGTACAAATAGAGCGACCACAAAGGCAAGATCTTTAACTGTTTGAATATCGGTCGGCATGAGGTAGTGGAGGACGCTCCCACCATACACCTCAAAATCTTTTTTTGATATATAAAAACTCTGCTTGTACAACTACTACATTATACCACATACTGAAACTTTCTTACACCAGTCTGTAACTGAAATTACGAAAACTCAATCTATCTAGAGGAATATGATCAAAGAACACCGTTGATGTTGTATTTAATATTGATTTTTGAACAGTAATTGCAAACTCAACAACAGTACATCGAAAAGTCTGCAATTTCAGTTTAATTAATACAAATAATAATAATCATTCGTTCAATAGTCGGCAGCATAAAACTTATTCTCAAAATAATCATAGACGTTTGTTTAACAATCATCATAGCAATAACTCAATAATAATAATTCAATACTGCAAGTAAAGTTATATAGATAATCTAAAGCTCAATAGGTGCAAATTGGTGTTCTATGATAAATTATTCAGTTCAAACGCCATCCCTATTGTTTAACAATTTCTCTAGTTTTAGTGGTAGAACTTAACATACCATCCTTAACTGACTATGCCAATTTAGTACCCTAAAAGTATCTTTTTTCTTCTATAGTTCGTAGATACATCAAATCTTTGCCGCAAATTCAGCCCTTGATTAGTTTTCTTTATTTTCCGCAGAGGATCTAAAACATTTCCTCCAATAATGCGTATCAGTCAAGTTACGTAGACCAGTAACAGGCCAACGATCAACAGAGGGGATTGGACGATGCCGACTCCGAACCAAGATAGAGACTTGTTCTAATTACACAATCAAGGGCGGCGATTGGACAATTTCACCGCAGAGGGTGTGGTCCTCTTGCTTTAATTACTGGCCTCTTTTATTCTCTTAACGAGTTTCCCTGCCTACGAAGTCGTCCGGCGCGCAAAGACAGAAAAGAAGGAAACGGATAATGAACAACGTGAAGAAGTTCGGAGCTTACGTAATCGGCAATGATTAACTGAGATGCAGATACAGTGTGTTTCGTGATGTCCGTTACAAGAGAAGCTATGCGGCAGTAACTTAGTTATACAAACCAAGTTTTTCGTAAAAGTCTCTGCTTATCGAATAAATGAGATTAAATCTAAAACTGTTTTAGTTCATGTACCAATCTAGCTTTTTATTTCATGTAAATAATTCATTTAGCTACACCTTTCTTAGGAAGCTAGTTTGTGGTCTAATTAAAGACTGTATAGTTTTTCTAGCTATTTGCAGAGGTTCAAAATAAGTGTGTCACATAAGATCGGAAACTACGATAATATTTTATATACGAACATATTTCGAAAGCTTAAAAAATACTTTCTACAGGTAATTTTTACTTAGAAGGAACTGCACAATAAAATAGATTGTAAAAGACCGTGAAACTTTTCAAAAATAGTGTTGAGAACAGATTAAATCAGACACTATCTTTCTACCAAAGTAGCAGTTTCAATATAATCTAGTGGTGCTGTTGCAGGTCGTTGTTATTGTTTGTCAAATATTTTTCAAGTACATATCCTTTAGTTAAATTACTGGATATGCTAAAATGTTTATTGATATACTGAGAATGCGATGGATTACCAATTTATAGGATGATTGGTTCTTATGCGAGTAAAGGTTGCATTTGCAACCATGAGAGTAAAAGAGGAAATTGTTTTGGAGAACGAAGTTGTGTTAACTGAGACCAGATAATGTACTTATATTTCCTGAAAAGTATGAACCTTACAATTTTGTATTAGAGTTTTCAGAACTTTGGTATCGAATTTCGGTTTTGTTTGGAACCCCACTAGTTAGTTTTATTTACTTTCTAGTATAAATATGTACTGCAATCTTGCATTTCAACTGTAGTTTTTTTCTACTTAGTTTAAATCGGAAATCAGTGGAGTAATCACCTGAAACATTTGCATGTCTTTAGTTCAAACTATTCCATCTTAGGAACGGTACGCAATTAATAACAAGAACTGGATAAACTATGCTCAAGTTCTAGTTACCAAGAAGCACATATTTGCGGAAAAAATTATAATAAGTACTGTAAGATCTAACACCTTGTAAACTATGTATTTAGGTTAGGAATAAAACCTCTGTTTTCTGCTGTCTTAGAAAATTATTTGATTTCCTATTGTCTAGAATTGCAACGTGCAGTTTGAATACAAGCTGAGAAAAGGTTTAGATCCATTTAACAATAATAGTCAAATACGTAGAAGAAAGCGGTGCAAGACTTCTTTGAATTGTGACCTTGAAACCCAGATGTTAAAAGCCACTTCAGTTGCCAGATTAAAAGTATTTAATCTGGCTAGACTAGTTATGCAATATGAAATATTAAGATTGATGAAAGCTCCAAAGCAACGACAGCTGACAACGACAAATGATGTCATAGTGACCAGTGATACCAATCGCATAAAAGTTCATGCATACTAGAAGAATTTGTTACTCGTATAAAAATGCATACAAACTAGAAGAATTTGTTACAGAGAAATTACTGACACCAAACTAACTGCTAAGCTAGGAAAGATGGCATGAGAGAAATTGAAAATTTTTTATACTTTCATAGAATCATATGTGATTGAAAATTTTGGCCGACAGGCTGTAGGTAAACAAAATTGGTTAAAGATATTTCTGATACGAAACGTGTAGGAAATATAAAAAATACCTAGATTCAATATGTACAAAATTTTTAAAATCAAAATATTTATGTGCTTCTACTTTAGCAATGAATACACCTATCCCATATTTGGAATATAACTAGGAATCCTTTTCTCAAATATATTCGGTTAGAGAAATTAATTGTTTTTGATTTAGATTTGCACTTTAAATTTTAATAAAGTTGACTAAATCCAAATTTACTAAACTAAATTTTTGTTTTTAAATTTCTTATAAATAATGTTATGTTACAAATCAAATCAAATAAGTACAGTTTTATTATGAGATAATTGTAACAGGAAATCTACAATCCATATTTATAGAAAGTTGAAGAAGGATGTATTTACAATTAAATGGAAACATATTCATGAAATGCGTTAATACTACCTCAGATATTTTAATAATCAATACCATCAATACATACTATTATAATAATCAATACCTCCGCTGTAGGTAACTAATCAGGGAGCTCGTGAAAGGTCTGGAAACACGAAACGTTACAGTAAACACACCATTAGCTCCTAATGGATTGAATAAGATCCGGAACTAACAAAGATTTATAATTGTATGTTGTTCGTTGAAAATGGCAAAGCATTGTTTTTTATTACACAAAAGACATATATTCAATAATAGAATTTCTCTTGAAAAGGACTCAAAATTAGATTAGGTATACGAAAAAATTAAGAGGAAAGCAATTTTATTACATATAAGTATATACTTTTGTTAACGTTCATTGTTTAATTTTCTATTTTTGTGCTCTAAGTTAATGAAGTTGTATACAACGTCGTGTAAAATATTAAAGTGAGGAAAAATTGTGAAAGATTTATATGGATTCGAACTCATATTTATGGGGCAACAGGTACTCATACATTCGCCAGAAGAATTGATAGAGAGACAAGGAAGGACTAATATAAACGATTTCGCACACTGATACAATTTAAAGATTCTGAGAAAGTTGACGGACATGATTGTGTAAATTGAATACTAAACTAAATTTGTTACATAATGGTTCGCACTATCATTAACTAATGTTTAGGAAACAAAACTATGAAATCGTGGTAAATCTGATGATGAGCGCATGTCGACGTCATCGTTCAGTTCTTTGACGTTATTGTTTTGTTTATTATTGGCATACTCCTCTCTTGCCAATATTCCCCGAATATTTTGGATGAAGTTTATATTAGGCCGGTCATTGCAATAAATTGATTTCCTTTCGATTAAACCACTCCTTTGTTTGTCTGAAATTATGGATAGCTGCATTGTTTTGCTGAAATATTCAGTCTTGCATCAATAATTATTCACCAACGCCTACTACAACTATTTCTGTTCCCTATAAGAGTCAGAATTCATTCGCATAGAAAAATAGGAGTTTTATTGTTATGTGTAAAGTCGCACCAACCATTAAACTACCCCCTCTAAAATTTCGGGTCATCGCAACTACACTGTTTTTGTGTAAATCGTACCAATAATATTTGAAACCATCAAACCTATCCAAGTTAAATTTTTCTCCCAAGAAAATATTACGTTGTTCCATTCATGATCCCATCGCATATGGTTTGGCGCAAATTTCAGTCTTGCCTTTTTATGTCTCTTTTAAGGGTGGGTTTGAAATCTCATTTAGCTACCGAAAACGTTTACTGTCGAATACAATTTGCTGTATACGTCTGTTAGTTATCGGTTGTTGATGGCGGTTACATTACTAGAAGAAACTAACCGAAATATCGATGAAGACTGTCTTCGAGTTAGTTAATATGCAGAGCATTCCAATGAAAATAAACGTTAAGAAATACGAAAAAATGCCGAAGCACGTCGATTTTTGTTTGAAGGAATAAACTCTTTTTGGTGCCACATTATTGGTGCCTTATTGGTGGCCCACATTCTCCCTTCCTCAGCATCTAGGTAATTCCCAACTCATGCCGATGCTAAATGTTTACAGAAGAACTACAAGATTAGATGGAACTATAGAAATTTCGCTGAGCGTATTAGCAGAAACTTGCTTTTGACTTACAGGCAACTTATGTTTAGAAAAGAAAACATGTGCTTGATGTGAACAAATATTTAAAAATAAATTAAGTTTTTGTCTTGTGCGTGGCAGAGGATGCACCAGACACTACTAATAATCAGCTTGAGCATTTGATTCAATCTTAGTCATCGAATCTGGAAATTTGGTATCTTACGTCAGATCAGTCGGGCTAGTGGCTTGTACACTTGCCTCGTAGTCCGGCAGTACCGGGTTCGAACTCCGGTGCTTCCTTTCTGAGTTTGTTTTTTTGTGGTTTTCCTAATTCTACCGCAAATGCGGAAAGGTAACATCTTAAGTCGGTTTACAGCCGCAGGCGTAATAATAACTCATGGCTAGCCGATGCCCCCGCTTACTAGCCTAGAGCTATTAGGGGGGATGCTAAGACATGAATTATTATATTATTGTGTCTGATTCAATCTTTTCATAGTTACTTGACGAAATGTTGGGCAAATGCAGAAAAAGCAGTTTCCATTTTCATCAATAGATATAACAAATTGCTTCATTATACTCAATTTCATATATAATGGCGGCAAAATAATCATGTTACGACTTATAAATGGATCGGGGACTACATTTTACATATTAGGCATCATATTTGACTTAGGCGCATTTGTTTCCGACCCAATATTTTCGTTTGTTGCTTTAGATACACAGGAACAACAGGGAAACTTAGTGTAACCTGGATTCTTAATCAACAGTTTTAACAGTTTTATCGACAAATTTAATATCTGAACAAAAAAGTAAGATTGCTTTCTTGAGCTAAATAACTCTGCAACCCAACCAATATTTTTGTTTGAGTCAAAATGCCAGCAATTCTCTATATCTCTTATAAGATAATGCTGCTCATTTTGCGACAAGTGGTGGAGTTCGCTTCTGGGAAACTCAAGAAAATTTTCTGATGGTTTGGATTCTAAATAACCATTTATTTTAATAAACTTGCGAAAATCAGGCTTTCACTTCAACATCGATTCCACAAAATTATATTTTTTCGAGCACATTCTTAATAAAAATTACAAAGAAAAGTAAATCTCATGAGTATTTCAAAAATGTAAAAATTTGTACTTACTTGTACTGTACTCTACTTTTTTCAAATACATGAAAAAAGTAGAATACAATTTCTCTATAATAACACGAGTGGAATCTAGACTAAGAACATGTTTTTTGATAATGGATTAAAACTAATAAACTTCTGTTTGATGATTTTTTTTCGAAAATTTATTCGTGGATTTATTGTTGGATGGCGAAAAAGGTTCCGTTAATAGTTTTAATATAGTAATATTTATATATAGTAATATCGTTGTGGAAAGACAATAGGAGCCGGGTTTCAATTCTTTAGAGGGACGGTGACATTTTTTCAGAGGGTTGAACTCCAGATCGACTTACCATTTGCTGTTGGGGCAAAGTGATTAACAGCGCGGCATTATAAAAGGCGATATGATGACACACACAAAAACTACATCGCAAGAGTTGCAGTGATAGCCAGGCAAGTAATGCAGCTTGCGGGGTCACTGCAACTAAGCACCTACCACACATAAAAAAAAATATGTACGTTAACAATGGATAAATGCACTACAAAACCACAAAAAAAGTGTATAACATTTTTTTAGGGTAGCTTTGAAAATGGCGTGTTATAAATATGTAAGTTTTATTAGATATGAAATTCGTAATTACAGACAACAACTAAATATTGGAAAGTGGTGCTATTTATGTTGGAAGTGCGATTACTGAACTACTTTAGGGCCAAACCCTAAAGCTTTTCGCAACAGGTTACCTACCGAAAGCTGTTGTATCTGCTACATATTTCTTTCCCTTTATTTGTAATAAATCATTACTATGTATTAGTTGTTGAAGCAGTATAAATCAATTCGATCAATATACATTTTTTATTCAACCTCTAACCCTAATAGCACTGTACCTATTTAATTTTGCAATTGAAACATGATGATTTAGAGAAGGCAAACTAACTTAATGTTTAATTAACTTTTGTTGTTCAGTATAAAATTCATTTTTTAGTTCATATGTATTGTATATTTTAATGCCTCATCAACGTCTATTTTGAAATCGCCTATAAAGTGCATTATGATATTTAATTAATGCGGAACATTGCCTGCATTGACTCTATTGTCGAATTTTGAGAAAGTAACTGCCTGTGTATCTGCTACCGCTTACGAATTTCCTAAACACGTCGCTTCTGTGATGATGAATAATAAATACACGCATAAATAGTACGGATGAGAAATGATTGAAATATATTTATATAGTTCGGTCATAGAACAGGTATATTCCAACAAAATGGTTGGTTTTCCATTATGTAAATAATCTATGAGTATATGTGTTATAAATTATAAACGTAATTTTAGAATAAATTTAATACTGATATTGCATAATTTACCTACAATATTTATGAGCACTTGAATATTATATTTCCTATTTTCAAAATATCTTTCACCGTATTCGGAATTGCCTGGTATTTACTCATAATGGCTATTTATCAGTATAACGTCAAATTGGTACGGTAATATACTACAACGAATACAATTTCGAAAAAAATATAGCCAATTTGGAAAACGTTACCAGTTAAACAATCGCATATATCTACGTATTATTAGCAGACTGGAAAGACCGATCGCGAAAAAACAATTTCGTACTAATAAGACGACGGCATGGCTATAGATAGATAAACCATAGGATAGCATAGGTAAGGTATGTGTGCGTATACGGTGAATATATACATTTTGCTCTGGCAATAAAACCGCGTATTTTATGCGTAAATAAACGAAACGCATGCAAATTTCCTCTACCACATCCCCCTGCACACTCTTTAGCCGTCTTCCCCATGACTCAAAACGAGGTCTTCGGATGTGGAGGAGACACAGATAGCGAAAACCGCCGGTCGTGGTAGTATAATACTAAAGATAGAAAAATAACGAAGACCTCAAAAGGGAAAAAGCCATCCGCTCATCCGTAGTATAAACTTTTTGTGACACAAATGAGCGTCTTTGTTTGCTTAATGTTAAGTTATTCCGGTCACATTTTAAAATATAATACATGCAAGGCAATGTTATTGACTTGAAATGACGCGCTTGCGTGTGCCGTTTCGAGTTTTGAGCGCGCATCTTCTACATCACTCTGCCTACTAGACCGGTGACTGCTGCGTACCGGTAATGCTGGTATATATGGTTCATTTACTGGACGTTGTTATAATTAGGTAAAAAATGCGCAAAATTATTAAAGAGTTTTTCTATCGGCAACTGCAGTTTTGCAATATTCTGGACGAAATATGCAAGCAGAACACTAAGAGAAAGTAACTTTGGATATGAATTGCGAAAATTAATATCACAAAATTTAAACGAACAATGCACCTTTAGAATTAACAGAAGTTTCCAAGCTTAATAATCAAAAATCTCATATTTTAAGAATGGGTTAGAGGCATTCAAATAAAAAAAAATCTATATATTAGTAACCAAGTAAGTAAGTAAGTGCTGTAACATCATGGAGGAAACACAGATTAATTTTTATAATTCTCAACAATATCATCATCGAAATATTTGTTGATATATTACGTTCAAGTGCATGATTGTTATGTTTTGTCACACACTGCTGGATTATTAATCCCAATTAAAATCTCGCTTCTATATAGGTCCAGTAATTCTGGCAGGCAATTATGTGAACCACACAAACCATCCGGCAGAATTTAGATAAATATTTCTGATTATCTAATTCATTATTCATTGCGTGACTAAACAGATCAGGGATTCCTTTCCGTTAACACTACATGAATTAACAAATTGCTAATAATATATTATCAAGAAGTTTTGATAAGCCATTTAAAAAAATCTAGACAACTTAACAGCTTAACCGGTCAATTGAGGATTTAATGTCGGTGTGAAAGTTACATTCTATTGTCGCATAAGAATTTTCATTGCACTACTCATGATTACTGCGACTCTTATTTATTTCGTTACGAGCTTCTTCCGTAAACAAAGTGTAACGAATTATTCAGTGCCAAAATTGTTGTTAAAACAATATAAAGATTGGAAAGATTTTGAACGTGGTAAATATGGAAAGAATACAGACTCTTTCAGGTGTCAAGGTATACTACGAAACTAACAAGTTTCTTCTGCAAAATCTCTACAAACAGATACTCTTCTGAATTGACGTTGATATTTCACAAGTTCCCGTTCATGGTTCCTTTTATAGTAATTGTAACTGAAAATAATATCCAAATATTCTTCTGCTTGCGTAAATATTGTCGCCATTATAATATCATATAAAGAAACCAAGAATTGTCGAATAACAATGATATAAGTTTACTGGATTTTCATTTATATATTCTGGTCTAGTAAGCCTGTCCTTAGAATATCACGGTTTACTTTATCAATTACTTAGTAGAACTAAACTATATTTGGGATATGTAGATTTAGACAAAATAAACCAACATGCTGACGTTGCCAGCTAAACTGTATGCCAATAATTAGTCGAAAGAGCAAGTCAATATGTATAAGCTTTCAGCCAATATGTTTACGGAAGTGTTGAAATAAGCAACCACCTAGCCAAGAAGGTGAACATACCGAAACCATCTCAGTAATACTCAGTACTATTGTGGGCAATTCATTGCGAGCATTTGCCCATTTATATTAAATGCAAAACAATATGTTTTCGAAGAAGATCTGAGAATATAGAGCGTAGGCAAAACATGCGATCAAAAATATTAGGAATGATGGTGTGGAAACCGCTTAGGAGATGTGGAACAGAAAACTGAGGGGAAGGAGGAGAGAGGAGGGATTGTACAGTAGTAACTCACAAGACATCGTCTTTCATTAGTAGTACTGTTATTTCCATTGGTTATTCATCTAGTGTACATATATACAGGGAGAAAAATTCACTTTTTAAATACGTACGAGCCACACTTCTGTCCGAACAAATTAGAATTTTGATGTGTGTTGTTCGTTTTTTCATGACTCTTTAAGTTCTAAGAACTTGTTGCCTTGAGGAAAACAATCACAGAAACACAGATTCGTGTATCTAGATATAAAAGACTGACTATTTTAAAAAGCTTCATTTTGCTCAAACTTTGCGCTCGCAAAGTTATGATTGCAGGACAAGATTTTATAGGTACTATGTTCGCAAGAGTATTGAAATAATTGCATGGTTTAATTAGTGCTTAATTGATGTTATTATCTAATTAACTACTGGTCAAACGGAAAATCTGCATTCGAAATCGAAATTAAGTTTGTTTCGATTTGAACGTATTTTGTGGCATAATATCATTTTGTTGGACTTGTTGTTTTCGAATAAACTTGGATTGGTGATTGAGTTGTGGCGTTAATAAGATGTCAATAGTTGGAGAAACCTGATAAATTATTTATCTTGATCAAATGGTGTCAACCATGTGTAGCAAACAATGGTCAGAATTTTTAACACTTTAGGATTGAATTTTGTTTTTTTTTAAATAAATTTAAGTTAATTTTATTTTAATGCATGGAAGGCTTTTATTTATTCGGAGGATATACGTTATACAGGGTGACTGGTAATGAAACAGTCATACTTTACAGCGTGTTAATAGAGATTATTTGCAATAGATGCAGTCTAATTTGCCTTATACAAAAGTCATCCGTTTTCGAGATATTGCGTTTTTTTTTTTTTTTCGAAGTTCCCTACTTACTCTCACTCTTAAAATCACAACTTAAAATTTACGAAAATAATAAAACATTTTCTCAATTTTTCAGTTTGTCTGGCTAGAGCACATCTCAACACACATTATCTATCGGTGATAATTACGTTAAATACGTGGACAAATTAAAAAAAATTGAAACTTCGGCTTTTGATGAAACTGTATACGCAATTGCTAAATAAATAGTCACAAAGGTGGCGATTGTGTCTACAGTTTGATCAAAAGCAGAAGTTTTAATTTTTTTAAATTTGTCCAAGTATTTAACGTAATTGTCACCGGTAGATAATGTGTGTACCCAGACAAACAAATGGAACAAATGGAAAATAATGAAACAAAAAGTTCCATTATTTTCGTAAATTTTAAGTTTGAATGAGCGTAAGTAGTGAACTTCGAAAAAAACAAAAAAAAAACACAATATCTCGAAAACGGATGACTTTTGTATAAGGCAAATTGGGCTGTATCTATTGCAAATGATCTTTGCTAACACGCTGTAAAGTATGACCGTTTCATTACCAGTCCCCCTGTATAATTGAAAAGAAAACAAATTCTGTTAGGAAATCTAAAGGTTGAACATAGCGTCTGTTTAACTTCAGAAAGCTTATATGGGTATCTCTAAAGTCCTCATCGTGAATTTTTGTTTGACATCTATTACCCAGACGCTATCGTCTTTATCTGTCTAAAGTCAAAACGGAGATACAGTTGAGAGGTTGCTGGTTGATTATTACATCTCGGTAATCCTTCCACAACCTAATGTTTTATAATTCACACACTTAATCGTGTTTATTTTATGATCACTAAATCATCTCAAAACCAAATCCTACGCGAAGAAACGTGCACCTCCGCAATTTAATTATCTACGTTTACGACATTAATGCTGAAAAATACTAAATATTTCACCGGCAAAATTTTAATCTTAATTTTACAGACGTCGTTACGCGTGCGTAAAAATAGTGGAGTTCGCTGGATTATTGACGCCAATAATTCGAAAGTATTTAAGGTTTATGCCTGCATAATAAAATTTTAGCAATAATTTACTCTCTGAGTGTGTAACCAGGACTTATTAAAAAGTTAATGTTCAGTTTATACATATATTAAGTACGATTAAAGAAGGACAGAGTCAGACGGAGTATAGCAAAAGTCTTCTCTTGTATATATTTATATATAGCAGCAGAAACATTAATGTTGCTCAACATTGCAATATATATATATGCGCGCTTGCTGAAAATATTAAACGTTGACGTTTTATATTGCGCTTTATATCAAAGATAAAATATGAATGTGTGCACATAACACTGTACTACATTTCGCGTTGTATAATTAGTTTACATATTTATAAGGAGTACTATTTCTTTTGTGGCATATATGTATGTACCAAATATCTTTTATGCTATTTGATAGAAGTAAAATGTAGTATTTAATTGCAAGATTTAATTTTCTCATAAATCTCAGTATATATTTAAAAAGTTAGAAATACATAAAATTGTCATCTGCTAATTGGACTTCTAGTATTCCATTAACAAATTCTCGACATCGTCATGGTCTGCTGGCTTAAGGTCTTGCAATAGCTGCATTCTATAAGGAAGTGGTTATGAACAATTTTGTGAAAATTACATGTGGAAGTTTAGTTTTATTTGTATACTAGCACACACAACAAGAGATACAAGCTGCCTTCGACAAGGTATGCTATCTCGTGTTTCAGTCTTCTGATTCATTGAACATAAGTATAAATATCCTAATCTCATTTTTTGTTACAACCACTTAGTTTCATTCTTCGTACGTGTTATAACTTAGACCAGCAAAAGTGCTTCCACCATGGATTGGTCCAAGGTGCCACACATATTTAACTTTTTTTGTATATATTCCTTAATGCTGCCTGTTATTTTTATAGGTATAATCATGACAAGGAGTGAAGCTGGCAAGAATAAAGCAAATCTTTAATACAGCAAACCTCAAATTGGTAGATGAGGATATCCAACAATGTAAACTAAGTTTGCAAATGGCCGCATAGAATAATCATGTTTCCAAAACTACACTGATTACACATTTAAAACTTCACAAATTGTTCAGTAATTAGGAATTATATTACAACGACCACATTGATACTTACAAAGAAAATTTGAAGTAACAACGAGGTAGCTATTCTTGTGGACTATATAAAAACCAACTAGACTGCATTATTGCTTCTAACTATTTAGAAGTTAAGGTGTTAACTTACCAGTATTGTATAGAAAACGGATAGATAATTCTGGTATGCAAGGGAAAACGGACTCTATGTTTCTCTGAAAATCAAAGCAACCAGATTGGCTTACTGAACAAGCTTCAACAAAAAATAGTTTCAGATTTCTTTTCAAGTTGAAAAGAGTCGATGTACCACATTAATCACTAGCACTCAAAAGTTTGAAGCAGATTGGAGCAATGGCTTCTGCCGAAAAGTGATTGAATGTTACCGTGATATCAACCGTGGATGCAGTTATAAATAGCGTCATTGATTACATTTTGCAGGATTCGAGGACTACATCTTAAAGGAGCCCCAATAGAATCGATAAGTGGCGCAAACAAGTCGGATTGGTCGAACGAAGAACTTTTGTTGTATCTTGAAAACTAGACTCTTATGACATTTGATAATCATGAAACATATGCATATCTTTGTAGCTGCTGATATTAATTTAGCGAGGAAATTGTAGAGTTTTGCTAGATTGCGGCCACTTTTTATAATTCAGCGGCCAAGGAATGGACGATCGTTAATCATGGAAAACACAACAATGTGTACAATTTTGTAAAAATAATAGAAAAAGTATGTATCAGAGCTTAGAGCTTTCAATATCAAAAGCATTACTAAGAGCAGACGAATATTTTTCAGCATATGTTACAGAGCGCCAATTTCTTAATAAAAATAATACGACTTTATTCAGGCACCGCCTTGCAAAGCTGGAAACTTTAAAGAAAGGAGAAATGGTAGCATACGCATTTTAAAGTAAAACGAAATGCTTTAGAAATAAGAAAATCAAAACGAAAATTAGTTGAAAGCAGCTATGAAGACAAAGATTGTGGAACATGGTGCAAGTTTTATTCTTGTGTCTATAAGGGAAAATAAACTATTTTGTGGCGGAGATGATCAAAATGAAGAAATATCATATTAAAGTTTCATATGTTAAAAGGATTCCCAGTAATAAATTTATTGAAACTGAGGTTATCAATGGCTTTGATTTTATAAAAGAATTAGCAGTTCCACTACCTATAGGATTATTTGTCAGACAAAGCTCGCAGTTCCTATTTGCAGTAGATTTTTCTGAATATTATGTAACCTACTTGAACACAATCTTGAACTCTTACGTTCAAGTTTGTAGTTTTGTATTACTACTTAACTGTTCTCCAGGTTCAAAGTACAAGCAGTGATTGTTTAAGGTACAACTTGTGATTATATCTTTTTAAACAAATTAGTCCAAGGTACAACACTTCTCTAAATTATTTTATATTTTCGTGTGTTATTTTTTTTACTGATATTATATTTTGCAAAGTTCGCAGCTTGTAATAATAATTGAAACAGCAACTAAGAACACAATATTAGTAATTTAACACTGGATAGCGAGTGAGAAGATAAAAAAGTTCTGAATCTTTTCTTATACGCAGTACATAGTTGTTTAGTGCTTCGACAAATATAATATTTGTTAAAGTTACATATATCGTTTAGTAATTTAACGGCTTTTCAATATGTAGCAACTAAATATCTACAATGCCCACGCGCCATTTATTACCATTTGAAATATGAAAATCTGCTATATATGCCGCCATATTTACATGAAATATCGAACAGAATATGCAGCATCAAATCAGCGTCTGTGCATATCTCCGGTATTCTGCGAGTGACTGAATGAAATTTCTCATTCCGGTCCAAAATCACGAATACGCGCGGGAACCTTCACATTCACATCCACATGTGTAGATATATCAACATCCAACATACATATATGTATACACTCATATTGGGATAGGTATTATTATAAAAACGTACGAAAGCGAGATTTAAATATGAGAAAGAATGTTTGCCTTCTTTAATATGAGTTTATGGGATAATACGCCAGATACGGGTTTTAATATAGACGCGAGTCGTATTCAACCGATTTGAGGCCGCGTTATTTGCATACTATTTCTAAGATACTGCTTGAATTAGTATCTCGACTGCAGATTTTTTACAGCTTTGAGATAACTTGTTATACATAGTTACTTGCTTATTATTAGCATAATTGCATTGTTATGTATAAATAAGATTGTCGTTATTAAAAATGATTGAAATTATTTTATCATAGTTGGTTTTTGCCTTATTTACTTTATTGTAAAGTTATGTATAGTTTTAAGATAAATTAATAAACAAAAATAAATTAGATCTTAATACGTGTGAAATCAAATAAACATTTTTATGTGCATAATACAAACTTCTTATATAAATTAAAATAAGAAAACATAACTTATAAGCGGATTTATAATCGTCAATACCGTAAATCACGTAAGCATTCTACGCTCTGTTTTTTAATAAGAGGGAAAAATGCTTTAGTCCGCATCACATTAGGTAAATTTAATAACTGAAAATTTTGAAATATATGAACTTACTACTTAACTATATGTATATTTAGTACTTAACTTCCTGAACAGATCACATTTATAAAAAACAAATGGTAGTAGTTTATGCCTTTATGTTATGTTTATTAATATTTAAGTAAAGAAATACAAAAATAATATAGAAAATATGTTTTTCAAGTTAACTGTTAATATACATAAGTGATAGGGCCGCAAGAGTATAATTTTGTTATTGTGCTTTGCCATTTCATCCACTGCATTAACATTGTAATGTTCCTTGTGACGATTAATTATTTCTAATAATTCTAATCGCACCATCCGAGGATTAAATGGTATATGTTATAATATGTTTTTGAAGTAGCCATTCTTGCATATCCGCTTTTCGTGTTGAATTTGTTGGTATTTCTTCTTTCTGCCTGCTATAGTAGGATGCATTATCCATTACAATGACACTATTCTCAGAAATTTTTGTGAAATATTATTTAACCATCTCTCAAAAATATCTGCATCCATTTCATCGTGCCAATCAGCTGTTTTTATTCCGTCAAATACCAACAAGCTATTGTCAACAAAACCATTTTTCGAACCAATATGTAAAGTAATTAAGTGTCTACCTTTACCAACAGGATTTTTTAGACCCGTTGTTACACCATCTATAAATGCTTGTCTGCGTGTTGTAGCATTAACATCTACCCACACTTTTGCTTTTGTGTGCCCTTCATTAAGTTTCATCTAATCGAAGATAAATATCTTCACGTTCAGGTAGCATACTTTTCCGATTACGTCTAAGCTATAAATAATTAGTAGATAAAACATTTAAATAATTTAGTACCAAAACTTACTTAAAATTAAGCATTCTCATTAATTTATGTAAAGTAGAACGACCCATTTGAGGTATATTTTCATCTTCCTTTAATTTCTTTAAAATCTTGTTTAGTGTAGGAAGTTCTCCATCATAAAAAAAATGTACTACTCGTTTTATCAAGTACTTAACAGTATCGTCAAATATAGATAGCACTAATTTTCTCCCTAATCGTTTTGATGCTGGTGAAATTAGCTCTTTGGTTTTATATTCACGAATTATTTGGTAAACAGTTGTTCTTGAAACACCTATTCTTATTATGGAATATGAATACACAGAAGTTTATATCCGCTTATTTAAGTATACTACCTAAAGTTTTTGATATTTGCAGTGGTATCTGTGCCCTTTTTTTCTAAGACAACCACCAATAATTTTCTTATTCAGTTTAATATGGCTTGCTTTTCTTGTACCGACAAATGTCCATCCACGTCCCAAGCTAGCTGGCTTTTTTGGAGGCGATGTTGATAATCCACTTGTACTAGGCTGTGAATCCATTATCACAAGCAAATAGTTAAAAAAAACTAGTTTTATTGCTTGAATACCGTAGGAACACAAAAAAATTGGAAAATACTTTACAAAAATATTTACTCAATCAGCTGTGATGGCAATATGACGACACTAAAAGTGACAAATTTGAGCAGTGTAAACATGACTGGCAACTAATCATAAGCCTATACTTTGGCGAGCGATTTTAGATTTTGTCCCTCTTATTAAAAAACAAGGTATAATAAGTGCTAACATCAATTACAACATTTCAATTGTTTTGGCTTGATATTTTGGATCTCCTTTATTTCCATTGGCTCAAGCACTCTTTAATATCGTCACTGTAATGAGGAGTAGTATCGTTATATCGAAACAAGAAGATTTGGCAAATTTGTAAGATTTGTAAAAAGGTCATGTCGTACATGTCGCTGTTATTGAACCGTCAAAAAGTAGGATCCAATAAGACGGGGACGTAGAATTCGTTTAAAAGCAGTGAGATGCCATCTATGTTGATTAACTGCAGGTAGCGTCCAATATGAAGTTTCTGTTACACAATAACGCATATTTTTTATTAAGAATGATAAAGTCATTATCACTAGTCTGGTCACAGTTGTCAAATCGCCAGGTTCGGAGTAAGTGTGTACCGTCATTGGCAATGTAAACTCCGTTCACGATTCGAAGACGTGCACGTCATCATTGTCGTCAAAACAATGTTGCAAAATCTATTTGTTTCTTGTTTACATCTTAGGTTACACGACAAATGACACAAAACTGTATTTGCAGGATGTAGAGTTTAACCTACGATAGGTATTTTATTGCTTTTGTGTTGATGACTGTGAAAATTCTATTAACGACGTGCACGTCTTCGAATCGTGAACGCACTATAGAAAGCGTGATGGGGCGGAGGGAATATTTTCGGTATGTTATTGTTTCTGCTTTTGACATGAGGTAGTTCCATTGACGATTGTTTTAAATTTCTTTTTTCCCAAAATAAGTAGATTTGTGGCCTACAAAGAGCAATGCCACTAGCCGGAGCTCCTCATCAGGGTGCAAAGTGGTATGATGGGTTGGTATAATAAAAAATCTTTGGGTGTTACTTGGTTTTATTGCAGCGATCCTGAAACCAAGAAGAGGGATACGATGGTTGATAGAAACGAAAAAAAAAACAAATTGATGGTTGTGCTCTGTCACGGTTGTCACGCTCGGTAGCTTTGAGCTGGCTGTCTATCATCTAGGTCCATTCTGCTTGATCATTCTGAATACATCTGGCTATTTAATCAATCTGGTATGATCCAGACATGTGCAATGTCGCTGCGAATAAAATCCCAAAAAAAACCCACGCTATTACCAAGAGAGCGGATAAATTCCTGCACGCAGCAACGAAATCAAAATTTAAAAAGCAAAACTATGAAATTATATGTATACAAATTACATATGCAAATACTAAAACAAAAGCAAGAAGATTTTATTCATACAAAAGTTTTATTCAAAAACAGAACTAATCAATTTAAAGCGACTTGAGAAATCATTAAAGATATATTTTAAATTTGAATTAAAAATCTCTTGTGTTCAATGCTCTCTCGTTAATAGCTATATCAAAAGTACCGGAAATCTTCCGATATCATTCATCGCTCGTGGGAAGATCTTAGTAAAATGAGCTGCCAATGGCAGAATCTAAATATTAATAAATTCTAACAACAAATGAAATTGTGGCTATACACGGACGGTCAAAAGTAATCCTACAGGTTGCCACTGAAACGTTCTGGTTATAAGTGAGTACCATAAATAAATATCACTACATCTTCACTTAAGATAAACTATTTATTTCGTTAATGTGTACCACGGGAACGTGCTAATGTCTTTCAGGTTGAACTTAGAACTTACTTAATTAATATCATGATGACACTATATACATGCATATCATTATGTAGACGAAATTACGAATGTACGCTGACTTGGTGCTATGCACCATAAGCACTTGTGAAATGATTTTAATTATGTTAGAGTATAATTAATAAAGCAAGACAAGCAATTTTGATTGTACTAACTTTCCTAAAATAGTAACATCATATATATAATACATACATAATATATGATCAAAACAATACTTTTTCTTGCACCTTTGTTATAATCAAAAATGTCGCTACATCCCAAAGCAATTACATTTTGATATAAAATCAAGATTTAAGCACTATTTTAACTCATGCGCTCCTGTTTAGGTCAATGCTGCTAGAACTAAGATTGAAGCACTTCAGAGGATGGTTATAGCTTGTTTAATAAATGCTTAAGAATGATACTTATGGTACAAATAGTAAGAATCGAAGATTTTGTTTTTGTCGCTACCAATAAATATTATAATAGGACGCCACATACAGCAATGTTCTTGTGCACAACATCACGCAGGATACAATATCAAGAAAACACAGGCGTTAATATCAGCACCAAGCCAATTTTCGGAAACCATTGCATTTGCATTACATTTATGTCTTTAAACTCTTAACGTAGATGTTTGTTTCTCAAAATAAGTAAATTCCCTAAAAGATAATTAACTTTCAATTCCAGATGTTTTTTCACTTTTAGGCCAAATAAAACAGCAATTAATTAGTAATCAATTGGTTCCAGAACGTAAACTATTACGTTGGGGTTTAAAATACTTCTTCAGTGGAAGGTAATAGTTTACTTCTGGAATAAATTTATTTTTAATTCATTGCTGTTTTATTTGATTATTTTTGCGATTAAAAGATCGATAATATAATTTAGGAATTTAAGAATATTTTTAATAATGTAGATACTTCATAATTGTATAATTTTACATTATTTTTTTATATTCCGTATTCTCCCTAGTGTGAACAATAATAGTAACACAAATAATTAATGTAATCACTACTAACTTGAAATGTTTTCACGGTAATATTTAATTATCATATAGTTGACTATATTCAACAGTGAGACTTCCGATATGGATTCTACAATGCATTATTTACATCTTTGTTTTCTTTGTATGAAAAATTTCGCCTAGGAAAATTTATATGGATAATAGCAATAGGAAAGACTACTTTTTCTTCTTCGTCTCGTCTCGTACTAACGGGAGAAAAATCGAAAGACAGAGCAAAGGGTACACGTCCTACGCATGGAGCCTGAGAGTTCGACCGATTCATCTTTTAAATTACAAATATTGATACAAGATAAGCGGTTTATGAAATTTCGGACAAAATGTTTGAGATATTCTTCAGCACGTTCGGCAAGGCAATATTGGGAAGGAATCTCTATGGTAAGTCGCCTTAAGCGCGCGCCACCGAATTCGGGATATCTAAAATACCTCCCCCAATATTTATACACTATAATTTATATTCACCATCTATACTGAAAAGATTACGGCCTAGCCGGGTATAAATTTCGCTGCCAACGCGCGCGGCTACCAGCATCTATAAGTATGTATTCACATATCTTGAAAACATCAGTTCTTCTCTCTTTTTACCTTTTAACTAATACATGGTTATATATGTATATATGTGATTCAGACTTCGTCAAGCGAATTGTCAAAACACCATTGTAAATCAGTTTTAGCAAGGTTGACATGACAAGTCGCGGCAAACCAGGAAAAAATGCGACCGTTTGAATTCGATCCTCGCACAACAACTCCCAAGTCTAATTGATTGTCTAGAGTTGTAGGGAAGCTTTAAAACTATTCCATTTATTTAGTAAAAAGAACGTTAAACGACACACTATTCGTAAATTAGAAAAAATGTCTCGTGTATTTCACAAACACTGAACTCATATAAATAAAATAACAGTCGCAATAACATGCGAAAAAAATACTAACAGGGCTTATTAGTTCTGGTATTGAAATAACGGAACTTAGTGCATATACAGGGCTTGCCAAACTTCTACACTCCCTTTCTTGCTGTCTTATTTTCCAAAATTCAGGTATAAAGGAAAAGATTATTGATATGCGTTGATTATACAGAGTGTTTAGTCTAGCACTACTATAGCACATAAGTATTTTACTTTAAATGGAACACTCTGTATATTGTTAGGTATTTTGGTTCTTCCGATAGAATACATTCAATTGTTTGTTAGATGATTATTTATTTATAGGTAATACATAGTTTAGAAGGTATTTGCAATTTAATATTATTTTCCATATTTTAAATAAAACAAAAATACAAAACCATACAACGACTAGTTTTATAAGCTTGTTGTAGATACCCCCAAATATATTAACATGAAAGCAAGATATAGAAAAAGTAGGAAAGTTAGTAAATCGTGATAGCCGACACCTAATATGGAGAACTAGCTATACACAAAATATTTAGCATGCATAATAGTAGAAGGCACAAAACCAATCTCTATTTAGCTGTTACAAGGGCCTTGACATCGATTCGAATGTTCTTGGGCATTCTCCTTTGCCTATGAAAGCAGACATGATTTTAGAGGGATTTATAATGTAGCTATTCACAGTAGTGAGATAGTAGCAGCTAGTACGGGCAGTTTAATACAATGCGCCTTCACCACACTTGAGGCTGAAGTCAATTAATAAAAGTTTGAGCTGCAAAAATACATCAGTACAAACCTCCTCAAAGAACTAAACTGGGTTTAGCATATTAGAAGCTGTCAAGTTTAGCATCGAAGTGGCCTCCGGTGCGTCAGGAAGCTTAACCTGGGACACACTGAACACTGGACACACTGAAAAAGATAACAAGCCACTCAAGAGTACAATGTGACCAAATAACTGACTCTTTAGCAAGAAGAGTGTTTAAAGCGATTACCGATTCATAGGTTTCGAATCCACATGTGGAAGTTGCCATGGTCATATTAAAAGTTTTGTCAAATCGGTGATTTCGCTGGAACGCGAGTTCGATTGCATGAAATGTTTCAGAATATTTGTAATTAATATAGACAAGTAAACACTCCGATGTAAGGAATTTTAGTTCGCTGCTACCAGTAAATACATACTCTACGTTTAATAGCTGGGGCAAGCTGGAATTTTATATAGGAATTTTAGCTGACCGTTATGCTACGTATGCCCTACATACCTGCATGCACAGTATGGGAATAATAGTCGTTGTAGGACTTGAGCAAATAGAGTATACTATCTCTTGCACTGATATATTCGTTTGAACTTGCCGTTAATTCCTTTAAATCTGCTGTAATTGATACTAATTATCTACAAGTTATTATTTGCTACCTTCTCTGATAAGATATATATTTAAGTAGCTACGCCTTAGCTGATTTTTTTCCGATATCACATTTAACAGTACAGTGGAAAGTGGATGTCCGTATCGGAATGCGATTCAGGTTAACATTAGTGGTTCCTTCTAGTTGATGATATAACAGCAGTATAGCAAATGCTTCTGTTTCTAATACTGTGAGTTCATAAAATATCGTAACATGACACTTATGCAACCAATTTTACAGGTTGGTAATATTTCGAATAAAAATCTCTAACTTGAAATGAATGTTTGAACAAATTTATAAACAAACTTTTATAACAGCATAAATTTCTTTTGTGAATAAAACCAGATATTTCATTAATAATAAAAGGGAAAATTTTATTTTGATTTTTATTGTACACAATTTATTAAGTAAAATCAGAAATTTTTTATTAATAATAACAGATAGATTTACATTATATTATTATGAATTTTATAGTACAGATTTAATAGAATGGGTGCTTAGTTGCATTGACTCCGTAAGCTGTATCGCTTGTCTGGCTATCACTGCAACTCTCGCGGTGTAGTTTTGTGTGTGTATGTTGTGTTCACTTGGCTTTGTGACAGCATCATATCGCCTTTTATGATGCCGCGCTGTTAATCACTTTGCTCCCAACAGCGAATGGCTAGTCGATCCGGGATTAAACTCTCTGAAAAAATGTCATCGTCCCTGCAGAGAATTGAACCCTGGCGCCTATCGTCCTCTCACAACGATAGTCAGTCGCCTAACCACTGTGGCCATCGACCCAGTAATTTTAATATTCATAGTAAATGTTAAAAATGTTATCCATCTTGTTGCAAACAACAATTTCCTCTCCGTTTTAAATTGTCGAACACATGACGCAATTCTACTGGAGTAATATTATTTATTTCACTCATGATAGCCGCTTCCAGTTCTTCTAGTGTATGTAAATTGGTCTGATATACCTACTTTATTTTTGAGAGTCCCAAACAAATAAAAGTCTAACGGTGTTAGATCAGGTGAACAAGGTGGAAATAAATTTGTACCGATTACTCTACCATCATAAAATTCAGTCAAATATTGTTGTGTTTCCCTAGCCATATGAGCAGGAGCATTATCTTGCTGAAACCAACCATTCTGTATTTCATCATCGTGCAATTGATCAAAAAATTCAGTTAGTATTGCACGGTATCTTGCGGCTGTGATCGTATCATTAAAGAAAATGGAGCCCACAATCCTACATATTGGCATTGCTACCCATATTCCTACTTTAATAGGATGCAATGAAGTCTCTTGCAATTCATGGGGATTTTCAATAGCTCATGTCCTATAATTTTGGGAATTAATATAAACACTTAAGTGGAACCATGCTTCATCACTAAAGAATCTTATGTCAAGGATGTCATGTCATTTAAATGTTGATTAAACCACCGACAAAAAGTTATTCGTCTAGGTCAGTCTAGGATATCCTAAAATCTGCGTATTACGTATTACATGTCTGCGATGTGGAAATACATCATGATCCAATTTAAAGTTTGGAAAACGCTGTGTAAATTGATTTATACAACTTTCAAGAGAATATTGTCAATTGCCCTCAACATTCTAAATTCCACTTCTGTAATGTGGCATTAAAATCATGGCATCATGTTCTGCAGTTAATGCTATTGATAATAACCTAAAAAAATGTTATGCCATTCTTTTTTCTTTAATTAATTTCAACATTTACCTTTGATACAATTAAATTAGTTACAATATTTGTTAAAACAACTGATTTGTTATACTATGGAAGTGAAATATTAATAAAAACAGAAAATACAAACCAAGATAAATCAACTTGATATATGAAATAACAGTGATCTACTTCTAGTAGGTATAAAACAAGCCAAACATAGGCTCAGCTCTGCAATGGTACCATAACAAACACGTATAGCAAAAGGGGTTGCAAAAGTATCATGTGAATATTTTTAAATAACGCTATGTTGAAACTTCTTTATAAATTAGGGCCTCCTTATTTTTGCTTAAGAAAAACATCTAAAGCACAATCCCCCAGTAATTTAAATGCTGATTTTTAAATCTTGTAATCAAATTCGATATAAAAGCAAAGCGGATTCTAGAAAATAACCCTTCTTTTAATAAAAAATTTTGCCTTTGTTACTTCTTATAATTTGCGCACTCCCCTTTTCGCCTATGACTCCTCAGCGAGTCCCCTTAATTCCTTTGAAAATTACCGAGAGGATCGAGTAGAAAAATTACCCGGACCGATGCTGTTTTCTTCCCGTAACAAAGCCATCGTTTTAAAGATAACTAAACAAAAGAGAATAACTGAGAAAAAAACAGGGGAAGAAACGAAAAGAAAGAAGTTCCCTTAATAACGAACTGTCAGGATTTATAGACGACCAGATATAATTTATTTTCATTAACCCTAATTGGAAAAATGGAAATAAATATTGAATTTTCATTAAGCGCGCCTTCATATCGCGGAAACGGTCGCATTCTTCTTCGGCCTCCTCGATGCGCTTTTGCTTCTTTTTCCCGGAATATTCATCCTCGATTCCATTAAAGATTTTATTAATTATTGAAGCGGTATCGATTCTGCTAGGGAATGCTTTCGCTGTGGAGGTTTGGTTGGATGTAATTTGTAGGTTCTTTTCATTAAAAAAATATCATCTGAATTTACGATAATTAACTGTAACGGTTCACGGTTTCTCGAGAAGTTTATGAGGGTAATGAAATTTTGGAGAACTAGGGAATCAAAATGGCATTATTACATCGCAATTTCTGTTTTATTAACAGAACGGAAATATAGAAATCAATTTATTATTAATAAACTAACTAGCACCATGGTTATCTTTGGAAATGCTTTAAATGTTTTTCATATAAATTTTGTGTTCGCTAAATTTTTGCGTATCTTCATTTATGCACCTAAATAATAATGAAAACACATTATTAGATTAGAAAAATATTTACAAAATTTGCAATTTTGATATAGAATACTTTTTCATCAATAGATGGAAAAGTAAAATATCCCATTCGGACTTACCAAACTCAGCAATTTTTCTCACTACAATAAAGTAGCTACCATTTTGTAAATAACTAAAATTAATAACAACAATTCTACGTATTGAGAGCATTCTTAGAAAAAATTCAATAACTTATGATTGTAAGTGGTCTCGAGACTGAAACAGCTACGGGGCATGGTAAGTACAGCTAGCTATCGACATATTTAACTACTTAAAATTTTCAATGAAGACTGAGAGAATGAACCAAATTTACACTGTACTATGCACTCTATAGGAGTGTAGTTCATTGTGTACAAAAGCAATAGAATAAAACTACATCAACTATTCAATAAACATAAATCGTTCGATAAAGTTAAACACATGGGGTACATAACTCAAAACATCCTCTTTAAGGTGGCTTTAGCTAGATGTGTCTCCAACAATTATTTCCACACAGAAATACTCACAAATAATAATATAATAACACACTACTGAAGTCTTTAATCATTTTAGGCAGCTTAAGATTTTGATAATTGTAAGGGCCACGTCTCAAAAGAAGGTCATTAGCTTGACCACACATGGAATTCAGAAGTCGATATAATCAAACATGAAGTCTTTATTCAAAAGTTTAAGTTTTGTTCCACTACAAGTTTGTGAAAAATTATATCATTCAATGGTCTTTATTCTTTGAAAAACCACTTGACTTTCTTAACCTTTCCTCGTTCTATTTTGATTTTTATATTGAAACAATCAAACATGCTTCGTTGAAAACCAAACCTAAGTTGAATTTATTAACAGCTAATATTAAAGATTTTCAGTTTACTTCTTTTGGCATAAGATATCCGATTTTTGAACGAAATTATTTTTGTTTAGCGACACGGTCTTTATTTGTGTAATTATTTGAAATAGTAACTTTGATAAAATTTGGAAAAACTGAATGACTTTTACATATTTATGAAAATCTAAAATCTTCGTTAATAAACTTAATTTTAGTATCTATCCTGTGACCCATACTGCAAAGCTTCTCAATGAATCTTTTGTTATAGAAGTTAGCGGGTCGATGGCCGCATATGGAAGGTAAACATGTACTGTCCACGATTTTTTACGGAAGCAAAGAAATTACATACAAAAAGAGCAGCAATACAGAAGAGCAAGAATGTAGAAAATCAAAACGGGTCGATGGCCGCAGTGGTTAGGCGGCTGACTATCGTAGTGAGAGGCCGATAGGCACCGGGGTTCAATTATCTGGAGGGACGGTGACATTTTTTCAGAGGGTTTAATCCCGGATCGACTTGCCATTTGCTGTTGGGGGCAAAGTGATTAACAGCGCGGCATCATAAAAGGCGATATGATGCTGTCACAAAGCCAATTGAACACAACATACACACACAAAACTACACCGTGAGAGTTGCAGTGATAGCCAGACAAGCGATACAGCTTACGAAGTCATTGCAACTAAGCACCCACCACATTAAAAAAAATACAAGAGGCACTATTCCACTTAACGGTAGCCTTGCTGTTGGTTTTCTTGTGGGTGATATAGTGCTGTATTTGTTTAAATTCTACACCATCAAGAGATTTAGCGAGGAACTTTATTTTGTGGTGCAATATAGTGCAGCACTACATTTTTTCAGGAGTTGAGATCAAGCGAACATGGCCTTGACTTTTCTCCCATTCAAAGTGATTTATCCATTCACTTTGCTATTTACACAACAATGAACTAAAGCTAGACGAGTATTGAATGTTTGCAATCCATCCTACTGATCTACTGTTGAAAACAATAACAGCTGATTGTAAACTGCAGGCATGTAGACACATATTAAAAGGTCAATTTTACTTACACACGTACAATGAGTATTTACTAAGTCAAAATTAACGAAAGTAGCATTAAATGTTCAATTTTCATCTTTTTTAAAATATAAGAAAGCAAGCAATAATAAAATTTGATGTAGAAGAGTACAAACTTATGTGAATATTATAAATTGTGGAATATTCCTCGAGATAGTCTTCTTTAAAACATTACTCTTCATGTAAACAGTCGGACATCGAAACTTCTCACGGTAAATAACGTTTATGGTACCGATCGACTCATGTAAACCATAACATAACCGATGACCCTTAGTCGATGTAGCTAGCACACACGAACTAAATCCAAATGTCACCCATATTAAACTTTTGCGAAGCGGCCGTGCATTAAAAAAATCAAGTAGAAACCCGTGCAAACTGAATTACACGGGTCCATAAATAAATAATCGCACACATTCCCCGGACAACGACAGCTTACAGAATACGAGAAAAAATTGATTAAGGATCTATGCGCGCATCTCTCGCGAAAACAAAACCAAAAAACCGAAGAAGGACACACCACCAGTCTGTAGTATGTCTATACTCAGTCGACCAGATCGTTCACGTGCCATCCTAGAATGATTAAACTCAAAGCAACGATTGACTGTGCGACTGACCAGGGGTTAGCTATAACTCGCGAGGTTACCTCGTCGCATATCGCGACTTATCTCGCCTTTGTTTACTTGTCAACATAATTTTTGTTGTGAATGCATAAACAAAATATTTATATTGTCCCCTCGATTGGTTTTTTTCCAGCGGTAAGGCGGGTAGACGGGTACATCGGGCACCAGAACAGCGCAAAGCAACGAGCTGAAGAGAGGGTCCGAACTTTTTGTTCTCGGAATTTAATTTTTGCCCGCCGTTTGCGGTCAGCTCGAATAAAACTAAATCGTGATTGAGTTATTGTAACTATAATTTAAGTCGGTGACAGCGACCGAGAGAAGACTTGCCACATTCGCTTTATATTATACACTCGTACATGTAACATAAACGCATATCTGGTTGAATAGAGTGCAGAAATCATATCGACTGAAAAATGGAATGAAGAAAATTGGCTCAAAACTAGAACTAGAGAAGGCAACGAATTCACACAATATTAAGAAAAATGGTATTTATGCCTATATCTATCTATCACTATCATTTTGTATATAGAGGTAAAATGCAACAATACACGGCTCCTTATAATGTAGAGTACTGTATTTAAGTAAAAATATTCAAAACAGAATACAATAATAAAGTGTATAACTTACTCCACAATCAACACACATATAAATAATCTGGTGCTATGTCGCACACAGAATAAAAAAGATCAGTTAAGCCCAAGTAATCTGCGACTTTCCCAAACTGTGCAAAAATTAAGTGCCTCTGGCACTCACGGTATATTGTTGAAATCATTTTGCAAATAAGTGTAGAGGGGTACGAAAAATGTTGACAAAGGAGCCCAAAACCAAGTGTTTAAGCAGCACTTTGACATTCCTTGAGCGTTATGCTGCCAAGGGTGATGATTTTTTATGTTACGCCTGCATCATAGCAGCGATCCACAGAATGGCGGCATTCAACATCACTCAAAAAAGTGAAATTCAAACATATAATTTCAGCTAGGAAAATCATTTGTACCGTGTTTTGAGACAGGAAGAGTGTTTTGCCTCGCGGTGAAACAATAAATTGTGCAAGTTGCTGCGAAACATTAAGAAAACTGCGTCGAGCAATCCAAAACAAAAGGCGCAGCATGCTAAATAGATTAATCCTTTTGCTTCACGACAATGGGGACCGGGACAACGGGATACAAAAGCCTGTTGTTCAATATGATAAATGCCTCAATAATGGCGGAAATTATGTGGAAAAGTAGGCTAAGGTACAGGCTTTCATGTAAAAATAAAATTGTCATAAGTAAAAGTTCCCATTTCTTAATATTTTGAAACCATGTTTACTTTAGAAACACACCTTGTATTTTTACTAGTACACGTCTCAACACTTCAAAATGACCATTTTAGCCACAGTAAGATACGTTCAAGACTCGTCACTTCGATAAGGTATCCTCGAAATTGTAAAAAGTTGCATTTCAATCAGAGTTTTGGGTTTTACTTTCAGCACATATTTGTTATTAACGTAGCATTACAGTTTTGGAAATTTAATTTGAACTAGGGCAAATTTTAACAAGATATTTGTACCAGTTGGCTACTACAATTTAAGATGTGACTGTATAAAAGACAAATAGATCTAAATTCGTGTTGCTATATAGGTACGCTTACGTATCTTGCTAAAGTTTTGCTATAGTGCTTACAAAAAAAGGAAAAAGAAACATTACAGTTATTTTTGTATAATTCTTATTTAGACCGTATTAGGACAGAACACTTATATTGCTTTCAGCGAAAGTTTAAGGAGCAATGCAACAAGTGCCCAACAGATAATTGATGTACAGTGACCTTCAAAGGTATCCGGACACGACTAGATAGAGAAATACATTGCACTCAATACTTTATTCCAAAAAGTCGCAGGGCCAGCTTACTACCTGCTGAATGTAACCGTAGTTTGTCGCTCTTACAATAACATTGCGTTATATAGACGCATATGCGTAAACATAGCATAAATTAAAATATTAGAGTTAAGCAATTCAATCATCTGTAGCGTTAAGTGAGTTGTTGTAATCACAAATACTTTTCGAATTGTCCGTTTTAGTAAAAAGTAATAGACGTATATATGTGTGATATTTCTTGGTAGTTTTCACTCTTTTGATTTTCGGGAAACTCTTTGCAAAAATTTTAAAACCAATTCAGATTTAGATACGTCAAATCGCTTGAAAATGACACAATCAAAACACCGTTTATATCTTCTTCGTAGCATTATAGGGAATTTGCAACAGAATTTCAATGCATTCGAGTTGGAAGCTCACAATCGGTTCTGTTCAACGATTTGTTTACAAGGCAGAAAAACAATCCGTAGCGCAACGGCGATAGATATTAACCACAATAAAATAATAGTTAAAAAATGGCAGAGCTACAGATTGATGGTTATCATATCATATCATACTCGTTTTAACCGTAAGCTCTTTTTTTGTATAGTTAGTATTATCTTTACGAAAAAATACTACGAAAATTTTGAAAAAATGTGTATTTAAATGCATACATACAATCTTCACAATTTGTAACATCTTCTACAAAAAATCACCTACCAAACCATCAACGATCGGAACAGTTCCAATATGAACGCATTTTTTGGCTTTCTGAAGCCATTAATTAATCCAAACGAGATATAAATTAGATTGAGACTGACCTCTTGAGACTCTCATAGACGTCAACCACTCTAATCGATTGATAGACCCTCACGAGGGTATGTGGTGTCAGCGGAACTTTGCCATTAGAGCACCCACCTGGCCAGAATCCGAGTGTCAAAATAACACGAGATATCTGACGAATACAAGAGGTGTAGAGGTACAACTCCCACTAAAGTATATCTCGTTGCATCGAAACAAAATTTGAGTTTGAACTAGCGTTCATATCAGGTAGATCCTATTGTTAAATTGGAAAAAAACTAGTAGAATCTATCGATTTGTCTGGAGAAGTATGTTATTGAAAATGAAACTTAGCGTTAGCTAACTTCATTGCAATAAAGTTAAAATCGATAGATTATACTATTACATCTAAGATTTTCTTAGAATTTAAAATTAAGATGCATTTGCATAGGATGCTGACAATTTGTTGCAAGCTCGAATCTTCTGTAGAGATCCATCTACCAAAGCATCAACAGCAAGAACGCAGACGAAACAAACGGAGCTGTCATCGCGGACAAATCACAGTATGCGACCAAAATACCTGGTCGTTTGCAAGATGGTAGTATATATACAAAAAACGATTAATACCAAAATAATCCAAACCACCTCTATGTAGATTAGAACAAACATACGTAACACTTATCTCAAGACGTGGACCCACATTCAACGCAATACCCAAACCTTCGATATGAACCGACCAAACCATCTACAATAAGAACAGTTCTAATATAAACGCTTTTTTTGGCATTCTGGGGCCATTAATTAGCCCAAACGGGATATAAATTAGATTGAGACTGTCCCTTTTGAGACTCTCACGAACGTCAAACCTCTCTAATCGGTTGATAGACCCTCACGAGGGTATGTGGTGTCAGCGGAACTATGCCATTAGAGCACCCACCCGGACAGAATCCGAGTGTCAAAATAAAGAGAGAGAATCTGACGAACACAAGAGCTGTAGAGGGACAACTCCCACTAAGGTGCACCTCGTTGTATCAAAGCATAATTTGAGTTTGAACTAGCCTTCATATTAGTTCATATAGTTCCTTCATTTAACGCAATACCCAAATTTTCTATAGGAACCGACCTGCCAATTCATCAACAGTAAGACAAAGATCTCCTTGAGTAACTTAACACTTAGCTCAAGACGTGAACCAACATTCAACGCAATACCCAATCCTTCGTTATCAACCGACCTACCAAACCATCAACAGTAAGACAAAGATCTCCTTGAGTAACTTAACACTTATCTCAAGACGTGGACCAACATTCAACGGAATACCCAAACGATCAACAGTAAGGCAAATATTTCCTTAAGTAGCTTAACACTTAACTCAAGACTTGGACCAACATTCAACGCAATACCCAAACCTTCGATATAAACAAAAGAGCTGTAGAGGGAAAACTCGCACTAACATACACCTCGTTGCATGAAAGCAAAATTTGAGTTCGAACTAGAGTTCATATTAGGTAGTTCCTACTGTTACACCGCAGCCATCACCTCCAGTAATAATGCGATTCGAAAATTAACCACCTTCTTCCTTGTATCGACGGAGAAAGGACAACACAACTTATCTTTCGATAACTTCCATTCGTAATTTCACGAGAAACGATTCTCAAAATTTCCGTAAAACTACAAGAATTCAATTCGTCCGATGTAAGATAACACAACCGTCTCTATAGATGTTACCTCTACCGTTGTCGACGGTCAACTGAACCGCTATTCAACGTCATGCGCGAGTTTGTCGACCTTAGGTCGTTAAAACGTTATTGTGACGTCAATGTGACGTCAACCGGAAGTTATAAAAATGTCATTAAGTCTATATTGTTGCTATTCCGTAATTATGTTTATTTTGACGGGTCGATGGCCGCAGTGGTTAGGCGGCTGACTATTGTTGTGAGAGGACGATAGGCGCCGGGGTTCAATTCTCTGGAGGGACGGTAACATTTTTTCAGAGAGTTTAATCCCGGATCGACTTGCCATTCGCTGTTGGGAGCAAAGTGATTAACAGCGCGGCATCATAAAAGGCGATATGATGCTGTCACAAAGCCAATTGAACACAACATACACACACAAAAACTACACCGCGAGAGTTGCAATGATAGCCAGACAAGCGATACAGTTTACGGAGTCACTGCAACTAAGCACCCACCACATTAAAAAAAATGTCATTTTATAATGTATCGGGTAATTAAAAGTAAATATAAAGAATAAATAATGTTTTATTCTAGAGAAAGGGAGCGAAATACCGGGTGTTTCAATAGTGCGGTGTCGGTCGGTATCTCGATACCTGTTGAAGAAAAAAAAAACTTTTAACATGAAAGAGCTTTCATTCTTAAAGGGGGCGATAGCTAGAAACTGCTTTCGTTTATACATGGTGTTTCGTTTATACAGCCTTGAAAATGCAAAAAGGCATATATGTCAGTGGTTCTTTAGTTGCAATTAGTACACAATGCAATTTCGGTTTTCCCATAATATAAACTTTCTTTAGCACATTCTACACGTTTATATTCAAAAACATATAAGTAAGTAGCTCAATAAGCAACCAGCAACGTTTTAATAACACTTAGGATAAAGTTTGATGTTTCGGTAACTACGGTTACACTCAGCAGTAAGCTGACCCTGCTGCTCTTTGGAATAAAGTATTGAACGCGAGGTATTTCTCTATCTAGTCGTGTCCGGATACCTTTGAAGGTCACCGTATATGCCTGGGTATGCATTTTGAAACTTGGTGAATTAGGTAACTTTAAGGCAGGAATATTCATACATAGGCATGAACAAGTTGCAGCTGTAATTTCGCTATCTTAATAAAAAATCTGCAATATGTGTTTATTAACTCTGGAATTTAATTATCTCGAACAGCTATTCAGTTCTAGCTTTAGACGAATTAAATATTAATTATTGGTATTACTTGATAGTCTCTCTTCTTTTGATGTCAAGTTTTGCAACTTATGTGCAGCATTTTATTTTAAACATAACCAATCTCTACGAAGAATTATAGTTAATCCTCGTTGTAAAATTCAATGATTATTATGTTGTGAAGAATCGAATGGCACCAGCTGGAAAGTGAAACTGATGTGGAAATTATTTTTTAGTCCACAATATCTGTAGTGTCAAGTCCTAAAAAAAGTCAATGTTTATAAATATTTTCAAATAAATGACGTTGTATGTCATATTTTTTTCTTTTAACGTTACTGAGAATTCATTCTACCACGAACAATTTCCTAGGATTATGTCCTCATCCTGCGCACCATTTAATAACCGCACGGAGTGAGCTCCCAATACATCTTCCAGATATCTATTTATTTGTTTCTGTCGTTGACAAAAAATGCACAAAAAGTAGATATCATAGAATTTATATTAATGGAAACCCATTTATCGGTAAGCGGATATGGGGTTGAAGACTATTAAATTTGATTTATTATTATCTTTTTAGTTAAGTATAGCGGCAAACTGTCCCTAGTCATTTGAGGGAATTGTTATATATGTGGTTTGTCGTACTTTTTCTCTTTTAGAACGGTGAAATGAATAAATGTGTTTCATATGCAATATTTTTTATTTTCATTATATAATTGGCACTAATATAATTATGTATGTTTTTAAAAAACTAGCTATTATTGTTGAACAGCATCCAACCAAAAGAAAATTGTTGATGATTAATTATTTTATTCTAACGAGGACACTCGCGCATATTCATCTAAAAAAGGAATAACAGAAGTCGCAAGAATGCTTTTAGTGTATCGTGCATCGTAGATGGAAAGTCAGCGAAAAAAGCGATTACTTCTACCAGTATGAGAAGAAGTAGAATTGTACGAACAAAAAAGAAACGATTTAAATTAATTACGACTCACGCTGTTTTTGTTATTTTAGTTCACGGTCCGTGGTTCGAATCGCGACGGGAGGCGACCACTCAAACGTCGATATCGAATTAATCACAGGGCCCACTTCGATGAGAGGATTTACTCTCTTCTACAATTACAATTACTACCATCATCATCGTTACGAGCACCATCATCATTATCGTCAACGCGGCCGTTATAGCTATTGTCACTATTGTTATCCAAGAACTCTGAGCGCCATTTCTAAAATTGAATAAGTGTTTGGTAATGTATCTCTTACAACCTGCATTATTATCCATAATTAGGAATTACAAATGTTATGAAAACCGAACCTAAAGAGAGAAAACAACTCCAGTGGGTCTTCTGCAGTATGACTTTAAATATAGGCATAATTTTGAAGTTGTAAGTGTAAACATAATTGTATGGACAACTTGAATTATCTTTTTAGTGCTAGAAAGGCGATATAATTTGATATAGAATAGTAGTACCTACACGTGTATATTATTAGGAATGTAGTTTATTAATTTTTCTATGTAGAAAATGTCAAAGACCATCGATCGATAATTACATTCGTCAGGTTATTTGGTTATTCTATACCTTTAGTTGAACATTGCCGTTTCTTAATACGAAGTATGAAAATTTCCGCTGGTCTTTTTTGTGCAGGAAGTTTATAATTCTCTATGTAAAAATTTGGATACCAATTGTTTTGGGTTTGAAAACGGAGAGTAGGCTCCGTAAATTAAAGTCCCTACATTAAAATATAGATACAGTCTCCGGTGTTACCAGAGAATTCACTGCTTCATATTTGGCCCACGTAGTATCGTACTAAGTCGCTAATTACGGTTGTCTGGTGATGGTGTATCTTTCACTGAAGACTGCTATTTTTACGTTAGTGCGACAGTGGGAGTCAATAGTCATGAAAAAAGAAAACATGATTATGTAAAGACAATGTCAATCCAAAAACCACAACCATAATGTGATCTAGTTTCACAACCGCCGAGTAACAAAGAAAGCGAGCAGAGTCAAAGTACTAATGCTAACATTAGCTACATTTAATTACCTAGAGTCATTTCGTTGATGTGACATTAGAATTTATCAAAACCACAATTAGAATTTCTTGGGTTATCTTTTGCCTTTAGGGCAGTCGTGATAGGGAAGACAATTATATTGACCAGAAATGGTTACTACGATAGAACTTTATGCCAGGGAGAGATACCTCCTTTAATGGAAGAAACAAAAGATATTAATAGCGCATTTGTAAGCAAAAGTAGCCCTCATGGAACGTTATTGAAGTACCGGGTCAAGGATGTAGTTGTTTTAAATAACTTCGACAAAATCTCCTAAAAATAATAGAATGGAAACTAAAATATATTTTTGTTGAACCAACAGAAAAACTTCTAGAAAGGTGGCTCACATTTTGCATTAGATTTCTCATCAATCTCTTACAATCAAAATTCTCACCAATTATCTAATGGCGTTGTATATTTGCTATTTATTATGATTCTATGACAACTAAATCATTATTCGGTTAAAGGCTAGATATCTTAGGGATGTTCATTTTACCTCTGCAGCTTGTACAAACTCTAAGTAAACAATAACAATTACCCAATTAAAGAAAGACAACGAAATACTGATGAAATAAAGAAAACTTCAGACAAAATTACAGCATATATTAACTAAAATAATATTTAATACTTGTAAAAATATTAATGTTTGGAAGTACCATATAATACCACATCTAAAGTTAAATTGTTTCCTTATATTGCTTTTATGGTTTTATTTTGGTGTGATGCGCAATATTAAAAGAAAAACACTTATAACATTGAATCCATTAGAATAATATGGTGATATCTCCACGATTACAATACAAAACTTTACTATTATGATTATTGGTAGTGTTATTGCAAACTATTAAAATTTACGACAATTGCTTGTATGAAATGTAGGGTTCGCATGGAACCCGAAAAAAGAACACATATACAGACACAGTCATCCAGAAAGAATACATAAGAAAAATGGGGAAAACTCATTTCGAGTAAACAACACGTATCGCTGGTCTGTTTTTTCATTTTTCGTGGAGATTAATATTTTTGGACACACTAATGGCGCACGTCACTGACTATATATCACTTGTTTCAATCTAGAACTCGTTTTATGTTTCAGTCTTTTCCCTCGTGCACCTCTCTTTGCCCCTAAAGCATGCTGCAACCCCCCATACACCAGCCAGCATCCCTACGTCTCACCCTTTCCACGAATTCTACCCCACATTCTCGTAGCAGTTCCGTACATACGCTTTGGTGCGTGTGTGGACTTGTGTGCGTGTGTGCAGTTTTTATGCGCAAAAAATGTACGGAATATAATTCGGAAAAAAAGCCCTGACATGATTTATTCGCGTTTCTCTTACAAAGTGTTTTGTTACAAGTGATTTTTATGACTTATAAAATGTCAATCCGAAGTTCTTTATCGTTAAATTTCACAGAATGGAATCGTTTCCGGAAGTCGTAACTTGATGTCTATAGTTTGTTTACAACATGTTAAAAGTTTTAGTGGTCGTCTGTACAATAAAAAAGTACTACATGAGTAGCGAATACATCGTTCACTGCACTTGATGCAGTTTACTGAAAATCAGTGCTCTGAAATATTTTTGAAGGTAAATAAGTCGGAATATAACAAATGGTTTTGCTTTAAACAAATATCACCGTACAAAAGATTATTTATTAAATATTATTTAATACTATAATTGCTCTCACCACGGACAAAACCACAGATTGGTGCCTATAACGTATCCGGCTCTTCAAACACTGAAGAGCTAACACATAAAAAATTCATTAACCCGTAAGCAATACCGTATTCATATACGCCTAGCTCACTGAAGCTGTCTGAGGCACCTTAAAGCACAAAGAATGCGTCGAAAAACGCTAATAAATTTCAGGGATTGTTAAGTGCCTTTACATAATTACGTATACCGGCATCGGCCTTTGATATTACACCTGGTTAGCAGTTGTCGAACGCTAGTATAGTCTCACGCGTGACATCTGTCGCAACGCTTACAAAGCAACGACGTTGCGACACGTGAAATTAAAATAATGTAGGTGGAATATTTTTCAAATTAAATAAGAATGGCGACAAGTAAGGAAGGATGCGAGGAAGGCGGAAATTGTAATGTCACCTGTCCGCAAGAAATGAGGGCATTGAGTTAGTGGAAATATATACGTATGTATATAAAATAATGAAGAAGTAGAATTCCTCACCCAAAGTGAAATGAAAATTAATGAGCTTCCGGAACTAAGTGGAATTAATTTGTGATTATTTTTACAGGAGCTCTTCTACGAGAATCCTTTTAATTGCAATATTTAACCGCAGTAATTGATTGTGAAATCTTCCCTCTATCATCAGTAGTTCTGCTACTTTATTTAATTTGCTATAACGATATAAAATTTGTGAACAAATACTACGGTTGTCACATAATAAAGCTCCTCATGTGGAATTCAAACTGTTCAACTGTTTTAGATTCATTCTAAACGAGTGAATTCTTTAGTGTTTCATCTTCACTCATATTACGAGCAAAAAAGTAAAAGAAGGCCTCTCACTAACCTCGTCAAAGATCTTATCATTGTTCTTATGATAGCCATTGCGCAAGATTGCGCGTTTTTTGGGAACCGTAATAACTACTCAAAGAGCTAATGTAATCTACGTACACATTATATACAAGCAGATAACGTTCAAAAAGTTGAATCAGTCACCAGGAGACTAATTTAAAGATTCGGTATTCGGTTGATGATGAGAACCCATGCGTTCTCGAAACACGTGTCTCGAGTAATCAATCAAAAGTTGTGGTGTTGGTAATACCGATGTTTTAGCTGTAAGAAGAAGAAAATGTAGAAAAACTTTATTACTCGTTTATGAGCGTAATCTACAAACTAAAAACAGCATAAAATCCCAATTGAAATGTCTAAATCTAAAATGGAAACGTATATAAGTACATCTTTTATGGGTTATATTATTAACGAGTTAAACGACTCAGGAGGTAAATTTGAATTTTACTCACAACTGTCGACTTACAATTGAAAAAATTAGTTGTAAACAATCTAATACAGAAGATCTCAGCAATTTGTAGGTCTAGACACTTTATGAAGGTTTTAGACAATAAAAAATTAAGTTTTGTAGTAGTATACCTACCAGAAATATGTTTCTACAGTTTGTATGAATTCAACAAGAGTAATCTGCTAAATAAATAAAGCTTGAAGCGTTTTTATTATATTAGAACAACCATAACTACTTTTTTTTCCACCTAGCTTTGTCTTTGTGTTTCCTCTGTCGACTGTAATGAAGCTACTCTAAGCACCATCATTGAAAATTACTTAAAAATTTTGCTACATACTTTATACAAGAAAGAATAATTCAATTTTTATTCCAAATTTACAAACACAGTGAATGGTAAGGTGACGAATCTGGAGGACCTTGTATAAAATATCACATTTTAAGAGTTATATTACGGAATAAGGAAAACTTCTTTATGGAGACTGTATTGCCTCAACTGCACAATTCACAATCGAAGCGAAGATTTTTTAACATTTTCAAATGCGGCATCTGGAAAGAAACTACAGACTGAATAGAATTGGTTTATTTTCAAAATCTATCTTGTACAATAAATTACTAACCTTATTTTTTTATGTAGCTCCATCTACATATTTAACTTTCTTTACTAGACTTTATAAGACGCAAAAGCTGCGTTAGATTTTGATTTTGTCTTTTGGAACTGGGTTTTTAAAAGATGATTCAGTAAAACGTTTTGGTGAACAATGTAAAACGTAAAATTTGTGTACTGGTCTGCAATAAGGACTAAAATATTGATGAAATACGTTTCTAATCAATATTGCCCTAGTTCTTTCTCTTCTGCATAGTTGATAAAGCTTCAAACATATGTCTCGTTACGAGATGTTGATATTCTGTATTGCAGTCAAGGTTTAAAGCTCAAAGATTTTAAAATCATTACTATAAACATCGCAGATAGAAGATCCATATTCTAGCTTATCAACCACAAACGCAAAATACAACGACTTGATTGCAGTGAGGTTGATAAAATCTCTGCACATTCTAAATATAATAATAATAATAGTTTATTATCCAACAGTGTTACACCAAATTAAAGATAATTACTAAAGACATTGAAGTGAATAGTACAAATAACACACATTATCTAATTATATAAATATTTGAAGTAAATTTTCTACACTACAAGAAAATATATCAGAAATAGAAAATATGCTGTTATAGGTTTGACGAATAAACCTGATTGAGGACTTCAACAATAAATTCGATCGTGGTGTGTGTATGTAAAATGTAGATGCATGCCGAGAAGACTGTCTTGGAACTAGAAAATTTGATTTTTCCAGTATTTGTGGACCAAACAAGAACTTTAAACTATGAAGGGAACGTCTAGTTGAGAGAGATTGCATATGTTAAAAATTGACAAAAGTTGGTCATGAGAATAACCCTGAGTAGGATATATAGTACGAGTTCGAAAATGCACTATACTTTAAGAATTTTCTTTGGACATTTTCGATGTATAATTTGTGGATAAAATAAAGAGGGTTCCAAATTTAAAAAGCATATTCAAGCCTTGACCTCACAAGATTATTAAACAGTGCAAACATAGTGGCGACAATATGGAAATGCTTAGATGTTCGTATGACAAAACCTAAGGTTTTATTTGCCTTAGAAAATATTTCAGCTAGATGAGCAGTGAAAGTTAGCTTAGGATCAAAAACTACACCCAAATCAGTAATAGTTGCAGGTCGTGTTAAAGTTTCATCTTCAATATAATGACTGTATTCAATAGGCTTCATTTTTCGCGTGAAGGTCATAACATTGCATTTTGATATGTTTAACTGTAGTTTGTTGGTAATGCTCCAATCTCTGAGATTTAATGAAGTGGTGGTACTTAGAAGTTATCCCGCAAAATATTGCTGCGTGGGTACAGATTCCTGTAACAAGCAATCACTTTTTGGTTGAATTGCTAAGATTAAAAATATTTAAAATACCTACCTAATGACCTAAAGACATGTTTTCATACACGTGGTCTGTATAAGCGACAAAGGTGAATAATTGAAATCACTTGTTGTATTGTTATAAATGATATAAAATAAAGTTTAGAAAGATGTAGTTGTTTAACTACTTCTTTTCATACCTCAAAATCACCTGTGTGTTCAGGATGAAATATACAATACACATAGAAAAAATGTGAACAAGTTTTCCAGAAAGAAAAAGAAGAAGCTTGACTTTATGACTGACTGTTATGGTGGAAGGTTATCGAAGGGTTAGTAGGGGGCAATAAGATTTGCATTAAGTTGATCTTACTATATGGAGGACCATATGGAACGGTGTTTAATTAAAAGTTTTTGATGTTTAGTGAGTTGTAGTGTTTAGTGTTCTAAATGTTATTAGTTTCCAATATTTCCGTGTAATATTTTATCTATAACAACTAACTACAAGTGATAAGGCATACATTCTTCGATAGTAATTTGGCCGGCGATAGGTGTCGAACATAACTTCGACTCAGATTTATTCGATGAAATGATATGGTTCCAACAATATGGAATGTTCCCACATTTTGTTCGGGGATTGCCTTAATATTTGGATAATTGTTTCCAAATAGATGGATGGGCAAGGGCGCAATTGAATAGCCAGCACCGTCTCCTGATCTCCTACCACACGATTTTTTATAATGGGGACAACTGAAAATTAAAATTTATACGAAGAAACTAGAGACCCTGGGTGAACTCAAACAACGTGTTATGTCCAACCATTTTTACAAAATGTGAGAAATGAATTGTACTGTTGTCTTGGACTTTGTCATCAGCTCATTTTATCTTTTTCCTGATTTTTCTTTTTTATAAATGGTCACACCACAAAACCAGAAAAATCTATGCGTGTTAACATGTAGTTACTACATGATATATATAGGTGGTAGATACATAGGAGCACAAGCTAAAATTATACAGAATTGTACGGAGTGATCCGTAAGCAATTAACGAAATAAAGAACTGCTGGTGCTGCATAAAATATTCCGTTTAGCACAGCCTCTGCCGCTCTTCCTTACTTAACTCCTACAGAAGAGATAATAATAATAGTTCTAGAATGTGTTTCGATTGCTTTTAAAGAATATCCAAGATTGAAATTGAATAATGCATTTTTATTATAGACTTCTGAGTTTCTAAGCAGAAATCTTATTCAACAATTAATAGTATTAGGCGTGTACTATCTTCAAAATTGTGTGTGTATGCACAACTACCAGCATCGATAAAATGACAGACCTAAAACAAAATATAAAGCATTTTCTGCATTATTCTTCTTCAAATATCCATATAAACGCCACAGCCTCATAATTCACTTTGCGTGAATTAATGAGCACTTAGATTATGATGCAACCAAGAAGCGACTACAGTTATAACAAGCCATACTTTAGTGCCGATAAATTTATACTAGGAACTTCATATATCTTGTACCAACATAACTGCCGGTTATAACGTTTACAGGCAAAAATACACCTATATACATCCATACAAACAAGTTAATTCTAACGTTTGATTTTTATATTTTTCCACAAATCGCATAAATAATTTTATTCCTGCGATATCTACCGTATTATCTTCTATCTGTGTACATGTCGGTTCATCATTATTATAACTTTTACCGACTATAACGACATTTCCTACACGACGTTAAAATAGTACAGACGCAAATTCCGCATAAATTATATTAAACCGATGTTTTATCATTTCCTCCACGAATCCATTTCTTTCCGACATAACATTCGAATCATGTTTAGTCAGACGATAAAAATTTATATCGGACTATCACGATAACAATCAAACCTATTCGAAAATTTTGAAAACGACAGGCGAATGTTGAATATAAATTCCGAGTTTGATGTTCACAGCTATGCCTTTGCGTGTATAAGAAACGCTATTCTGATATTAGTACAAAATTTCGTATATAAAATCTGTATTATAACAAACTATTCTACAAGGAATCATGAACTGTCACCCAGGAGACTAATTAATCACATACTTTGAGTCATTTATAATTGTACTTCTATTTAAAAATACGTAACTTACGGTAGGTAATATTATTTATTCATGTATAAATGATAATCCTACTTCTCACTACTCAACATCATATCTTTCGAAATTTACTTGAAAATATAATAGCGCTGAATTTGAACTATTCGTTCTACACTGTTTGGACATGGAATTTTATATAATAAATCAGAGCATTAATTCTGTAAGTTCCTGATTTCATTGTCATTGTCAAAGTTAAGGACTTGTTTCACAATAGTACTCCACACTTCTCCTTCTGCCACTTTTACCAAGACAAAATGCTTTTCAGTTAAGTGAGATCAAAGGCTTCCACGGTCGGAGTTTCTATTATGAGGGCTTCTACTTGGCTACCCACTTCCAGGAGTGAGTAGCCAAGTAAAAAAACTTGAATTTCACATTCCATTTTTTGTCTTCATTGTTTGTTCATTAATTAGATGTGTGAGCGTGTACATGATTAAAGATTATGTAAAACTATCCATTTGTGGAGCTATTAAGTTAATTAATTGATTTTATATTATCAAAACATTTAAAAAACTCAAATAAACGTTATAACTCTTTCGTACAATTAAATTAACCTCCACCACGGAGAAAGTAGCTCAGTTAGGAAGATTTAAAGAAGAAAAACATAGGTGGTAGTGTGGTCGACAACTTTTAACAACATTGCTGTGTCTAGCGAAATTTGGCTGGATCTGCAGAAATTAATGAGAGGGTGGTTATTAATACTCGATAACCACCAACGTAGCTTAGAGAATCATAGGACAATTGACAATTGACAATTGACATCGGATAAATAAACTGCCGAGATAGCAACAAAGACTCTTTTTGAAGATAACCATTTGTCCAGAGCGTTACTTCGTAAGAAAAGCTTTCTAACAGCGATTAGACCTTAACGGTGCATCGTTGAGCGAAAACTAATCACAGAAAGGATTGCAAACCACCTATTGTTTAAGAAAGAAAGCCCTCCGTCTGCAGGATCGGGTTCGAGCGCACGAAGATCGAAGAGAAAGCTTTCGATGTATACACACGCGAACACACACACTAAAATAAAAGTAAATAATTATTCATTACATTATTTTGGACCACCCTAATACATGCTCTAATGGTTAATGTTAATGCTCGTTAGATCTATTTTTTAATAAAATGTGTTCTATAAAATACGAAATATTAAATTAACACTTATCCCTTTTTCAACGAAGGGAAAATACTCGAGTCTTCATTCACTCGACTTCAATTTTTGTCTGAGGAAAATTTCTCGAATCCCACTTGCACGGATGTAAACAGGAACGTTGATTAGTTCAAACGAAATCCTTTTTAAATCTATCCTTGTATTCGATCACTAGCCAGTACCATTCGTCCACACACATACTTGCCTGCATGAAAGCGTTGAACATTGGTCAGACCGGGTATAAATCCTTCTCGTCTTTCATCAATTCCTTATTTCCATACATATAACACATCATGCGAGAGATACATTCGCTCAGTTGGACTCTGCTTCTCTTCTATTTAATACCGAAGTTCATTTCCCGAGTTGACATTTCAGAGAGCAAGTGCGTTTTGATATGATGTGACTTATGCATTCGTGGACGACATTGAAAAAGCTCATTTCGATATTTGATGCCTTTATTTGTCTTCGAATGAGCAGTATGTTATACATATTTTGAATAAGTTTCAATATGCATAATTAAAACTATTACATAGAAAAACGACAAGCTGGTAATTGCATGGAGTTATTTGATATTTACACATACATATATATATATATTCATAAAACACAATATAACAAGTTATATAGGAATAAATAGAAATTGTTTCGTATATGAAGTAGGTATCACAAGTTATTAATTCACAAGAACTTCCCACTTGTTCTTCATATTTGCAAGCTAATATTTATAAGCTAAAATTCCTGATAGTTGTTGCTACTTTAAGGTTACATTTCTATGATTTCTAAAATATCTAACATTTCTATTACAGACCTGTATAAATTTATTATTGCAAAATTTGCTGTTATTTGAAATAGTTTCGATACTGATGATTTTTATAAGGATTGTGAAGGTTTCACAGGTTTATACATACATACATACATATATGTAGTACTTTAAATTAAAAACGTGAGATAAAGTTAAAAGGATGACGCATTAAAGCATTTGGAAGTAGAGTGGGTTATAATAATTATTATTAAGGCAAGTGCAGCATTTCTGAAAATTAAGTAGTAAATATTGCACCAACTTACAATTTTAGCTGTTCTCGAATTTATTTTCTAACTAAATACTCCACCTTAATACACGATTAAGTTCTTACCCTGCGAGCACGTACAATTTGTCAAACTATTATGTAAATAAATATGTAAATTTTTTTGGTATTAGTATTCATTTTACAGAACAATATGGATTTCTTACTGGCATTGTTAAAGATCAATGAGATATATTTAAACTTTGATTATAGCACTGATTTAATACATGGGTTTGCAGTACTATTCTGGATGTTGAAAGGAAGTGAACTTGAACTATTTTGTATGGCTATCTACATATAATAAGACAGTTGAATCGAATGACACGGGAAAGGGGAAGCGGAGAGAGGGGGACACTGTCCGAGACAGAGAGCAAAATAGATGGAATGGGAACTCTTTTTTAGCATTATGCGAGTGAATTTAATTTAGAAGAAAAAACTGTAATGACAAAACCGCTAAGCTGAGGTGTTTCTAGGAATAGAATAATAATCTGTAAGTTTCCAATTTTTTAATTCTTGAAGAATTCAATGCAATTTTTTGACTCATTAGATAAGTAACGTATTATGTATCATTTTGTTTTGAAGCTGTTGTAAGGTATCTTTTTTAGTTTAGTTGATAATTTTGACAAAGCTTGGACAATATTACAATTATAGATAATAGGCAAGAAAACAGAAGTAGGATGGACAAGAAGAACAAACCAACAAGTGCTGAAGCTTGACAACGACACAAGTATAGTAGCTGCTATACAATCGCGGAGGCTAGGATGAGCAGGACATATCGAAAGAATGACTGAAATGACAGTGCCAAAGCAATTAATGAAAACAGCAATCGGTGGTAGCCGGAGAAGAGGCTGTCCAAAAGGACGTCGAAAAGTGGAAATGGAGAGAAATATAGAATTCTTAAGATTACCAGATGGAAGGAAAAAACGAAGGACAGAGAGCAGTGGAAGCGAATTACTCATCAAGCCATGGGCCAACTAGGCCTGCAAAGCTAATTATACAGCGTTAGTAAAAAGTCCCGGAACGGTCGAATAACTTTGTTATTTTTTTTTTGTTAATGTGGTGGGTGCTTAGTTGCAGTGACTCCGTAAACTGTATCGCTTGTCTGGCTATCACTGCAACTCTCGCTGTGTAGTTTTTGTGTGTGTATGTTGTGTTCAATTGGGTTTGTGACAGCATCATATCGCCTTTTATGATGCCGCGCTGTTAATCACTTTGCTCCCAACAGCGAATGGCAAGTCGATCCGGGATTAAACCCTCTGAAAAAGTGTCACCGTCCCTCCAGAGAATTGAACCCCGGCGGCTATCGTCCTCTCACAACAATAGTCAGCCGCCTAACCACTGCGGCTATCGACCCGTTTAATTATATAATTATAATTTGAAAACTATGATTTCTGAAATTTGGTATGGGGGTATAGTTAATATAAATGCATTTCATGCAATACAGTTTATATTTTTTTCACTTCCGGTTTAATCGGCAATACGTCCAACTTTTTTTTTAACGGAACGCCCAGATTTTTTTAACACTTTTGAATGCAAATAAAAAACGTTCAGGAAGTATTAAGATGTTTATTTTTATTCACAAGAAAACAGTTAAAAAATTAAAAAAGTGTCCTAATACAGAAAAATCAAGATACCTGTCTATTCAGGTTGCCATTACAATAATTGTTCAAAATGCTCTCCATTTACAATTTGACAAAAATGTAAACGGTCAGTAAAATTTCTTATTGAATTTTGTATTTGTTCTGGAGTGATGCGATTGGCTTCTTAAACTATTCTCTCTTCCAATTGTTCAAGATTATGGGGACGATTTTTGTACACTTGACATTTCAAGTGACCCCAAAAGAAAAAATCTAATGGCGAGAGATCTGGCGAAGGTGCTGGCCATTCGATTGCTCCTCTACGTCCGATCCAACGTTCCGGAAAAATTTCATTCAAATAATCGCGGACATTATGGGCAAAATGGGGAGGAGCTCCATCTTGTTGAAACCAAAAATGTGCATTAGGGTGATCACCTACTTTTGCATTTCGAAAGAGGGCCGCAAGTGCTGGAACAACCTCATTTCGCAATAAATTTAAGTAGACGTTGCCAGTTAAATTTCCTCTTATAAAATATGGTCCTATGATGTTGTTTCCAACAAGACCAGACCAGACATTCACCTTTTGAGAACGCTGTGTATGGACTTCTTCACTCCAATGCGGATTTTCAATTGACCAGTTGCGACAATTATGTCTGTTCACAGTGCCGTTGAGACAAAACGTTGCCTCATCTGAAAAAATAATGTGATCTAAAACATTAGGCTGCTGCTCGATCAATTCCGTCATTGTTTCGCAAAAATGTAGTCTACGATCTGGATCATCTTCAGTTAACTCATGGACGGGATACATTTTATAGGCTTTCATTCTTGCTGATTTAAGAATCTTATGAGCAGATTTTTGAGAGATCTCATGAATTTGACATAATTCTGTTGTGGACACGTGATGATTTTCTTCCACTGTAAGTAACACATTCAAACTAGTTTCTTCATCTGTTGCTGTTAATGGACGTCCCCTTCTAGGTAAATCCTTCACCTGACGAAAGACTTCAAACTTTTGAATTGTTCGGCATACCGTACTTTTACTAATGTGACGATCCGGATAAACAGTATTAAACAAAATACGAACCTCTTCAAAAGAACGTTGACGATCACCGTACCCACGCATCATTAATATCTCAATTCGTTCTGATTCAGTAAGTTTTACTGCCATTTTCAAATGTGTCAATGTCTAAAATAAGTAAATTTATAGCGATGCAAAAGTTAAAATGCTTTTAAAATTGTCAAATGTGACGGCAAAAAGAATGCAAGTACTAAACAACAACTTTTTTCAAAGGTACCTTGTTTTTTCTGTATTAGGACACTTTTTTAATTTTTTAACTGTTTTCTTGTGAATAAAAATAAACATCTTAATACTTTCTGAACGTAGTTGTTTATTTTGCATTCAAAAGTGTTAAAAAAATCTGGGCGTTCCGTTTAAAAAAAAAAGTTGGACGTATTGCCGATTAAACCGGAAGTGAAAAAAATATAACCTGTATTGCATAAAGTGCATTTGTATTAACTATACCCCCATACTAAATTTCAGAAATCATAATTTTCAAATAACAAAGTTATTCGACCGTTCCGGGACTTTTTACTAACGCTGTATATATACAGGGTTTCCACGGCCAAGTGGGACATAGGGAGAATACATATAAAATCAGTTTTCGGTGAATATTATCTCCCTAGTACTACTTCATTCAAAATTAAGGGCCGCATATTATAACTGGGTCAACAATGAACATCTCCACAATTATAGTACAAAGAAAGTCATTTTAATAAAGTCAAAAAATTATTATTTTTAAATCTATTGTTTGTGAATTCCTAATAAGGCTTTTAATACGTGAGTTAGTGCAAGCGTCCATGGCGCAATGGTTCGCGCGACGGCTTAATAACGCAAATGCACGGATTGTTTAGGGTTCGAATCCCGGCAGATTCGTTTTATTTTTTATTTTTTATCTCCAACAATAATGCTACAAATTCAATAACACTACAAAAATCAGAGATTTTGAAGACTATAAAATCGATTTTTTGATGATTAAGGTAAATAATGAATAATTTTTACAATAACAAAAATGATCACGTGCTATTATTCGATTTTTAATTGTTACTAACGACGAATCATTTGTCAAAATAAACAACAAAACTTAATCAAGACTAAAAAAAATAAAATTCATTTCTCGGATTCGAACCCCAAACAATCTGTGCCTAAAGTTATTAAGGCGTCGCGTGAACGTATGCGCCACGGCCACTAGCACTAACTTACGTGTTAAAAGCCTTATTAGGAATTCACATACAATAGGTTTAAAAATAATAATTTTTTTGGCTTTATTAAAATGACTTTCTTTATACTATGATTGTTGAAATGTTCATTGTTAACCCAGTTATAATATCCGGCACTTAAATTTGGATGAAGTAGTATTAGGGAGATAATATTCACCGAAAATCGATTTTACATGTATTTTCCCTATGTCCCACTCGACCGTGGAAACCCTGTGTGTGTATGTAGGTATATGGTTTTATATACAGTGATGGTAGGATGATAACTTATAATTCTAAAGTATCCTATTTACCTTATTAATAGTATTAATAATATGCTTTTTAATTACAATTTATCAATTCACCACATTGCGCCACATTCATGGGTTGAGGTTGATGGGATATGAAAGGTATAAGTAATGTCACTGTACCCTCCCCAAGTCCAGATTTACATTCAGTTTCCTAAACACTCCATGTTTTCTCAAATTGTGAAATACTTTTTTAAATGTAGGCAATAAAGGTTATAAAATTGCTGAAAAGAGCGTTCTCTTAGCTTAGCTATAATGAATTTCATCACATTCAATGTAATACACAGTCACGTTTCTCTAGATGAGAAAAATTCATGTTGAAATCACTAAACCTAAACAAATATTCAGGCACAATAATTCAGTAAATGATAAAATTTATGTATCTCAAAAATGATAACTGATCTGATCTACTTATATTTTAAATGTAATATATTTGATCAAATTAAACGGGTTTCTTTTGTTACATTACATGTTTGCTGTTTTTCCGCGTTAATTTATTATTGGTTTTGCTTAATTTAATAAATTTAATAAAACGTAAACAGACGTTATAATTTACATACAATTATTAGTTATATTCATATGAATTAGTTATAAAAAATTCGTGTTTCAGTTACTTAATGCAAGAATTTCGATAATATTCAAATGATGCCCCACCTGCTCCCTCAAAAAAAGAAATAGTATCGAAGAGAGGAGACATCTATAAGAAACCGGGAAGAAAGAAAGAACATGTAATATTCTGATGGTCAACTTGACTCATATCTGTATGCATATAGACTGGACGTTACGGAAAATGGAAAATGGCTTTTCTTTGACACCTTGAAATTAGATTTTTTCCGAAAAAAAAAGAATAAAACGTTAAGACGTCCATATACCCGAGGGCTTTAGCAGTTATATCTACATAAATCGGCGTTGGATGAAGGTGGGAGAGGGCTACAAGACACGAACGGGCGAATCGATACACTGTTCCGCCGCTAGATGTCGCCGTAATTGTCGACGCACTCCAGTTACCGAGGATCCGATCCTAAAACGTATTCAAACTGCGGATAGGCGTTGAGATAACGCCGAACTGTCCACATCTAAAGGCTATTATATTTTCGTGTGTTTACATTCAGCGAGCGCTTGACTATTTTAAACATAAAATTGCCTGGGATTAGCTTTAGGACGTTTTTGCCTTTTGAAAGAGGTCGACCTTTGAAGATCAAACGGACAGGAAAAAAATTCAAAGCCACACATACGTTTTATTAATAAAGATTACATTAGAAATTATTTATTACGCTAAAAATTGACATTATGTGTGTTACAAATGTGACAGAACTAATTCCTAAAATAAATTTGACACAAGTTACTTGTTTATTCTAAAATTACCAAAGATTTATTGCTGCATATGTCTGCATTTACTTCTTAATTATTTTTCCGGTAAATATAAAAGTGTAAGCGGCATTCCATTTAAAATAATAGAGCTGACATTATTTATTGGCGCCAATGTAATATTAACATCAATTTATAATGTATGAATGATACTGGAAAAGAAATTATGACAATTAACGAATTTGATAGTAAATCGAAACCACATTGTACTTATGTACTAGAATGTTATTTTAAAGTAATGGTAGAACATGATATTATATTAGACACGGTACATAAATCGCTTAGTTTAAAGGTATTTCTTCAACAGAACCTTGTATGGACAATATTAAAATAATTAAATTTGATACATATTCATCTGTTTCCATTAATGCATGCAACAGAACATATTTTCTTTTGTGTGAAAAAGAGAAATGCATAACGCCGCCGTACACTGACATTGATTTATGCTGCAGTTTGTAATTGCGCTTGACTGCGAGTTATTTTATTGCATTTATACATAATTACATTAATTTCTATACAACCATATATGCATATACACCAACGTAATATATTACGTGCTTTACTACAATAATTTATATTAAATAAATAGCAGCGATAACTTTTTCATTGTTGTATGATATACATGCGAATATGTGATTACAGTGGCGCAACACAATCAGTTTTAGTGATTGATTTTAGATTACAATATTTAGTTATATATCTTGATTGTGGTTAATGAAAATCCATGTAGTATTAGTCTGTGTTCATGTGGTCGACGTTTCTGGAACCTTCAATTTTCTATAGAATAATTTTGATAATCTTTGAATGTCGAACCCCCAAGATCCAGGACTCATTGTCTCCTCTTTATTCTATTTAGTTAAAATGTCTACTTTTTCCATAGTCCATTACTTCATTTTCTCTCTTAAGTCTACATTCTGGTGTTTAGGCTTCCGTAGACGTAGAACTAATAACCTTCATCTACTTTTGCGAAGGTAGATTTGTTCCTTAGAATGCTCATCTCCTCTCGTTTTTTCAAATGTTGATTTGGATAATTTTCCTCAGATCTTTTTCTCGTCAAAATGCTCAGAGTAGACTAATAAATGTCGTTGGGATGATATCTATTTTGTTTCTATATTTGTCTACGCTTAGCATTCAGCCGCAAACAATCAAAGTTTCCTGTACGTATAATACTTCCAACGTTTTGGTGGCTCTGTTTGCTGCATTAATTCTGAGAATTTTTGGGTTCTATGGTGTGTTGTAATATTTACAAAGCAAAAGTTTTACGCGCCGTCGAACGCAGGTCACTACGGGGAAAATAACGAGACCAGTCACTGTCGGGGATGTTCTACAAATACCCGCTTCAACTAGGTAGTGTACGTTTCATCGATTAAGTGCTCAATAAATCCTTCATCGTTGCATAGCATTGTATCTATAAAGGTCCATTATACACGAATGATTGTCTGTTAATGGAATGCAAATTGCAACGCACGACGCGCTCGTCATTGTCTGTCCATTTTCACCTAAAGAATGCAACATATTTCGTACAATGGAAGGTAATGCGTCCTTTGCCTAACTCATTAACCATATTTGCACCATTTGCCGACGACAAGAAGTATTGGACGTTATCGCAGCATAAACGAAAGCGCGATCTTCACGTTTATACATGTTTAATAATTGATTTTTACGTAAAAAAGGCAAACTCATCTATCCGATGGAATGTAAACTTGGAATTTATTAATAATAAATTAATTCTTCAAATAGTTAGATTCAGATATCTAAACATTGCATTAAATCAGGATTCATTTAAGAATTGTACAAGGTCTACCAGACCTACCACATATTGTTCTGATATTGCAGGCCACGCCGCGTTGGATGAAATTATGAATCGGACAGATGAGCATCTTCCTTTGGACTGTAAGAGAATCAGTGTTAGAATCTTCCACACCTATTAAAAATACTTTTGGTGTGCATTTGTTAAAAACATGAGAGGACCAAATGAGATTTCACACAGCAAATTATGGTCATGTAAAAACTTACTTACTTACTACTTTAGAAAAACTAGAAAAAATTGCAGAGCATGTTGTGATCATTCATAACGTCTCAGAAAGCTGTTTTTATAGAACGGGACGAGGCTCATTTCCATTTGCATGGTTGGGTTAACAAACAAAGTTATCAGCATTGGGTAGGAGAAAATTCTCTGTAAGTCTGTGATAGACGATTTCACAACAACGTGTGCTTAATGTGATGTTGGATCGGTCAGAGTTTGGGTTCTATTTCCTAAACGAAGATATTTAAAAAAATATTTCCAAAACATTATATCTCGAAGATATTGTATGGTCTGCAGCTTCACCAGGTCTTGCCTAGTTTTAAGAGGCACCTGTGGCCACCTAAAATCTGTGGTTTTCGAACACCTGTGGCGGATGCCAGTTGCAGCGGCTTCTTAAGCTGTATTACTTGCTTGACTACCTATGCAATTTTTGCTCTGTAGTTTGTGTTAATCATTTTGCTTCCAATAGCGAATGGTAGATCGATCTGCATCCAATTCTCTGACAATGTCACCATCCTCCTGGAGAATTAACTATTGGATCCGTTATTGAATTGAAAAAGGTAACAAACTGTAGCAATAGTGTTTCGAAACCCATTTCCAGCAGTTATAAGTAAAATTTTTGATTTAATCTTAAAATGCGGGAGATTCTTTTGCTGGATTCTGTGTATTATTTTTCTATTTAATCTTTTAGACTCACTTAATGTCTTGAATTATATACGACGTATGCCAAGTGTGCGAACATGGAAAATTCAACAATTCAGAACTTTCCACAAAATAGCAGGAAAGTCCATTAAATTTAACACATAGCACATAGTTCAAGCTGGTATGTAATTTTGGAGAAATTTAACAATATTTATAATCCAAAAGCGAGATCTATTGTGTTCCCATGTCGTTTTAGTCCTCTCAACCAGGTTGCATCCGGACAAAGAAGTCCGCAACCTGGTCAAGAGTTAATTGGCTTACTGTGGGGCCCCAAAGTATATCCGCCTCTCCTTATCCGCTGCTGGATAGTCAGCAAGGAGATGGACGGGACTCTCTACAGTTTCTACCCAGAGGAGAGTTTACTATGCCCATGTGATGCATGTATTTATTCAGTGTGCAGTGACCGGTTAAGATCCCTGTGAGTAATCTCAGCCTATCTCAGTTCATAAAGACTACCTTGCGAAGTCTTTTCTTATTTGGGCGGTGTTTTACAGTGTCTCACGCCGGCAAGTGCATTCCAGTAGGAGCAATCCATAGCAGCAAGTTTGGATCTGACGAAGACTTTGATGCTACCATAAGAACTCTCGCACGAGGTTCTCGACCTATGAATGGTCATTCGCCTGCACCTCTTGCTAACTTGTCAGCTATATCATTGCCTCTGATTCCTGTGTGGCTTGATACCCATTTCAGCGTAGTGCTGTGATGTTCCGTCAGCTTGTCGAGCTTCCTATGGCAGTCAAGTACCACCTTGGAATCAAACCTGCCAGCCTGCAGTGCTCCAAGGACAGTCTGGCTGTCAGATGAAGTTTCTACCGATACAAAGATCATGTTTGATTCTGTATTATACTGTTATTTTGTTAGCATTAAAGATATACCCTTCGATAGAAATATGTTGTACGCCACTGTACATTTGTAGAGCGTATAAGGTGTATATACGTCAAGAAACCCGTTCCAGCGCTTGTTGTAACTATAATTGCGGAATTCATATCGTTCCCGTAGAATGTCGAGTCGACTAAAGAGGGAACAGATTTGCTAATAGTCAATTACGCTACGAAATATATCATTAGAAGTTGTTATCGGGATTCAGAATATCTACACTCCAAGTCATTGTAGGCAGGTACTGTTTCAATGTCGCTGAATGCGTATTAATGAAAACGGTGAATTAGCGTATGCAAAGTTACGTTCGCTGCATACTATGTCCGGCAATTTTCCTTTCGCTTGGTAGGTACACAAATACAATAGACGTAGTTGATGATAAGCGAATAAGGATGTCATTACGATGTAGAATAACATGTTCGGGTTGTAAGCCGGGAACTGATTTTATTCTCCAAAGTTTTCTTAACAAAACTAGCTACTAATTGAATAGAACTACTAAGTTTGCTTCAGTAAACATGCTGGGTACTTAATTGTTAGCCTGAAGATTAGTTTAAGGAATATACCTACCTGCATTTTCCTAGAAGAAATATATAGGGAGGTCCATTATATTCTAGCAGGGGTGAAAAGAAGAAATTCCTGTTTTTCAACGTTCTCAGCGATATATGAGTAACCAATACAAACAAGAAAATCTGAGTAAATAGAAACATTTTGCAGAAACGGTATGTGTACTTCTCGACCTGCCAGATTGACGTATAGCGACACTCAGAATACAGCCGGTTTAGTTAAGATGGGATGACTCGAAGAAGTCTTCAAATTATGTAGATTTCAAAAACTGACTTCGGAAATAGTTATCTATTTGCCCTCGACAGCATAACAAGGAAAGTGACCTACAACGCCAGAAAACCATATGCGTGAACTCCAAAACAAGTTAACAAAACTATTACGTGATAATGGAGTTAGATCACTGCCCTTAATTTTGATTTGTAGGATTTTGTTTATGATTACAAACATGCTGAATGTTATTGATATTTCTTTGCCAAATTTTTCTTCAATTCTGTAAGTGTTACTTATATGTTGGTCATTAATGTAGAATAATTTTGAAACTTTTATCGACGTGTTTTTTTTTGTTTCTAAAATCAATCCATAACAGAAAATCTGATACCCAAATGTAATTTGAATAGTCCAATACTCGGTGTTGGAAACAGCTTGTAAATTCATGCCATGTCCGTTAACAGTAATGTTATTTACAGATTCAATACCAACAATGGTATTTTGTATACAGAAATTCCTCATAATTTTCGCTAATTATCTTCTTCGTTGGTAGAAGACGAGGATAGCCGACAGAGAGTAGAAAATTCAAAGGGAGAGAGGTGCCCGTATCATTGTTAAAATTGTTAGCATAATCCATCCAATATTATAAATCAAGAGTGACATTCATCAAAGCAACAGTTAGCAATTAAAATAGTCTCATACTCGGCCGTAATTGCCGAATGAATGCCGCTAATTGTAAATCTGGGTGCCTCCTTGTCACCGGTCCGGGCAATTTGCATAACTCCGGCAATTAGTAGGGCTTTTGTGCCGAGAGCGTAGCATCGTTCGACCTTATGGCTGGATCGCCGCCAGCAGCTGGTTTTTGATGAACGACACACAAATTACGGGGGTAATTATGAAAGCCGCGTCGCCGGAATGAAAATAAATCGCTGGTTATTACTTACCGACTTTAACATTTTTAATTACATCAAACTTGAACATGAATTTTAATGGTAAATACTTCGTAATTTTTGGAAAAAAAAATGGATTGGTAGATAAATAATAGGAGGTTTATTATTATACACTTGTTACTCAATACTCAGAATCTATTATAATTATTTTTGGGAGTGGGAATATTGTTATATTATTTTTAACTTTGGCAGTCGTTGCATGCTGTACAGTTTTTGAGAAACTATCGATACGTAGGTTACGGAAGGTACTATAACATTCGTTTACAGCCAGTGCACTATTAAAGATTTTAGTCCCCACGTTTTACCAATCATGTATCTATAGGCCCAAATGGCTCTTGTGACTTCGTTGGTAGAGGGTTTCAACTGTGTACTGCTGTAAGTCAGTTTAGCGGCTAATATCACATCTAAATATTTGACTTCCTTTGAGGCGGCTGAAAATGGATGAATACTGGAGGCTGCAAAGCTCTCTCCTATAGGAAAAAATCTAACAACAGGTCATCCAGCACAACACATGCTAGCAGAGATGGGAGTACACACCTGCCGCAGTTGCCTTTATAGTGGCTTTGTAGATCATCGACGTGTAAACTATTCCGTTTGTTATTATGGCGCCAATGCACCTTCCTACCATTCACTCGACTTCATCTTTTTAGAAGACCTCTCCATTAATAAAAAGTACATTGTCGAAAAGGTCCTCAACGTCCCGGAAAGGTCAATAGTGCATTTTTTTGTTTTTGGAGGTAGTTTCTTCTCGTCGAATAAACGCACGAATGGCCTGCTTGCAAAATTATCAGTTAACCTCTTGAGGTTTGAAGGAGAAATGAAGAACGGCTGAAAGTCCATAGATGATTACAAGAGCTTAATGGACAAAAATATCACAGAGAAGTTGGGCATTAACGTATTAACGATTTTATTCAAAGGTAAAATTGCCTCAATCTACTAACCTGCTAAGGTGAGATTATAAACTTTGATTTATTTGTTGCCCCAAAATCTGGTTAATAAGAACGAGATTTCAAAAGGTTTGTTATTGAAACAGGACCTTAATTTAGGTGATTATTCTAGACCGATAATATTACTAGAAAAGCTTTTCAAAAGCATCATTATAACATGCGGTACTATTCCAATCGCATGGAAACAGTTATCACAATATGTGCAAAATGCAAAAGATAATAACATTTACATGTTGCATTAACCATGGTCGAATTGAAGAACTGGTTTTTAGAAGAAAGACAAAGAATAAACCACTCGACAACGTCCTCTAGACCTCCTATATACTCATGTCCAACAATGCACTAGGAATGCATTTACAGTGTTCTACATGATAGAATCGAAAAATCTCTGGAACGCAGATCAGTTTTCGTTACTGCCAGAGGGTGGTGCGATATCTAAAACCTTAGTGCAATCAGGTTTCCAACATGGTTTAAATGTTCGTCTTTCGAGATATGTTTATATTATGTACTTATGTATTTCACCTTTATTTTTTTTCAGAAATTGTATTTTTTTGTATAGAAATTGTTTGATTTAAGGTCATTTGGGGTAATTGGGGACATTTATTTCCAGTTTGAAATACTTTGCGAGATGCCGATAAAATCTGATAAACTAACGCCATAAGATTTAGGAATAAGATCAAATAGACCTTTATGTTGATATATAATATTTTGTAAAGTATAGAAAATATAAAATGTCGTCAATAATATATTTTTTTAATGATACAGATCTCCCCTATTGCCCCATAAGAAGGGCTAAATGGAATCACGCCATTATTTTACAATGTGAGTGAATGAATATCATTGTGGCTAAAGATGGACAGAGTAAAAGAGAATTATCACAAATTACTGAAAATTGAAACAGCTATAATTTACTGTAGGTTTTATTTAATCATCAACAAAGTGTATTTAAAGTAACCCATGAACATCAAACAAGAAAGTTTGTCTAAAATCTGAAACAAAAGAATTCTGATAAAGTAACTACTTATGTGTTAAAGTATAACCGGTACCTAAGTAGCTTTGCAAACAAATTTTACACTAAATACTACGAGTACTTGTCATATCGCTTGTTTTTCTTCCACATTTTTTCAATGCTTTCAATAGACGGATGAACTTTGAAACTGGTATCACTTTTTATTGTAACTGGAGCTAAGAAAGATTCTGATGATACGGATTCAACTTTATCACTCCTTGGCCATCTAAACGAGGTTCCTATTCTTTCTGAAAACTTCATCTTGACAAAACCATCTGGAGAAGTCCAGTGTACCAAGTTTTTACACTACGTATTGCTACATAACTATTTCTGAAGTCGCAATTTTTACTAATTGTAGCGCTTTCTTCTTCTAACATATTGTCAGTTATTCTTTGGTCGTCGTTTGTTAATAAATCCTGTCTTTCTGAATGTTTATGCTTTTCCTTCTTTGACTTATTTTTCGCAAACTCTGCCAACTGTTGTTCTTCAGAACTTATATTACTGTCGCTATTTTCCATAACCATTTACACTTCTTTTTCCATGTTTTGTTAGAAACATTGATAATTTTTGTTTTTTTAGTATTCGCTTTCTGTAATGATTTTGTTAAATTGTTTTCCTTTTTCTTTACTGTCGACTTTTGTTGAATACCTTTCTTATTTTGCTTGCGACGTTTTTCTTCTTCATGTAAACGTTGTAAGACTTCTTTCGATGTAAGGATCTCACCATATTGGTGTTGTTTTAGGCCAATTTGTTTCTCTTTAGTAACAGGAGACTGCAATGTGTCAGATTTTTCTGTACTTTTTCAATAAAGAAGTCAATTGCACTTTGTTTGGTTTGTAAAATTTGTGGTGTTGGTTGCATGTTTGATGTTACATCTTCTAAAAGTGTTCTGCACGTTGAAAACACTACTTTTACAGGAGAGATATCTTTAAAAGATTCTGAAGTGGTTTCAGGAATTTCAGCATCAGTGGTTCCTGTACTAGTTGATTATAATAATAACAATAATAATGATCTGGCAGACATTGACATCAAGACCAGAAAAGAATTTACCAGACATCGAGCCCATCACCCGCACAGCTCTGTCGAACGGTTCCATCTGCCGAGGCGATTGGGAGGAAGAGGCATACCTAGTGCAATTACGACTAACTACAAGCAGATAAAAAATCTTAGAAGTTATTTCGCAGAAAAAGCAATTACGAGCGCTCTGCACGGAGCTGTATCAGCGGCGGACGGAAACCTAACTCCTCTAAGACTCACTTGTGCCAACATCGACCCAGACGCCCACATCGCCTCTGCACAAGACCTAAAGACCAGATGGAAAGCCAACCCTTTACATGGCAAATATGTCGCGACTCTGGAACTGGAGGAAATTGATATGGATGCATCGCAGGCGAGGTTATACACCGGGAGCCTGTTTCAAGAAACGGAAGGGTTCATTGCGGCTATCCACGATCAGGTGGTGCCGACTAATGCTTATAAAAAGAAAATACTCACCCAGAATGTTCCCACCACCAAATGCCGACTGTGTGGCGATAAAGATGAATATCTGGAGCACTTGCTAGCGGGATCTAGTGTACTGGCCCCTAAATCCTATCTTGAGCGGCATAATAACGTCGGAAAATTGTATATATCCAGCTCCAGAAGATACATCTCAACCTGGAAAAGACACCTCGATATTACGAGTTTGAACCACCGCCGGTCTACGAGAATGATAACATCGTGCTATACTGGAACCGTCAGATTATCACGGACAAACATATTCCCAACAACATACCAGATATAGTACTTACCTTAAAAAACCAGAAAATCTCCTACATAATTGATATTGGCGTCCCGCTACCCTGCAACATAACAAGAACACATCGGGAGAAAATTAGTAAATACTTACCACTAGCAGAAGAAATAAAGAAGATGTGGAGATTGGAGAGGGTAGTAGTAGTGCCGATAGTTGTGGGAGTCACAGGTGAAGTGCCGCATAAGTTATTCCAGAGCCTGAACACCCTTGGAATAGAAAAACAAGAGTACATGCACATGCAAAAATCAGTCCTGCTCGACACGTGCGCCATGCTCCGACGAATAATGGGGAATACATAAAGTGACATGACTGACAGTTAGCCAGATGTAAGATCAAAAAGTCTGTGAAATCGAAAATAATAATAATAATAATAATAATTCATACCTTAGCATCACCCAACAGCTTGCGCCAATTACAGGGGGCATCGGCTGGCCATGAGTTATTATTACGCCTGCGGCTGTAGACCGACTTAAGATGTAACCTTTCCGCATTTGCCGTGGAATTTGGAAAACTACAGACAACCAAACTCAAAAAGGAAGCACCGGGGTTCGAACCCGGTACTGTCGGACTACGACGCAAGTGTGCAAGCCACTAGACCACGAGCCCGACCGAGTTGAATTCAAAAGAGAAAAGTCTGGAGTTTTGGAATGAATTGTATTCCCATTTGTAGCATCTATACTGGATGAACTGGAGTCTTTTGTCGGTGCTGTTTGTAGATAACAGATGGCGTTATGATGTAGAGTCAAATAATATATACAAATTCATAAACGACTTTTCAATAAACGAGTTCTTATTAGTGTCCAATAGAGGGGCTATTGGAGACCTCAATTACTCCAAGTGACCTTATGTATAACAGAAGGAATTTTAAAGTCTTATCGAAAAATTAATTCAGTTTTAAACCTAATTTATTGGAAACGGAAGTAATAGAAATTATATCGTTATTTGAATTAATTTGTAAATCTGTCATAACAAAATTTCAAGCGCTTAGTATATAAAAATGTTTGTAAATTCATTTTGTTATGTCGTTTCTTAGCAGAAACAACTGAGCTTTGCATTTCCAAATTATTTCCTAAACATCATTTTTAAAGGATTATTTATTAAAAAAATAAAATAAATATAATATGTAGGTATATAGCAGAGTTGATATAATGATTGACGTTGAATGATCAAAGTGTAGCTAATACATTTCTATATCCGTGTTCCAAAATATTGACCCGGTTAATTATATTGTCGCTACCATGAATGAAACTTGTCTCCAGGATTCTGAAAGAGAATTACTATGGTATGGAAGCACTTTAGTCTTCCAAATTCTCGGAATTTCTGTTCTCAGTTGTTGCTGTATTTTAACAAATTAATACACAAATAATGTTTTTTAATTTTTTTTTAATTTCTCTTAAGCGTCCTTTATTTTCCTGTCCCTACCAGCAGTATCCTTATCTAGGAAAAATAATAGATACATAAACATAATACATCCAATGGAATGTCTAAAATATTTTTATTTTTTTTACACAGATATACATAAGTACCTACTGTCACACAAAGAAAATATTGGCATCCATATTATTATTGTTTTTAACTTACACAGCCAATGTTTGATTAATAATACAGAAGATATAATAAAGTAATGATAGCGATCATAGCTGCTTCGCATTAATAATGTATACACAGATAAATATTACTCATACTTAACGTTAACAAGTCTACATAGATAGCCTTACCAACGCGGGTATATTCAGATGAGAAGAACCATTTTCATTAATATAGGTAAACGCCATCCTGGTTGATATAAATTATTGCGCTAAAGAGAAAGAGAGAGATGTGCATAGAGAACGTGTCACGAGATAATTTAATTTGACTAAATTTACGATGCAATTTCCAATATGCACTCCGAGTTTTCAAGAATCAAGTACTTATGGTAACTGCCTGACATACTTATGAGTCTTTCTATCGTGGAATTTATTGGCGAGCATAAATTTTTTTGTATATATATGTATGTAAGTTTACCTAATAATAAGTACATTAGACAAGTACATAAACAAGAATCTTATTTTCAAGAATTCTCCTCGTTAAATCTAATTTATTGTTGCATTGTACTTTACAATGTGAGAATACGAGTGACTTTAATTGATAAATTGGAAATTGATTCGTCCGTGTAGGCGGCACGCCAATTCCGAAATTAAATCGATAGATTTTAAAGCTCCTTTTGCCGCAAAACTATTCAAAGCCTGGCGTTCCGTATGCAGATAGGTGGGCAATCTATAGACGATTTCAAAGAGACGTTATCACACTCAGTAATTCGGTTAGAATGTGGTTGAGCTGTTACGGTTTGGAATGTTTTCCTCCTATTTCGCGGACGGTTGGAGCATATTCTCACCTCAAACGGATGTATATGTAGATGTGAATTGCGTTGAACGTGGGGCGCACAAGAGAGGTTTTTCAATCACTTTCTAAAATAAATAAGAATCCATGCGGTCCTTTGTATTAGTTTGGGACACGCTATTCGATAGTATTTTTTTTTTCTCGTAGGTATATAAAGTACCAACGATAGCAGCTAGCGTATAATCTTAAAACGCTGAATAAGAAAACAGGTTTCAGACGTAAATAGGTGGTTTATCCAAATATAGCATCGTAAAATGAATATGATTGAATGCAGTTTAAAAGGTGGATGTTTTATTTAATTAGGAGCCACAACGGTGGGAGAATATGATGTAAAGTGAAATATAGCTATTTTTACGACTAAATACCTAATCTAATTTAGGTATTGCAAAATAAAAAGAAAAGGTTACCGTTCTTTTAATAATGTTTATGTAGTTCTTTCAAAATTTGTGATTATCTGTTAATCATTTATGCCTCGGCGTAGAATTCTACGGGGAGTTGTAGAATCTATTGGCCTTTTTTTCCCCAAAAGAACACATCTTATGGTCTTTATTTGCACACAGTTTTTCCTTTTACTGTATTTTGATCTTAAAATGTCTTCATTAATAGTTTAATATTATGGTTTTTTTATTATTTAATTATATAGGCGTAGAAAATAAATTATTTTGTTGGATCATAGTAGATATGAAAATAAAAGTTGTAATACACGTACGGTCGATGCTCAATTGTTTTCGAAATAGAACAGCTTGAGATTTAAGCCCAGTTTTATCAATCATGGCTAATTGCATTTTTTAGTTAACGTCTTAACGTTTACAACTAAGGAGCGAATCTTTTCGGAGGTAATTACAATTTCTAACAAAAAGTTTAAATTACAAGATTGTCGAGAATTACCGAACGTATTTGAAAGGACTAGTTAAATGTGAAAATAAAACTAAATCAACAAAAAAAAATCAACTCATAATTTTTAGGTTTCCACAAGCAGAAAAAAAACTTAAAATATGACACTAAAATAATGACAATAAACAAATCAAAAAAGAAGAAAATTAATGGTTGTTAATAAATGAAAATAAACAAAAATGAGGTGAGATCTATAACGTGATGTTTAGATGACTGCTTTCCAACTTAATTTTAAGAACTAAAATTACATTCTAATATGAACATCCCTAAAATTATCAGATATGTTCCGTAAAGACAATAACAAAACATTTAAACAAATTTACAAATTTAAACAAAAGATTTAAATTAAATCAAAATAATTAAGAAGCTGAGAAAATATAACGATAAATACTTAGGCAACGATTATCTAAAATCCTAATGTTATCCATAGCCGGTCAAAAGAGAACACTTGATCCAAAAAGCGTCACCCCAATAACCTGTATAAATAATAACCAGCATAAATAATAAGCTGTCTAAATAATAACCAGTATAAATAAGAAGCTGTCTAAATAATGAGTGTAAGTAATAAATAATAGCCTGAATAAGAAACATCTTGTATCTCTGTTTAACTAATAAGCTGTATTAATAACAAGCTGTATAAATAATATTCTGTATAAATAATAACCTGTATAAATAATAAGCTGTATAAATAACAAGCTGTATAAATAACCTGTATAAATAATCAGTATGAGTAATAACCAGTATAAATAATACATGGGAATGTTAAATTTCCAAAATAAACGCACATGGCACAACCCTCTAAGGAAGTTAAATGTTCGAAAATATTCTTTTAATTAAAAAGAATATTTAGTTGATTTGATAAAATTATTAGTTAACATTCTTTAATCTAATTACCATAAGATGTGTAATATGGTTGGGGATTAATAAAACAACCTTCATTTCTATTATTACTAAACTATAAAGAATAATTGATTCATAACAGGCAATTGTTAAACTCATATATTAAGAAATTATTTGTACTTTTGATCACGTAAGCTTTTTTTCTTTTGGATTACATAAATTTGCATTTGGAATGGTATTTAGAACTGTCAAGTGATAGTAGACAAAATAATGACCAAATATTCAATAATTGATTCTGACATGCGTACGCCAATGTCTGTCAGCTCTAGTTTAGTCTGGCGGCACGCGCTTTATTGCTTAATGAATAAAAAAAAACGATGGATGGTTCATAAGTAGCGGATGAAGATTAACGGATCGCATGTCAGTCAATAATGTTTAATAAGTAGTCCGCCGTTGTTTTGGGAGCTGCGTTAAAATACGGAAAGCCAAATTGATTTTGAAGATATCGAATTTATAATCACGCCGATAAATTATACTTTAATATAATTTCGCCGTCGTTTATTACAGTATATTAACGGAATGTTGCGAGCTTTCGAGATGTAATATTGTTTAAAAGCACGACATTACGGAGCCCATTGGACTGATTTATTCGATCGGCAGTTGAAATTTTACGATAATATAAGAAATTTGTGTTGAAGTACTTTTCCCTACACATATACTTAAGAATAATCGCCGGCATATTTTGCACCTTTCAAAGCTCTTTTCAACCTGTAGGTAATTGCGTTAAAATTGAATCTTAATGCTAGTTCTGGGGAAAAAAGCTGAAAAGTAATGACATCCTTTGCATTTTAGAAAATTTAATGCATCTACTGGAATTAGATATTTTAACGTCGTAAATTGATAAACAATAACTTTCCTGTTTTTGACAGTAAGGTATGATTTAGTTAATTTTTGCTTGTTGAACATGTATGCATCTGAACGTATGATTACTCTGTGTTTGTTGGACAATTTATGTTTGTTCCAAAGTTGAACTATTTGTGGTCAAAAAGTCAGTTACACATGTATCTGGCAAGTAGAAATAAAAGCATTCCGATTATATGTTTTTGTAACATACTTAACTAGTGATGTTTTGTAGTTACCCTGACATTTGATTGTAAGCTCAGGGTCCTTTCAATATACAGGGTGCTGCTAAAGTATTGCACCAAATGGAATAACAGGCAAACGCTTAGAAATTTAGATTTGATATTTGGTAGTGTTGAACTGTATATTATAGCCACAATTTTGACATAAATTTCACTTATTTTGTGCAATTGTTGTGGGCAGAACGACGCCATCTCGTTTTAGGTTTAACTTTAGAGCAATTGAGAGCTACTTACTCCCAAAATACAAAAACATAGATTATAAAGTTGTTTATTGAGAAATAATTTAAAAAAATCGTGAAAAATAATGAAATAGAAATATAGATAATTAAATAAACTCATAATAAATGTTCAAAATGCTGCCCGTTCACTTCTTGGCACAAATAAAGTCGTCTTACAAAAGCGTCTAATGAATGATATGTCAAGAAGTGAATGGGAGAAATTTATATTTTAAGATCTAACTGCGTATACGTCTCCAGGAAAGTCTGCAACAAAGGGAATACTTTAGTGGTCTCTTTCTTGGAAAAAAAAATTCTTTATAAAAGTTTGTACTTTACCTAAAACTCATTTATCCGGTAAAAGAAATGGTTTAAATATAGAAATATTTTAAGAATCGTCAAATAGTTGATAGCTTTAGCGATTATACTTTCTGGTACATTTTGTAATATAAAATAAATAATACTTTATTTATTTTAAATTGTTGAATACTTAATATTGAGTCACATGCGCAAGTAATACGTACCTACTATTTTTTACTCGTCATCACGTATGCGTGGTACTTGATACTAAATTTAACATCCTTCAAAATATATTAGTTCTCGTCCAGTCGTGCAGTATTTACGAGTAAACCAAGAATTTCCAGAAAAGTCGATAGCAAGGTTATTAACATTTCCATGCTCATCTCGCTCGCCTGATCTAAATGCTTTGGATTATTTTGTATGAGGTTAGCTGACACGTACGGTGTATTCCGAGAGACCGTTTGATAACCGAGAAGATTTGCAGAACAAAATTAGGGAAGCGGTAACGCAATTAAACAATAATACTACAATACTACAATAATACGTCGTCACGGACTTTAATAAACGTACAAATTTGTGTATTGAGCGAGAGAGGCATCATATCCAGTAATGTTTGTTTAAAACAAAATGGTAACATTTTTTGTACTATCAAGTATTAGAAAGTATTTTTGTCATTTAATGTGGTATTTCATTTGTTAGGGCGGGTAAATGAGTTTACAGTAAAGCGCAAACTTTTATAAAAATAAAATTTTTCTGAAAAATAGACCATGAGAAAGTTTTCCTTTTGTTGCAAATTTTCCTGGACACGTTGTATATACCTGCGTGTACTGTTTGTGTAGAGGTCAGTCTAGCAGATCCTATATGACCTTAATAAACAGCAAAAAAAGTACTTCTTATAGCGATATCATCACTACTATTGTAGAGTTGGGAGTATAGAAGGGAAGAGATGTATCCACTACCACCCCCGCCACCTTTTCATCCTCTCACTTTACATACATTCTGAACTCTACAACAGTAGTTGTTGGAAAGATGGTGGAGGTTGGTAGAATTACGTTGTTTTCCAATTTAGTTCCACTACCACCCTCTGCCATCTTTCCAAATTCCCAACCATAAGCAAGCAAACTAGCTAGTTTGACACCAATAAATTGAATAAATTAGTCGATGTGATTTATAATTTGTTTTAGATGGTGCTGTACAAAATAACAAATATCGCATCTAGTGAAGAATAGGATAGGTTGTAATTATTTTTGCACTATATTGCTAAATATTGACTACGGACACGATTCATACATATTTTGGAATTGATTGTTCTTCATTTAAAGATTACTCGTAGTTTATACCTTGTGCTTAGTAATTATTGTTGGCAAATTAGACAAACTTAAATATCAGCGAAGTAATCGTTCGAAAACATTTATACTTTTATACTTACTAGGTACAGATTTTAGCTGATGATGCTTTACTTATCTTGAAAGAAACTTAAGTTAATTGAGCCTGCATATCACCTTTTTAATTGAATTAGTTAAACAAACAAATTCGTCATAATATAATCTTTTTATGTTATTGAAAGGAACTAATGACTTACTAAACATTTTAGTGTATCAAAGGGCATTATTTAGTGCCCATAAAAAATGTAAATTAATGTCATATCCGTTTCTACACAATTCCTATGCCAGCCATATAATAATATTTGAATGTTGCAAGGTGTGTCACGTTGAAACTCAACTATATTACGTCAAGATATGAAGAGCAGATAAGAGGTGACGAGTGTTAATCGCTATTAGAGTCAACGAAAACCGATGCCACTACCCACTGGAAAGCGTACGAAACACCGGAACATCGAGCATGCTTAATGAGCGGACCGGACGCGGCTGTTCCACAACTTCTTTTTCCGGCTGACGTTAAATTAAATAAACATTAGCATTAACGATCAGCTTTTTTTAATTGTTTTCATGGCTACTGAACATCGTATAGTGACAAATCGTTGACTAAACGGCCGATTACTTATCTAAACTGTCAATCTAATAAGAATTGGTAATGAGGGTGGTTATATTTGTATTGATGATACTCTTAAATACAAATAAATAAGAATTAGTAGGAAAGGTGTATCCAATAGAATTAACCATGACTTCAGTGATTTTTAGAGATCGTTAAATAATGTGACGAAACGTTTTCTTCTAGTTATACTAGCTATACAAGATTTCATTGTGTTATGCAGGTGATTTGTTTAGACAACCATATTCTTTTTCTTATTTAGTAATAAGAAAAACTTGGCACTGTTTAATATGCTACAACGTATAGATTACGTTTTTGAAAGATTGCCTGAAGCACAATTTGTGAGTATAATGCACGATTTTGATATAAAAGACACGGAAAGGATATTACAGATTTAAGCATATATGATCAAGTTCAAATTTTAATTATGTTCGTCTTGGATGCGTAAGCTGAAGCCAATTTGTCAGTGGTATCTACGCCCTTATATGTTCTATTATCATCAATAAGTATTTGTACGTGAGAATTTTAATGTATTTTTTGAGAGATTTTAGCATCGATATGCACCCATGATGAAAGCAGCAGAACTGTGTTTATGTTAAAATGGAGACAAAATTTCAAACAATGCAAACAAAATAATATTATATTATATTCAATTCATTTTTTTTAACTTCATTAATTTACACATAAGTCTGGTACTTAATGTTTTCGTTTCGAATATAGTGAGAGCATATAGGGCAGATAGTTTATATTAATTATTTATTTAAAAAAAGTGTTCAAACAGCGATAAATAGGGTAAAAAATGAAAAGCACAAATATAATATTAAATATTTTTATTTTTGGAAAACTAAAAATTAATGTAACGTACACATACAAAACACATACATAACAAGATTCGATTCGATGTAGGCATTAATTTTAAAATTACAAGCATATCGTACAAGAAAAATTAGAAATCTAGTGTGGGATGACATCACGGCGGTTTTTGGTGGTCCTGGGTGCAAGAGGTTGGAATATAAACAAAATTGAAAATTGACAGACAGAAAATAGTCAAAAAAATTTTTCAATCAATATAAAAGTGATAACGAACTAAAAATAACATAATCAAACATAAAGTTGGTGGCTGAGTCCAAGGACATCATAACACAGCACCTAAGAGGCAACTACAAATTATACAAGCGGATCAAGCGGAGGAGGGAGAAGAAATTGGACATTTATAAAACACTCACACATTTAAATTTAAGGTAAGAAAGAGGGTGGGATAATATTTAGGACATTTTGTACAATATTTATTATTATATTTGTGTGAAAATCATTTCATTTTTCATTTCTGTCGCATTTGACAGAACAATAAATTAATTTATCAAACAGATTAAAGGACTAAATACATAATGTTTTATATTTATATTTTTAAATTGTATGTTTTGTTTAGATTTTCAGACGAAATTAATTGTAAGAACTCTTAAAAATACATTTTGGCTAAAATAACTTTGTATAGCTACCTTCAGAGTACTGTTTTAAGTTAGTGTTTACTTTTCGAAGTTCTTTTTAGCAATCATTAGCGTTGATTAACCTCAAAATCTTTCTATATCTGTCGTAAACAATACACAAGTTTGTAAGTTGTAAGAGTAATAAAGTGCAAAGAAATAAAGATGCAGTTTTTATTTAATTGTTTGTTGCTGAATGTTGTTGAATTTTCCATTTGTTCACCAAAAACGTAAGGGTATGCATATGTATTCTGTTAAATTCAGAAAAGATGAACCGTTTTGGATGAGACTGAACCATACAATATCAGCATGTATCATTGTCAGTTACATACAAATTTTATTGGCGGCTTCAACAATAAGTAAGTAGTTATAAAATACATACCTAGTATGCGGTGAGTAAAAGATGTTTCGGGAACTAGGATACCTAACACTTCTAATATTTATAAGGAAGCAGTGTGGAGTTGAACACTAATAGGTATATAAGTAATTTTGAGAAAAGCTGAAGCCATTATTCCCGTCCTTGATGAAGGATGATATGTTTTCTAGTGTTAGATAAGCAATACAGTTTAAGGAGACGCTGCACCTGCTACAGATAATAAAAAAGCACTTTCATGAGATTTTGGTTTACGTCGAAAGTATACATTCCTATTTTTCGACCAACTCTGTAAGTATGTAAGTTCTTTTATGCGACCTATGTCCTTTTAAGAGACTACCCCCAATAAAACTGACATTGTCTAACAGCCAGTTGTAATTCCACACATAATTATAACTAGTTTATTTCCTTAGACCGAAGAAACTACAAATTCAGTTTATGCTTGGTCATGAATATGAAAACAAATTGTGAACTACCTTTTACGCATATACGTACACACGTAAGAGTAACTTAAGACGTGCATCTAGACAATAAGCTTTGTTTACTTTTATAACTGGGTGTTGAGTTTATATAGCGTTACGGCTAAATGGCTCTTGAAATCTAATTTACCGCGGTAATTACTTTTAATGATTTATAATATGCCTGGCGCGACTAAATAAATAAACCTGAAAGGCCGCTGAATAACCGGTGGTGCTGTTCTTAATGTTACAGCAATCTCTAGACACGTTCACATATGCTGAGCTTCAACAAATTATGCGCTTAAATATATGTACCAAGAGTTAATACATGTATGTGTATAAAAGATTTCCAGGAGAGAAGTTTGGTTTTGCTCTTTTTATGCATGATCAAAGGTTAAGTATGCTGGTGCAATCGAGATAGTAACTTATTATCTATGGATATATTTACTTCGACTATTAAAGATTGAAGCATCACTGCAGATACATACATATAGTATGTCTTTGGCGTATAACATTACGTAAAAATATGTAGCATAGCATCTAACGTTTAGGATGTTGCGGAGCTAGTTGCAAATCTGGCTTTCGTAGACAGATCGAAGTCTAAAAAAAAGATTATGAATAAAAACAAGATTGATTTTTGTGACGTTTGTGCGGCAAGTCTACAAGTTTAGAAGTAGTTATTACGAATTTATCGTATTTTATAACTTAATGTGACAATTAGTGTGTGTTTGTGTTTACTGACTTTCATTACATTAAAATTATTTTCACTATTATTGCACTTTTCGTGATTTCTTAAAATATAATTTTATTAAGAAATACAGTCCAGTGCTTAATTCTGAATAATAAGGACAGAAATTTGTTCATAGAAAATTTAGCAATGGAAGAGCAGAGTTTGTCTTAAGTTTTATTTAGTTTTTGAATAATTAAGCACTCAGCTTACCAACTTCATATTAAAACCACGTCTGGTAAATAATACGAAGTCATAACAGCTGTAAACTTTATTTTTCTTAAGAAAACCGTCATTATTATTCCTCAAACATGATCCTAATCTCACCTCAAAGAGGAAACTCTTTCAGGTGTTCTTGCATTATGTTTGTTTGATACCGCTACCTTTGCGAACGTCCTCGCATCGACCGAAAGGGCCTTAGGTCGGCCCCGAGACTGTAACCTCTTAAGGAAGTAGCACTCGAAACGCGAGGTAGGCTTTCGTCGTTAGAGAGTCACCGCCAGTGTAGCGGGCTGAGGCGGTGGCAGAGCGGCGGCAGTGGTGTCGTGGTTTGCATACGCCCCTCCATCACCCCCGCGGTGGACACACCAAGGAGGTTAAAAAGAAGAAGTCGTCTCATCACATCTCCATGGTAACGAGCTGGCCCGTGGTTGCTTTGCATCGATCTTTAAAACTGTATGTAGCGCGCCATCCTCCCCTTCCCCTGCTCCGGCCGCTAGCGGACCATATGTTAATGTCTACCCCTCGTTCGTCGTGAAAGCAATTAGAACTATTCGGAGGTAATACTTGTTATGTCAATTACCTTGTGATACCGAAGCAATTAACATGGGAGTAATTATGACATTTTTGTGTTAATTGCAATTGGAACATTTTTCGAATAATATTGTACAAAGAATATCAGTGTTAAGGTTGTCAGGTGCATAGTTTCTTGACATACTATATCATTGTAGAAAAGCTAATAAATTGATACTTTTCTAAAATGCACAGATGTGTTCAATCACATAATTTACCTCTTAACTTGAAGAATGATTATATCCCGCGTTGTCTTAAAATTTAATACAAATCTATATACTTGTGCATCTTTTCAACTTTGTCAGAATCATGTCCTAAGAAGATATTTGAAGCTACTATTGATTTCGAAATTTTGCTATAATCTAGGAGTTACTGAAACTTTTATTTAGCTGTTTCAAAAATTAGTTGTTTTTGGTAATTGCGGAAAAACAATTGTCTAGTTAACTATCAGTTGCTATATCTGATTAGTCCAAAATAGGTTAAGGAACAAGCACAAATTGATGTTTTTGAAAAGTAAGAAATTTCAGTTCCTTTTAGTTTATTTATACAAAGTTTCTTTCTCTGTCTATGAAACTGATGGATCATTTGGCTCACCAAACCCTCCATCAAATTCTTTACATTTATTGTAGTATTTCAGTATATAACTAAATATGTTTCCATTGCAAGTAAATCAGAAACTACACAGATACTTGTATGAAAACTCGTCAATTTAGCTGTAGCGTGATTGCGAGTTAGTTTGTTAGCCAGAGTAAAGTCTTATACAGGAATTATAGCTCTACTTCTTCATTTTTAGTCAGAATCCAATGTGGACAGCTAGTTTTTTTTTAATTTGACAAATGTGTTCGTACTTACGCAAAATATACAATCTAGTTGTCAAAATCCATAACATTAGAATATGTTGTAATGTCAAATTATATCGACAACACTTTTCTTTCAGGACAACCGAACAGACAAATTAAATCACGGAAGGAAACATTTTTATATGTCACAAGTTATTTCTTTATATATAATCACTTAGATTTACTATTATGATATCGGACATTATCAACCTTACTTCCATATTTCACCAGAAAGACAACTGGGTCGAGAGGTTGTTATAAAGACTAAAATATAAATCCTTCCTGCTAGTCCCGGATTCCTATTTGCTACATATATTTTCATTGAATTTCGTTAAGATGATGTATTACTATGTATTTACGGCAAAACAAATTTTTTCGTATATACTTCTTTCGTGATTTACTGCCGCCTCATAGTCTAATCGTCGTTGGGGATCTACTGATTTAAATACGCTCCTTGGTGAATGTGATTAACTGTCGGTGTACCGGGCTTTATATACACTTCACCAACATTATAACGTCATTTCATTGAAAGGATAGGCAGACATTACCAGGGACTTTATATCGATGTATTGTCTTAAGTATTATACAGTACAATATGAACACATGCAATTACTTCCTTTTGTAACAAATCTGCTACAAAAACCTCTATTTATAGTAGTCACATTTAAAAATATACCCTATAATGTATGTACATTGTAAGGTGACAATAATGTGCTCTAGGTTAGACATGTTGTTATATAAGTTGCTTGGAAGCTGTAGTGATACTGTATTAAATAATATTGATAGTTGCTTTTCTAACCGATTGGATGTTAGTTGTGATTCGCGAAGGTAGTGCAGATGCTGTGGATTTAGAAGTAGCTGTACTTAGAGATCAATTACAGTAATTTAAAATATAAAGTGGGCTAGCAAGCAAGTAGTTAGCTAGATAACCATGCATGAATAATAATTATTGTCATTATGGATTGGTATTTTTCAAAGGTATCTGGACTTTCAAAGAGATCGGATAGATCTTAGTCTTGCCCTGATATATCCAAATGAGGATGATCCTGATAATTACAGTCGTGTTTTGTGGTTTTAGCAGAATGGAGCATCGTCCACATTGCCTAGGTTGATATTCAGGGTTATTTGAATTATATTTATTCTAGGCGTTCGATTTGGAGATGAGGGGCGCCTTTAGATTCCTTTCTACAGAGTTAGCTGAGGATTAAGATTTACTTTCACGGATTAGCTTACATTGAAACCTTAAAAGAATAAATACGCAATAAAATTAAATCAATTACCCCAGCGATGCTTGGAAATGTACAAGAATTTATTCATCAATTTGCCTACTATCAAGAATTCTCTAATCTATCAAAATTTGCTTGAAAATGTTGGAATGCACTTTAAAAAAATTATAAGTATCAAGTTTATATAGACTGAAACAACGAAAAAGTGAAATAGCAAAGATGTGGGGGCAGAGATTTTATACTGCCGGAGATCGGGTCTGAACATATATTGCCATATCTGCGCCGGAAGCAAGAGGATTTGAAGCGGATTTTGGACTCATATAGGTACACACATTAGAGAGAAAGGGTAGGATGAAAATTTTAATAACTGGAAAGCTCTTAAATAGTAAAAATTTATTTGTAGAAGTAGAATATACTGCCATTAAATTTTGACTTTCTCAAACAAAAAATAAATTACTGTATCTAGGTTGTAAACTACTCTCTCTATTTCTTATTATGAAAAAAGTTCACAGAATGTGTCGCAAAATAATAGATTCGTTATTTGAAATGTACAATAGAACAGATAATTAAATGCTTCTAAGATATGTTAATAAATTACGCCATATATATTCTTTACAACATGGCACGAATAAAGCGAATATTTAGGAGCGATAGGATCTACTCAGACTTACTATTTTCCCTGACGCTCACAATCAAAGTGCGGTAGAAGGGAATGCAAAGTAGAATTTAGATTTTACAATTGGAATAGCTATATACGTCTATATATATAGAGGGAGCAGTCCAAGCATCGGTTCCTTCCCATATCGAACCGTTGTCGCACTCAGATACGACAAGAAATCCTCTGCCCGACTGCAATCGAAGCGAGATTTGAATAGCTAAGCCGAGCTAAGGTTGTTGTGCGGCAGAACAGATAAATTTTGCGAGATTCGCGCGACAAATCAACGCTGAAACGAATTGTTCCAATGGACCACTCATCTATCTGTCCCTCTAGCGACGGAATCGAATTTGAAATTACTTTAATTCACAGGGGAGATTCGGGATTTTTGGGTCGTCGTGCGATTGTTAGCTAACGACTGTTGTTAGTAACGTCGCCGAGAGTCGCTTCTGTGCTTCACCGATGGACTATCCTTCGTCTTCTTCTTATTTCGTACGATGCATGCAGAGTAGTCTTAAGATGTTCGCGGAATTTTTCTTTTATTTAAATATTCACCGCTCTCACGTTAATGATTCCGCATTGTCCTCTCGTTGCAGCACTATATCGGTATTATGGTAATTGCCTTTTCTTTCCCTATACATTCAGGCAGGGTATCCATTTCTCTACGGCCAAGATATGATCTCGCGAAATGAAGATGCATAATTTAGATTTTAATAACTCGAGTTTTAAATTTAATAATGATCGCGGTAGTTTTGTCTAGGTAGGGTTTGTTTGGATATTATTATCATTACGGCTGCTGTTATACTTGAACGCCTCGCTCTGATGGCATCATGATATATGATAGCGAATAAATTGCGAACAAACATAGAGGTCATTAGCAGTTTATGTGAGCGGAGGAAGTATAATAATGACTTTACTGACGATAGCGTAAACAAAAATTTCAAACCAAGAAACTACAACTCTTTCCTATGTGAGAGAAACTTATTTGGAAGTTTTGGTTCTATGCTGGATACAAAATTAGCTTTTTTGTGTGTACCTACATACATATAGAATTGTATTTTATTATTGCTATCCCTGATTAATCTGGTGTCAAGACAAGGCACACTTCCCTTGTTTCAACCTCTACTGTGAATTGAATATTTTCATTAAATGAGTTGAATTTTAGTAGTGTACTATTAATTGAATCTATTGGTAAAGCTATAATTAGGTCATCTACATACTATTTGTTAAGAAAAGGGAGTTGGAAATCTAGAGTATTGACAATCTGTTCGAGACAGTAATTCATTACTAAATTTGCAAGTGAAGGGCTGAGTGATAGTGCCAGAGGAAATATAAAATTGTATGTGTGTGCACGTTTTTAGTTCCTTAATATTGGCGTGGCAGATATTATTATCGTAATTATTATGACAATTTGAGCAAAGCCAATTCCTTCTTCTCATTTTACGAGAATGGTTTTGTACAGTTCTTCATTATTATTAATGAAAGTTTACCAAGCGTGTTTGGACTTTTTTTAACACTATTTCTTTACGACGTTATATAACAATGCATAAAACATGGATTCATTTCACTCATCATCTCAGCTGAGGGCGTCAGATTCTTTGAATTGTCATTTTCTAGTGTTTAGACACAGATAAAAACGGATTTAAGTCCATTTAACTCCATTCTCTTGAGACCATTCGACGATGAAGCCTCCATTTTGGAGCAAAATATACTATTCTTAAGCGAATAAACTACGAAGTTCATTATATCTGTCAAAGAGGTAATATATTTCCTTCGGACGGACTTCCCTCCCTTAGGGCGTAAATTCAACTTTGTAACGATTGTTTCCTTTAAAGAATACATTGTCCCATAGCTGATGACTTTATTTCTATGAAGAGTGATATTTTGTTTAGTGAAGTTACAAACACACTTTAGTTGGGAAAGAAAACTATTGTTTGTATCACCATCCTTTTCAAAAATTTCTGATACGATTGATAATAAACAAGTCATATCATATCCAATAAAATATAATATTAATTTTGTTCAGTATTTTAAACTATCTTTTATTGCTTCAGAATTTAATTCAGAAATAAAATGCGTCTTCTATTTATAAATTTTATCAGCGCAACGAAACTAGTCTGTATCAGAAATGATAATATTTTATGTCCATTATAGGCAAGCGAAAGCTCCATATAAGAAGAAATCTTTTACACAGTTATACTTCTTCGCCTATTTTGCTAAAAGCGTTACTCTGCACTTAAAAATGATATCGAAAAGGTAAAATTGTCATCTGAAACGGATATATTTATTCATATCATCATTAAGTGCATGATAATAAAGAGAGTTACTTACTCGCTAATAGAGTTGACATAGAGCAGATGCATCTCGAAAGTCCAAGGAAAATACTGTAGGAATGCGTCCAGTATTCATTTTGAGTATTATCTCAGACTAAGCAATTCTAGGCTTAACTTGTTCTATCACAAAATGCTACATATTGAAACAAACCTAAGATAGCTAATGATTAGGAAAATATAATGATAATAAAGTGTTATGCCTAACGAATACTTCTTAGTGATCAAGAAAGGACAAACCCGCTAATGTATCTTGATATTTCTTAGGTAGCGTTGTCGAGGTTCTGTTGCGTACGTAACATGTACATACTCCAGATTATGAAAGTAACTAACATTTGCCGGTACTGACAACGAACCGTGCCGAAGGTCCATCTTTCGTCGGCTTTTATTACTACAGCAGCATAGAAACGTGAAACTCATTGACTTATGATTTGATAAGATTGCACACCAAAGATTACGTGTGTATCTCCCCACTTTTGAAATACAGGAGATGTTTAAGAACAGTAGCTAGTTAGTTGGTTAATTGGGCTTTAGGGTTGTACAGTATAAGTAATGGAACAAAAATAAATGCACAGTAGCAACGCGTTGCATTGAACTATTTTCATCAACGATTTAAATTATAGTCTGAAAGCTTGGTATTTGCATCAATATGCTGATGATACAACATACACCATGAAAATTTTTGCTAGTCACTTGCTGGATTGGTCCAGTCAGAATGATTTAGTACTAAATAGCACAAAATCATATTACTTTTTATTCAGACCGAAACTTCAGAATCAATCTATAGTATAGTGAATGGTAAGTCACTGGAACAAGTTAATGATTATAACTATAGATTCAAGATCGAAATGGAAAGAACATATTCTAGCTGTGGGTAGATCAATTGTAAGAACATTTTATGCAGTCTATAAAATCAGGAATTCTGTAAACTTGAAAACACTAAAAGAATATTATTACAGCCATGTACAGTCTCTGCTTGTTTATGGCATTATTTTCTGGGGTTCATCATCACACATAAACAACTTATTTCTCTTACAAAAACGCATAACACGGTGCATGTTGGATTTGTGCTCTGCAATGTCGTGCTGTTCGAAATTTAGGGAGCTGCATATATTGATTTTGTCATCTCTATATCATCTGATTATATTTCAAAGGAAGAATAAGCCCTTGTTCTTGAAAACTTAATGTATTGGTAACCTCAAAGCATAATTTGAGTCTAACGCTACTAACGCGGTGCATTCTATAGTGCAATAAGAGCATGCAATGCCTTAGCGGCAACCTTAAAAACACAAAACAATGATCATGCTTTCAATAGAGAGGTAAAAAAATTTGCTGGATAGAGTTCTACAGTTTCTCGGACTTTATTACTGAACGCCGTAACGATTTCTCGACGAGTCTCTACATGTTGAGGTGTTTTAATGGTTTATATTATTATTATTTTTATTAGTAATTTTATTTAAAAAAAACACTAGTTTGAACCTATTGCCGTCGTGTTCAATATTATACAATACAAATCAGCAATAAAAATATCATCACAAATTTGTATTGAATGTGCATCATCATCGCTACTGCATGGTAGATAAGTCTGTTTTGTTACAAGGTGTGTATTTAATACAGTAATAATAATTTCTAGCATTTCAGCCACATGCTACAAAATAGTTTAGTTGTTAAACTCGTATTTTATAGTCTTGTTTATAAACTTTTTTCGAATGTGGTTTTAATGCTGCTCATTTATGCCTTACTAATATAACAGCATTGGCTTTTAAGTCATTGTATCGTCAAATATATTCAACATTTTCTGCACCGACTAAACCTTCCTGGTATATTCACTTTGCAGAATGTACCAGGTTCGTTAATTCAACATAGTTAATTTATTTTAAAAATATGTCAATTTCGAAGTCTTTTATAGCCATTCTATTAATCTATTTACTACATTATTGACTATAACATCTAAACGTTCAACAATAATTTTTGCGAGCTTTTAATGTACACAAAAGCATAGGTATTTTTCAGCATTTTCCTCGATTGCTCCATGGATTAACTCCAGAAATTGACATGGCGTAATGGTTCTTTTCATTGCTCTTTCCGTTCAGTCCTTATCGATGAATGTAAATGTCGTAATACTAATCAGAAACTACGATTTAAATGCAATTTTTATTATACATCTCCATGTTAATAACACACCGCTTTATTGCTCTTGCTGAACATTCCTGTATATCAAGCAACATATCTTTCTAGCTTTATGTTATTAGTCTTTGCATGTTGTAATACGTATCATTCTAACACGAAATAGAAAAGAGCAAGTTGGGTGAATATCAGAAAAAAAACCTAAATTGCATGTTATTTTCTTAAATAATCTTCTCATATAAAAGTATCTAGGGCGACGATTATTTAATGCCATCGTCACAAACGACGAAGCGCCTAGAACTATTAAAAAACACCTTCTAGAGAGTTACGGGCAACCCAAAACTCACCACAGACGTCACATCCAGTTTAAAATGACGCGCGAAGAGACTTGGCCACGGCACGCCAAGATGTAATTAGGATCGAATACGTGTTCCAATTCACGGCTGACATGGAGGCGTAACAAGGTGCGCGCGATAGAGCAGCATACAGTGAGATCCCAACACCCCGAATGCCAGCTGAAAGCGCCCCTGCAACCGCCTCCGGTGCCCCGTAATGTGTATCACAAGGGAAATTAACCCACTAACTAACCGAGAATCGCCTCATTTTCTCCCGCCTAACCTTATGAATATGCATCTTCATCAGCCGGAAATGAGAGATGAAATGGCTGGTGTTCAGATTGGGTGCGAATTGCGAAACTCTGGTGGAGGCGAACCCTGACTGAAATTTGAATACGGTGGCGGTGGCAGCGGATTAATACGCTACGTTGGCGGTGACGATTGCATTTTCGGAATCGAGATTATGAATGATGCGGAAACGGTGCACGGTTCAGGGATTCGTACATGGATCGAGTTAATTAATCCAATTTTTCGTGAACACAATGATGTGCTTTTAGTACTTCATGTGGAAGAAGACAGCGTTGCAGTTTTGAAAGCTTAATGCTTACTAATTAAGACACAGTAGTTTGATTTTCTAAACGGGGGAAATTTTATTCAATTTATGAATTTTAAAGTGTTTCCTGTTATATAGACTATTACGTGAAAAAGGGGTAGAATCAAGTTTCTTTTCTAAATAAAATAGGAATCCATTGTTCAGTAATAGTTAAGAACAACCTTCAATACATTTGAAAGGAACAGTTAGACCCAGTAGGAAAACATTTTAAAATTATACAGGATAATTCTAAAAGATTACACACAAACTTACAGTGGCAATGTATATTATTACACAGTTTGATGGTTCCGGTTGAGGCAAGTTATGTATAAACATGGCATATGTGTATCACATGCATAGTGAAAGATATTTCGAGCGTTATCAACTTTGCGATTGGCCAGCTAGCCGTAGGGGAAGCACGGAAAAAGTAGCCAGTGCGGGAATAGTGGCCATTGTCGATTTCATGCACTTAATAGTGGTTGAAGCTGACGGAAAACGGGCAAACTAGTTCATATGACGCCATCAGTATTGTCTGTCAGTTTGGTGGCGATACTTCGGGCGGTTTTCATTTACGAGAAGTTTTTGTGTTTTTCAGCCCTCTGATGTAAGGTAAGTCCGTTATATTATCCTTGTTAACTTGCTTTTCTGTACAGTACTAGTTATTTGCAATGTCACAGTTTAAACCGCTGGTTTTTACCTAAAAATTTATGTGTGTGTTGTTAACTTCAGTTTTGTTGGTTAGATTCCAAACTGCAATTTCTAATATGGCGTCAAATTGGGTAAAGTGGCCACTCAGTTGGCCGACCAAATTGTTCAAAGAAGGTAAACGGAGAATGAAAATTGAATAAAATCCATACACCATCATTATGTATGATATTTATTTGAACATTTCAAGTTAGTAATTTGTGATATCGATGCTCCAGCGTTCGACTGCCATGCCCTCTACAAGTGCGCAGTGTTGAAGACAGCCTACACAACACCGATTCCAAAAATAAACAGCTTTCTTAATAGGCTCCTGACTTTAGAAGACTTCATAGATCATAAAACGAAAGAACAACTTTTAGGAAAGAACAAAATACTTTCCGATGCTCTGTCAGATTTTACAAAACCCACAGAAATAGAAGGAAGCAAAAAGGTCGTAGCAGTGTTACTTGATTTAAAGAAAGCTTTTGAAATGAGAGATACAAACTACTTTGTCAAAAGAGCTTGTTAGATATCGAATAAACTACAAAGCTATACTTTGAATAGAACATTATTTGACAGACAAACACCAAAGATAACTAGATGAGACTAGATGAAAAGTTGCAAGCAAAGTCTATTCGGGTGTCTTACAAGGTTCGAAACGGTCGTTGCTGTTTATATTGTGATTCAACGATATCAGCAGAATATTTGGTTATTACAGAATAAATATGCTTGCAGCTGATAGTTTGAGAAGTGTTGTAGAGATAACGCCCAATCTGATGTAAGCAGGCTTAACAGTGTACTGTATGTGATTGTGCAGTATTTTGAAGTAAACAGACTGAAGCCAAACATGAGAGACAAAAGCAATGGTAATCAATAGGTAATAAATCTATAACTTCGCCTAAGTAGCACATGGTAATTGACAATGCACTACTTGATTTAGATTCTCGAATAAAGTATTTTGGTGTAATTGTTAAGTGCTCTCGCTTAAAAATCGCGTAGATTGTATTGTTGGGAAAGTAATTAAAAAAGGTTTTTTTGACAATTCAAGAACCTACTGAGTACTTAATATTGTCCAAAATGTTTGTTTAATCTTTTGCTATTACCAACATGTGCTCTTGAAATTAGCTAGAAGATAAACTATAGTTGTATGCAGCTGGATAAATAAAGTAAGTGGGGGTCCAAGTGTTGGCTAGTACCATGGCAAACCGTGAATTTTTCAAATCAATAGCTGCAATTAAAAGGTGCTGTAGATAGCAATTGATTAGTTATTATTGACAGAGTGTATCGCGTATTTATGAACCGTTGAATTATTAAACATAATAGTTAACATTCCCCCAAATGATATATTCGTATTCCTGTAGGTAAGATGAACCAGAATACAATGCAAAGCACCGCAGATATACCTCCGAGACATATACAACAAGTGTTTTTTGCCGTACTCACCTCATAGTGCAAGAGTTTCCCTTTGATGCAGACGGCGAACAATTATGTATGTAAATGTTCATTTACGTCGAACTTTGAACAATTGCCATTGAAATATTATTCACTTCATGATCCCTATCGCACACGTAGCCATGATGTTCGAGAGGAAAGGGCTAAAGGGAGATAGAACGATCGTATAGTGTCGGGACGCTTTGTTAATTACAATCGTGACCGACTCCCATTGTTGCTTGATCGTTCATTAGGCCCTTGTTAATATACGTCGAATATGAATTCGCATATAATACGAAATGTCCAATTATGCTGACTGTGGGGTTAATACTGCAGTACGAGAGGTTCTACAATTGAATGGCGCTAGTCTGAGAATTTATTCAAATTAATGTAATTTGGTGTGGTACCGCCAGTTTGATGTCTGGTATCAGGTCATGGTATTAATAACGCGTTTATATTTTGCGGTAATCACAAAGGTTAATATTTGGCGAAACCCCAACAGGATAATTTAGTTAATGCCTCACGTATCCAAATGCCAAATTCATAGCATATTAATAATATAAATCGATGAAATAAATTCCCTGTAGTCAAATGCGTGATAATATATTACGAAAATAAAATCTATCTTTACTAAAACTATTAAGGATTTATACTCTTTTTTGCTTCGTTCTTAAGGACAAGGTAGCTCAATTTGTTTTAAGATATGTCAACCTCGTTGTTGTGCATATCCGAAAATTTAATAGTTAAAAAATTCTTAACTAACCTTGAATCATTGCTGGAATATTTGTATTACAAAGAAAGGGACTAGCGTTATCACGGTGTTATCGCATTCTAATTGGTTAATCAAATGTAAACAAAACGAGAATGATACCATCCTCGCACAATGACGCTACTGCTCTTGTATTTTCAGGTATCTGACGATAAATTTTCCACTTACAGGTGTTAGACGCTACAACATAATACAAATGTTATCAGTATATCAATTTTTATTAGATTTACTACAGAACTACAAACAAGTTTTACACACATCTTGATTTGTAGTCACAAATTTGGGTACACCACCATTATTTGCATTATACGCAAATGTTTTGTAGAACTGTTTGGTTGCTTTTACTGTAAGTGTTTCGCTAGAGACAGTAAAGCTTTGAACTACCTAATTTCTAAATTTAGTGCGTTGTAGGCTAGTTATGGATTGTTAAAAACAATTCCCAGCGCTCGACATTTGAATGAGTTAAGAATTCTTAGGCCTACTACATGCACAATATTGTTAATAATGCTGGAAGGCTTTATCAAATCGACTGCTGGGCTTCCCCATCTATCATTGAAGCCGAAATATTTGCCTTCCAGGCTTATGCCAGGGCATATCGAACTGCCTGCATGAAAATGGATTGACGGAAATTTTACCTGACTGCTAAGTTGTTCTCAGAACACTGTAAATTATGTGTACATCACTACATTACGTTGAGATGGGTGACATGCCACTATGGGATCATTTGTACTTCAGCCTGATGATGTAGTAATTTCCACGAAACCGGTTGCTATTAAATAGAGTTTGTGAGATTTTGAGGTTTTCTTTCTATTACCTTCTGCTGCTTCAATTATAATTAGATAGATTCTTTTGGTTATCGTGAATTAAAGTAGGTATATAGACTTCAGCTGTTTTCGTCAGAGGTCTTAAATTACATTCTTATCTCTTTATACGCAATTCTCAACTTATTCAACAATGTTATCAAGTTTGTTAGGTGGTAAAAGATTTTTATCATCAGTTTCAAGTCTTTCTAGATAGGTTTTTGACTATCATGAGTTAAAGCAATTATCATTTTATTATGATTATCATTTTCCAGAAGTTCCGCAATTACATTGTTATCCAATCTAGGACTGATTACACAAAGTACCTAATTTATATCGGCAAACTGGTTCCGGTCTTATCGTAGATATTATGGGAAACTTCAACATATCACATTACATCATTAAGTTGGAATGAAGTGCATTACATATAGTGCAGGTATTTGAGGCCACTGTTATTGGAAAGAATAGGTAGAGAAAGAGAGAGAGATACACGTTCAATAATGCTAGTTGTTGCGACTTGTACATTTACACACACAATTTAAAATTAACTCTAACTTTTTGGTTTTAACACACATTCAATAGCACAACATACAAGGACAACATTTTGATTAATGAGAAATAAATACAGTAGTGCTCAAAAATTGAGTTAAAAACTAGTTTTGTCCAATATGGCAACACTTTTGACTAAAGTGGTAACAACACAGGTTTGCGAAAGGCTTTAGAGAATATGCACAACAAGGCTATAAACCACAGAAGTAGACTAAAACGTGTTAGAAATGATGCATTAGACATTAGGCTCACAGTAATGTAAGATTATGTTGGTAATCAGTACTATATGACAATGGCTATGTACAAACTTAATTATTTATAGGAACTGGTCACAGCTAAACAAACTAATTTAATTTACAAGAATTAAAACTTTAGTTGAAGCAGTAGGAAACAATATCTGCTCATTTATTTGATTTATTTTCCCGTGTAAAACTATACTTCTTCCAAGTTTAATTTAATTTCTGGATTTAATTTTAAAGACACGTGCTGCGGCACGAAGTCAAGGGTCAGATTGCAGACGAGTGGACGAACTTTGACAGGTAACAGAGCTATAAAAATAACCCACATGTTGTTTAGCTCGTAGCATAATCGTTAAACTTCGATAAGTATTTAAGATAAGCGGCGCGAGTTTATCAGGTGAGTTCCGAGGACGTACCTAAAAGTGGCCGAATGTGTCAGGTAAAACGGTGAGAAGGAAAGAATTCCTACGTATAGGCACATACACTTCGACACTCACACAAAGCCACTCACACATTTGCCAGAATGAGTGTCATATCACTTTTTATTCGTTGGACATTTATTTATGTACGATATTACACCTTTTGATCTTAATTGGCGCTATTATCTATCACATTGGCATCGCATTTAAAATACTGATGTTAAAAAAGTAACCTCAATTTTATTTCTTCATTCTTTTATTTTGTCGGTTGTTTTACGTTGCACATATAAAAAAAATTTACCACTTTCGCTAAAATCTACTACAAATATTGTTAAATTAATTTCATTCTAAATAATAACAATCATTTCATGACGCAACTTTAATATTTGAGAATGCAACAGCTTAGAAATTGTATAGCGCGGGTGTTTTGATAGACAAATCACGCGCATGAATAGTATTCGATGCCCCTCTATTTCGTCTAACAACGATTGCTAGAATACGTAAGAACACCAAGTATCTCTCCACTACTTTCGATAGTTTAGCTGCCAGAGCATAGATGGCGAAACAATACTTGACCGCTAAGACGCAATTTAATAAAGTTGTAAATCTAGAAAGCTTATTTTAGTTCTATTTTACTTTAGGTGTTAAATACGTCAATGCTAATTTTTGTACGATATAGAAAGAACTGGCTTTCTTCTTTTACCGAGGTTTAGCTACTTGCTAATTTAGATATGTAGTCTTGGCACTATTAAATAAATAAACTCCGAATAAACCGATATATTTAAATGAAGTTTTCAACAAATGTACATTTTACTGTCTTAATTTGTCTTAATTAGAACGGATAAAAATTTCAGATTTTTTTGTTTTCATATTGTAAAATAAACTTACGACGTTGTTTATTTCTGGTATAGGATACAAAAAATCGACATCGAAATATTGAATTATCGACATACCAGGAAGAAAAATGAACTATTCGAGATCCTGCTGATTGTGTAGGAAGTAGTGCTAAGATAATAGTTTCGTGTAGGAGAAGATAGACAGTATATGTTTAGTCAACAACAATCTCCATACGATCTACACTTACAAGAATTCAATTTTTTGGCTCTAGATCATACCAGCCATTTCTTTATTTACTTCTACCTCAATAAAGTTGCACAACTGGAGTAGTGCAACGAAAGATTGCATTGAATTGGTTGTCTTTAGTGACGGATCTGAATTGTGTTTATGATTTCACAATAATCGTAGAGTGCTCAGAGGAAGTTCAGGAGAAATAAGAAACTTGTGGTTTTCTATACCGAGATATATCGTTCTTCTTCAAATTCTGGTGGATTAGCTAAATTAACAATGTACACAAGTTATGGTTTCAACAGCTGTCGTCTGTATCAGTTGCGGAATATGACAGAAAAGATAGTCAATGATTTACAATACACTCTCACAAAATAGATCTTCTAAAACAAAGGATTTAAGAAGCTTGTGTAGCTATACCACACATGTTATTATTGATCGGTTATCTTGAAGTATATACAATTAATAAACTACCTGAATATGTCAGATACAGAGGAGGATCGAGGAGTAATTAGTAATTAATGTTTATAAGGATTGTTACATTGCTGACATTTTTTTCAAGAAAGTACATTAGGAATTATTATAGGGTTTCAGTTTAACATCATTGAAGCGCTTTCTGATTTTGAAGAAATTGCCCGAAGTATTGAAGAGCTTGGAAAAAGTTTAATGAAATAGGTAGTCAGCGAAATTTCCACAGTTCCACATTTATCATCAAGATGCATGTTTTTCAAAATACTCTCCTTGGAAATCAATATATATTTGCATGCGCTTGAATCAGTTTTCGTAGGACAATTTCCACTCCCACTGAGGTACCTCCAAAACATGGGTTCTGAATGTGTCAACGCAGAGAGCACGCATTATCATGATGCAGGATAATCCATCATCGACGCTTCTTTTCCCCTATTTCACCAAACACTTCTCGCAAAGAAAAGGTTGTGTACCACTCTGAATTGATCATTTTACCATGCCCTAACGATACCACGGTTACCACATATCTAGTTATTCCGAAGAAACAAATGACTATTTGCTTCGATATGCTTCATACGCGAGCAATTTTGTCGGATTCGGCTCATTTTGGAAGATCCATGCAGTAGATTCCTGTTTTGTTTCAGGTTCATATGCATAGATTCAAGATTCAATGTCTGTGTACATGTTATATACAGCTTTTGATACACTACGATCGTATTTTTCCAACATTTCTTCGCACCAATTAACGCTAATCTTCATTTCAGCATCAATCAATTTGTGCGGAATCCAATGCGAACAAATTTTTTTCAGTGCTAAATGTTCACGCAAGATTTTATTGATGTTCGTCATACTAATGCGTAAGAAGCGGCCATTTTGAAAAGGGTTTCTAATCAGTGAGTGGTGTCACGTGGTGCTTACGTTTGTTGGTGTTTACGTGTGATTAGAAGAACGGCTTCTATCAATTTTAGTTAAAAATGGCATGTAGACAGTCCCCTATGTGATTGAAGTGGTAAATTGCTGGTCCACACAAAGTGAATGCAATCCTTATTTTGGAAAAGGTAGAGGTAGTGAATGCGTTGATTGAAGGACTACATAAAGATGCGCAACCTATGACAGTTGACAGCAATTTCAGATCCATCAAATGTAAATCTCCATTTGATGGATCTGAGATTTCAGAAGAATCCAATCAAACTGAACATATTCGCCTTAACTGAATACATTCACTTCGATCAATATGAAAGAATACACCTAATAAGTATATCTCCTTGTACTTTTATTTATATTTTAAACTAAGACAGTGAAGCAGTTTATTCACACCACAAGCATTCAAATATGTATTTATGCAGTAAATACTGATTTAAATAAATGTTATAATTTTAAATAGTACATTAATCCTTTTCCATTCTGTGTATATAATGTATTCGTAAGTAAATATAATTTTATGATAAAATTATCGACGATGTTTAAATTGAATTTAAACTCGCATATTTTGCCGCCTTTTATTTGACAAGTTACCCTTCTCAAAATGGCATGAAGGTCATTGAAATCGTACTTGATAGATCAAAGACGCCGACGACTAGTGTCGTTTCTGTTCTATTCTGTGGTAGTAGTTACGCCTATAAAATTTTCAAGTTGCCAATATTCCAAACTAAAAATGTTGCATGACGTCATGTACAATCGTTTACGTACACTCTAGATGCATAGAGAAAACTAAATTTTCTGCACTTATTTTAGTATAAAAGCGAAAAATTTGCATTCTTCAATTGCCCATTATGCCATAGCCAAAATTGACTTCCCAAACGTTCTATATGTTATTCAGCACTGACAGTTGCGGAAAATTGCGCGATCTGGCTAAAGACTAGCTTTAGACGAATACTATAAAAATATTGTAATGTAACATTGTAATACACCTACATGCAAAGAGAACAATTTAACTAAAGATGGTCAATATAGCTTGTACATACACCATATAAGTACATTCACTCTTATAATTAATACACCAAACGCATTAGAATTCAAGACCACATCTTCGCATAATGTTATTCCTTAAATAACAAATGTGTAGTTACGGAAAGGTACGTGTTTTACATATGCTCGCTTTTAATTGTCTGAATATGATAAGTGCTGTCCGGTAGTTTAAAACCGAGGACATTTTAATGTGATTTATGAATGTCGAGGGAGCAAGAGCGGTCTTTTTGTAGAGGCGTTCACCTATCTGCACTCGTTGTAAATACGTATGATGTATAAGAAAACATCTACAATACATTCAGTTTATCCACAGTGCCAAATAATCTTTACTAACTATTCTTTACCATAATAAATTTAGTGCAAAAATATTGGTTACAATTTGGAAAAAACGTTCTAAGATATTCATTTAAACATTCATACTTATGTAAATTTCTGGAAACGAAGTAATCCCGGCATTCTGAACAACAAGATCAATAACACATTCAAGTAAACGTTACATTACAGTAATACAGTAACTTACTGTTATTTTCCATATGTTCCTGACTGCACAAACTGCCCAAACTTGAAACTCGCTGCTTAATTGTTACCTTTCAGATGAAATTTGTTTCTTTTGTGATTAAACCGACTGTTATCTGCAAAGCGGCACAACAACCTGACGATGTCATTGTAGAATGAGATTTTAGACGAAGACGTACTGTACCACGTAAACTAGGGTAATAAAGATTTGTTGCTGTTTGTGATGTCTTGCGATTGCTGTTATTATTATATTATCGTTGTGTGGAAAAGCAGAAAGAATGAAAAAGGGGCGTGTCATAATGAGATAACAGAAAGTTGAAAGATGTACTTTATATTTTATGACCACGAATATTTTAATGTACCCACTCTTTTGCAGCTGCTCCATTAATAATGTTGAGTTACTTTATAACAAAACGTACAGTTCTAGATGTATGTACAATCATAATATACGCTTTTTTTTAAGAAAACATATGATGCAAGTCCTGTTGTCAAATTTATTTCGATATAATGAACTATAAAGTAGAAAGAAGAATATTTTGTTTGCTGACAATATTAATTTCTGTTGCTACAATGTATAAGGCTTAATGTGATCATTAATGAAATGACTACCTCATATCTTATTACACTTAATTTATTTGATATTAATTCTAAGAATATTTGTTCACTAGAATGGTCACAGTTCAAGCTTGAAAGGAATTTAGCGAAATGTTTTTATATTGCTGTGATTGCTGCCAAGATTATAACTGTTAACGATGCTAACCTGTGAAACATCCATAAGTTATACTTGGAAAAACTAAAAACCTGCCTACGAATTCTGTGGTTTTGTAGAATATGTTTGTGTATTCTACTTACTACTTGCCATTTGGCATTAATTATTTTCTATATATTTCAACATTGATATCCTGATGAAAAGGCCAATTCCTACAGAGAAGATGTAACAGTTCTGCTCTCAAGAAGTGTTCAAGCGAGCTACAACATTTTTATCCTATGTCGGCCATGAACGAGTGCGATAGACATATAAGTCACGTCTAAGGTTGGAGAATTGACATTAATGTCCGAAGTGTCATTCATAAGGAATCATATGTCAAATTGACAAGTTAAAAATATTACGCTTTTGAGGTTAATTTTCAAATTTTATTTTCCGGTACTTTTTTTATTTTAAAACAGAAAGTGTTCTAAAGGAATTTTATTTTATACAAATCATTATTGTTTACACATTTCAACAAAGAAAACTTTCAATAACCCCGGTCTTGAATGTTAAGTTAGCTTGATAACTGTCAGTTGGTCCTACTTTTACATAACGATTTAATATAAACGTCAAAATGACTCGAACACTGTGTGTCTGAAATTGTATTTTTTTTGACAGTTGTCGCTATCCTTATGGGTTTTTATGACAAATAAACTTACTTACTTACTTACTATCTTTTTTTGCTAGGGTGCACCACTCCTGAGATATTCAACCCTAAACATAGAGTTGGCTAGGTGGTTTCTTAAATACAATTATGTATTGCCTTATTATTAATTTTTATAGAGAATTGCATACAATATTATTAATTATTTAATTTCTTTCAAGTCGATTTTAATTCATATTGAAATAAAAATTACCTATTTCCGTTAAACTTATTTTTTCTCGGAAACAGAGCATTTTATGGAAATCCAGTAAGAGTACATTTTTCTCACCTAAGGCCCAAGGATTAGTAAAACACTAATTGTAGACGAAAAAACCTACACAAAAATTTGATGAAAGAAAAGGCAATACATAGTTGCATTTAAAAAACCACCTAGCCAACTCTATGTTTAAGAATGAATATCTCAGCGGTCGTGCATTCTAGCAAAAAAAGATATATAGACATACAGTGTTATTTTTACTAACATACATATGCCGTATATTGTTTATATCTTTATTTCGACGATTAATATCAATAACTTTTTTCCGTTACTGAATCTGCAATTGGACACAAGAGAAGACGATACAAATGGTATGTAATAAATTTCTAATCCATTAGAACAGTGTTTGTATATATAACTAATAAGATATTAACAGCACGATTCTATTCGAGCTAATAGTTGTTTTGCTTGAACTACAGAGTAAACAATAATCCAAGTCGTAGTCAAATTATGTGTGCAAAACAGGTTTGTCGATTGAAGAACTGCAAAAATCATAGCATCATGTGTATCGAATTTAATGTTTAATTAAATGTGACCTTTGAGGTTTCTCGATAATTCGATGAACTTTGTATAAAGAATACATTTCCTACGAAAAATCAATACGAAAAGTGTTTCCTCTTGAAAATCGCAACCGCGAACACATACAGTGTAACAATTTGTGTTTGCTTGGAAATGACTGAGTAACGACTTTTTTCTTAATTCTGACCTATCTCTAAAATTCTCGTTTGGAAAAGCAGTCACATTCACTTCTACGAAGGCAAAAAATTTTGTTTAGTACGCATCGCTTGGAGACAAAATCAGTAAAACATCCAGACATCTGGCAAACAGTAATGCTTGCAAAAACTTAGACCAGCAAATCTAACACTGTAAAATCCATCTGATTTTTTGTTTGTGAGCTTTAACGTTACAAAACGAGTAATAACTGTATTATTGAAAAGAAACGAGTCATATATTCGGTGCATTCAAGTTGGAAAATTATATTTTCATACATTTTAAGGAGAAAACCCATTTAGCACATTTGTTAGAAACTAGGTGCAGTAAATTTTAGGTTAATTAAATCAAAACGTATAACATACCAGTATTGTAATGAACCAACACCCAGGCATTTTAGACTTCATTAACATTCATAATTTGTCATCAGGATATAAGCCTTATTGAAATAGGTTAATTTAGCTGCTACCTGTCTTTAATTACAATATAATAATCATTTAAGTACAGTAACCATAACTGCTAACATAATAATATAGTTTAAGCACATTTCATATTGATGTGTACTGCCTCAGTAAACTAATGAGTAAATGTGATTATAAATGCGCAGTAATTACATTTATGCGTGGTGTAATGCTTCATTTAATAATGGAAAGAAATTAAAGCTCAAATACAAACGGCTATAGTGTATGTATGTATACATACATATGGATACGACCATAATGCATAAATTCTTAATTGGGTTTCATTTAATAATTAATAGCTTTCCGTTTTCATACGGTAAGGTATTAAATTTACAGGCTCTGCAATGTACATACGTGTAATGCATCCAGCAATTCATTATTGGTGTTACATTCTCTAGACGTTTATATTAGCTGTGGTAATTAATTGGCGTACGGACAAAGTAGTTTGTATCTATCTGTTATTAAGATTCATATCGCACGAGAGAAATTAGTATATGGCCAACTTAATAACAACATTAAATTAATGAAAGCCTTACTTGAACAAGGGACCACTAATAACTGTATAATTAATTTGTGGTATGCTATTATTAGAAGAGATGACATACCTTGTTACTTACGTTTATATAATGAATACAATATAGGTACACATATACATACACAATAAAAAGTAATATTACTGATACCTCTTGGTATATTACCTTCAAATGAAAAGTGGACAGATTTATTTCATTATCTCCCTAATTCGAATATAAAAAAAATAATTACCGATTAGATAATCTTTTTATTCTCAATAACTGCTTCATTACTTTTAAAGTCCACGGTATATTACTGATTGTTGAATTAAACGTTAGTATTTTAGTGCTATGGTTGAACTAATACTTGCTGCTGCTTCATAGAGGTCAGTAGTAATACCATCTTAATACGCTTGTCTAGGCTTCTACATATAAAATATAATCAGAGTAAGAGATTGCTTCGGACGACAAAAATGGGTATGTACCATACTATACACATTTCGCCACCATTATATAAGAGACGATAGAAATGAACAAATTTTAAATGAAATCTATAAGACAGAATTGTTTAATTCTCTCATAATGATCTCAGCATTGTTTGCAAAACAAAAGGAGGAATCGTTATTTTACATCACGAAATTGAAACTATGAGTTGACTATTAGGCAAACATTGAACATTTATCAAGTGAAATGTCATAAATTTGACTGTTCGAAGGAGCAACTCGCAACAACATAATATGTAGTTGTTGCTCTTTACTTGTAGCAATCAAAACCAGAACAAATATATGGCGACAATTTTGCTTCAATTCATATCCATACTAGTTTCTTAATTTTTTAATCTTTTAGTGCTTTAGTTTTTTTAGTTTGGTTAGTCCTTGAGGTACTATGTTTCTAGAAGCTCCTTGTTGAATTCATTGGTTGATAAGATAATACTACTTGGATTATCTAAGCCAGTTTATGCATGTTGTTGGAGAAACACCACATCTCCCACATTCATTGGGAGATAGTAAGCATCAGCAGCAAATTTCTTGAACAGAAAGCTGAAATGTAAGTAGCTGGCGCGCAAGTGTTCCTTTGTTGGTATGAAATCTAGCAGCTACGAAGCAATAAAAGTTCTTCAGCTCGAGCTCATGCCAGGTACAGTTTAATAAAGAGGTGCTGTTATATACTCGCAAACGTCACTTTCAAAATATCAGATAGTGAGAATATAGACGGTATACTACACAAAAAGGGAGGCTATACTATAGTCGCCATAAAAAGTATAAGGTTCATGTGTGGGCATGGCTAGATAGAACTAGACAGCTTTGACATCTTCTTCTGAACGAAATAAGCCGCAGATCTGGTAGCAGTAGTGGTGGTAAGCGTGGAGGCTTGTCGTGAATGTATGAAGGATGAATGAAAGAAGAGATCCGCCACAGCAAAATATAAAACACTAGGAAAGATACAAAGAAAACTAGCACAAGCTAATCAACAGTGGAATAGCGACACTGCGGTGCAAAATTGAGATGAAAGGAATGCTTGAATGCACACCAATACTCACATTCAGAATGTCTGTAAGACGATAGAAATTCCTCTGTTATCACCAGGGGATGACGTTTCTCTGTATGGAATACTGCGGTTTTGACGACTGACACTCCTACTAACCTACCAACTAATTGAACAAAGTATAGTCTTGCTGTTATGAAGGTACTAGTAAACAGATCTCCATAACTGAAGTTAGTGCTTCGTGGAAAGATAAACATATCCATTGCTAGACGTGATTGCTTTAGACCTATATGATTATAGGACATGTAGGAAAAGCTATATGAATAGCTTCTGCTGAACATGTTTAAGAGAGATGGAAAGAACTGGGGATTTCTTGGAAACCCGGTATGGGTTCCTAAAAGGCGGGCAGGGTTAGACACATGAGAAATTGGTCAGTATAGTAGCCTTCCACCTATTGTGCAGGGAAAAATGCAGGAAACAGACAAGAACAGACTCAAGTATGGAAATAAATAGTGGGAATCCGCAAGATTTAGTTCTGGGTCTCACGCTCTGGAACAGAGAATCGTGAATTGCTGACAATGTTAGAAGGAGAACAAAAACACACAAATAAACGCCGTTAATACTGCAACATTGAGGGTTGCAGCATGAGTGAACAGGAAGGAGGCGAAAGTAGTTCTTCTTTCTACCGATAGACGATTGGATATGTGGAATTTGAACGTTATTGAATACCTAATTCGCCAGGAAGGCAAATACGCTGTGGTCTAGTTAGTTATAAAATAAACTTTCACTGCTCATATTAGATACATTGTACGAAAAGCTGAAAGAATACTAGGGTCGTTGCCTAATGTCCAACATAGATGGTTCTGTTGTCCCCAAATAAAAATTTCTATTAAACTAAGCTTTGAAAAAAAAGATAGATTGGAGAGGTGAGTTTTTACGTTAACGATTTTTTCATTATCTCGGCATTCCATGCATATATCAATTATTCTAAATGAAATTTGTAGTTTCACTTAAATTTAGTTATAAATATTTGAATTTTAGTGTTGTGACCTGTAGAGATTTCTGCTGCTTTAGTTTTGAATATCGTCGTGCATTGACGTTGCCTTGATGTTCTATAAGTAAGAAAAAATAAGCGAAATGAAGCAAGACTTTTGCGTATGCAACTTCAAAATTTTATTTCTGAAATTTAAGGGGACCACTTGAAAATAAGAAGAGAGAAAAAAACGTATGGAAAGATAGATGATGTATGATTAAAATCGTTAAAGAGAGAGTCTATTATACTATAGACAACATTTCAATACTTAGTCTCTCTTGTCGGGGAAGCTTCTGTATGCAAAATTCTAAACGAATTTATCTCAGACCTGTTCCAATTTTAGCTCACAAGGTCACCGTACTGAAGAACATTACAAATTCTAATACCTATTACAATTTTATTGACAATTTTCCTCAATTGTATCTTTTAATTATTTTCGGGGATATATACCTACAGCGCACATCCTCTTCTGTACTCTTATTACTACTGTGCGACTCGTCGTTGTAAAATGCTAGCCACATCAAAGCGCAATGACAATTCACGTTTGTGGAATACGTATTTTTAATTAAAGTCCAATTCATATGCAGCGTGTGCACTACATACAACTTTAGACAATAAGGAGATTTAACTTTTGATGGGCAGATAAACGGTACCTTCTCGGAAATAAAAGACGACTGCGAGCTCGGACCGTCGGACTAAATTACGAAGAAAGGGGATAAAAAAAAACATACAAAACAGAAGAAGACACCAAGGAGAAAAGATGACTGTACGAAGAAGGAAGGAGGATGACAACGACGACAACAAGAACACACCGTAATATAATGTTGGACACGTGATGCAACAGTCCTTAAAATAATGAGTGCACCGCGCTTTTTATATCATCATCAACATCTTTATTGCTCGGTGCTTGAATAAAATTTGATATGATACGATGTTTTTAATCTTATATAATGTAGGTACGTATTTTTTTGTGCTATTGTTATTTTTATGCTGCTGCCGGTTTCGTCGTCGTCCGTAAAATTGTGAATGAGGGAGCAATGAAAATGCGTATGAAGCATGTCCATATGTTAAATTAAATTGGAATGGTCGAAACGTGTCTACCTAGTCTGTGCATCTTTTATGGGAGAACATTAAAGAATATAACTATTAGCGCAAGTTTTGCGAAATAATTTTAAATTCCTGGTGGTGGAATAGCTAGGAAGAATGTGTATAATCTGAACTGATTTCCTAGAATAACTAATACTTGGATGATACATATGTACCATCTTTGGCAATTTAAATGCGATTTTTTTTAGAGGGGAATATTGATTTTGTAAATAAAGGCTTTGCGTTAAAGTGAATTTAATTACTTTAAGAAGTTCATTAAAGCAGTACTCTCTTTTAGAGAAAATAAATGTGCTTCAAAGTATAGCCTTTATTTAGTAAATGGAAATTCCTCACTGAAAAGTTCGCATTTAATTGGCCAAAGATGGTACATACCAGCTGGTAAATCAGAAATAGCTTAGAAGTTCATCAAAAGCTGTACGATAGACAGCATAAAAAAGAAAAACGTAGTGAAAATTGAGTTTTTATTAAACTTCGTTGACTTCTATGCCTTAGTTGAAATTTCCACGAAGTAAACATCCTTAAGTCAATAATAATTATATAATAAGCAGTAAATAAGCCTAGTAGAAATTATGCGATTTTCCCGAAGCACATCTGGCATTAATGCAAGATTTTTGACGTGACATATTCTTTGGAGGTTTTTCAGGAACTGTGTCATAGTCCATACATATTAAAGTCTCTGTCCCAAAAGGTTTATCGTAAAGCCGGGAGATTTGGCGTTGGAGACCATCTTTGAAGACTTTGGATAAACCGCGATTTTTCTCAAATAGTTTTCCATTTCGATCTATTCAAGACGAGTTTCATCACAAATAAATGATAAATAAAGATGCAGAAGAGAAAAAAAATAGATGCTGTCTTTTCTCTTTTAAATATTTGTTTTTTTCGATACACACGGGAACCAGACTTCAAAGGTTGTCATAACAGTTACTAATAAGAGGGTTTGTTGTCGCTTCCATGGCTTGCTACTAAGAAAATGTTATTATTTTCTACGAACTCTATCAAAAACCTTAATAACTCGAAAATTATTACAGATAGGTATAGGGAATGCTAATAATAATAATAGGATTTTATTGACTAGACATACAGAATTACAAGAAGAAACAACAAACAATCTATGTATATATACGTACACATATATATATTGTTACGGCCGTACGCCTTATTCGAGAAAATATCGAAATCCAGAAACGTATAGAGAAACTCTAGATTATTCGAGAATAGAATGTTCCGGAAACACCAGGACATATAAAAGGGGGTCGAAACTGCACTGGGCAAACAGTCTATTACCGAACGTTGAAGTGTGCAGATAAATAGTGTATCGACATAAATAATCTCTTAGTAATAGTAAAATGTTAGTGTTATATTGTTACCACGTTATTATTATTAGAAATAAATCGTTGTTTCTACGAAATATCGCCTGCGAACTTATTTAAACCTTGAAAACGTTACAATATATCTACATATATAAAACTTAAAAAAATTTGATCAGTTCTGACACTGACAGTTGTAGACTTTAAAACGTGAAATTACTGCAACTAATGCGGAATATGGGTTTCTTCTTTTAATTTAAATGAAAAACAGTAGTTTCCTACGTGACATATTGTTTTTAAATGTAGAAATTTAAAATCTAACATGTCTGTTTTTGTTTACAAAATTGTTTCAGAATATTTTTAGAGCCTTGTATTTAGAAAAACGATTATCCATGTGTAAGTTACTGTTTTTTGATTTAAAAAGAATAGTTAAGCTTTATTATATATTTATATATAGCTTTGAAGAAGGATTAAAATATATCCGTGGTAGTATATATACAGGGTGTAACAATAGTGCGATATTCTTCCATATCTTCTTTGTTATGCAAAATACAGCAAATATTTAAATACAAAAGTTGTTTAGTTTTATGAAATTTATATTGTAAAATTGTTCTACGATATACAGGGTGTTTAGTTTGCCCGTAACCACCAGTAACTTTACATTTTTAAATAGAACACCATATATATTATTACAGTTTTGAATTGCCTAAGGAATTTTAAGACAACTTTATATAAGATAATATTCAGTTATTTTCGTTAGTTTGCAAGATATTTACATTTGAAAATTTTGACATTTAGCTATCTTCAGAAGTATGCCATTATTTCGGTAACGGAAAAATGTAACATTATAAAACTTAACATACCGTTAGAAGCATCTTCTGTGATGACAATAAACAGATGTAGACTTAAATACGCTATACAGAGTGTTCTAGAAATCAGTGTCTTTTTGAAACAATTGAATTGCGAAAATCTCCATTTTTTCAAATTGAAACACTATATTTTTAGAGGTTAGTTGAAAGCAAATTTTTATTACCTATCAGTATGAATAAACCATGTATCTAGTTAAAATTAATGGTTTTAGAGATATTTCAAATTATTTCATATTTCTGTATGCTGCTATGTAGGTGCGCTCTTTAAAAGAATCTTTAGAGACCAAATACTAAATAAAAATTTGAAAATTGAACTTTGTTTACTATTTGTCTGCTATGCTGACATTTTCGTAAATCTACGTGCGTTTTAAATAAAATATGAAGGTACGTTAACGTAATGATTACCGCGTATTCTTTATTTTTCTTTTAAATAAACGATTTTTTTTCACCCTGTGTAGCCTGTTTTTAAAGATATAACAGAATATGAATACAGTAGAATGTTCGATATTTACCAACACTTCTTTGTATCCAGACATATGTAGTGAATTTATCTTAAGAACTGTTAGTACAGCATATAAGTGTGGAACAATTAAATTCCAAGTGTAATTTATCTTTTCTACACTGAGAAAAATGTTTTCTAAGGCCAAGAAAGTTGACTTTCTTACATTCATTTTCTTCAGAGAAGTAAGTTCTTTCTTGGAACAAGAATACTTATTTGACACAAGACGATGACTTTTCTTCACAACAGTAAATGTTTTTCTTAAAAAATCTCTAAGTTCAAGCAAAAAATTTCTTGATTTTAAACTTATAGTTATCATGCACCTCATAGTGCATAAGTAGTACCTATATTGAATGGAGAGTTATTTGGTTCAAGAAAACATATCTTTGGATTTCCAAGAAAGTGAAATATTTCACAGAAAACAATACCTTCTTGCTTATATAGGAGAATGAGAATTACTTAAATTAAGTAAGTCTTACTTGCTCTTAGTAAACACTTTTCTGTGTGTACTATATGGTCATAGATATAAGTAGAAATATCTATAAAACCATAAATTTTAACTACATACATGCTTTATTCAAACTAATACATAATAAAATTTCGCTTTCAACTTACCTGTAAAAAGCCTACTTCAGATCCATTATGTTAACGTAGTACCTTCATATTTTAAATATAACTACCAATTTAAAACGCACGTAGATTTACGAAAAGGTCAGCACAGCAGACAAATAGTAAAGAAAGTTCAAATTTCAAATTTTTATTTAATATTTGGTCTCTAAAGTTTCTTTTAAACAGCGCACCTACCAAAACCATTAATTTTAACTAGATACATGTTTTATTCATACGGATAGGTAATAAAATTTCGCTTTCAACTAACCTGTAAAAATATAGTGTTTCAATTTGAAAAAATGGAGATTTTCGCAATTCAATTGTTTCAAAAACACACTGATTTATAGAACACTCTGTATAGCGTAGTTAAGTCTACATCTGTTTATTATCATCACAGAAGATGCTTCTAACGGTATGTTAAGTTTTATAATGTTATATTTTTTCGTTACCGAAATAATGGCATACCTCTGAAGATAGCTAAATGTCAAAATTTTCAATCAAATGTAAATATCTCGCAAACTAATGAAAATAACTGAATATTATCTTATATAAAGTTGTCTTAAAATTTTTCAGGCAATTCAAAAATGTGATAATATATAGGCTGTTCTATTTAAAAATGTAAAGTTACTGGTGGTTACGGGCAAACTAAACACCCTGTATATCGTAGAATAATTTTACAATATAAATTTCATAAAGCTAAACAACTTTCATATTTAAATATTTGCTGTATTTTGCATAACAAAGGAGATATGAAAGAATGTCGTACTATTGTTATACCCTGTATATACCGGGTGTCCCAAAAATACACCGACAAACTTTAAGGGGTGGTAGAGGACATCAAAACAAACATTTTTTGTTTAGTCAACATATGTCCGCAAATGAGCCGTTGTAGAATAAAAAAGGAAAAATGGTTTTGATATTATATTACAAAAAATGTTTAGGATAACATTAATAAATCACTATTTGTTCATGTTGGACCTCGTTTTATGGGCAAATAAATGATGTTTTACATAAACTGTTGAAAATGTTGACCATTTGATTGAATGCAAAGATTGCACCGTCGGTTCATTGACTCGCGGACTCTATGGAATATTCCGGGAATAGCTTCTACATGTGTACAACTCGCCATTATTCTTGCTAAGAGATCTTCCTCATTACGGATAGGCGTTTCGTAAACTAAAGATTTGAGATAACCCCAAAAGAAAAAATCCAGGGCGTTGAGATCGGGAGAACGCGCTGGCCAGGCCACGGGACCTCCTCTACCAATCCATCGGCGGGGAAATTGCTGGTCTAGATGTTGGCGCACGTTTAAACCAAAATGCGGAGGTGCCCCATCATGTTGGAACCAAATGTTATTTCTAATGTTTAATGGAACATTTTCCAATAATAGAAACAAAATATTTTGCAGAAAATTCAGATAAATGTCTGCGTTCAAACGAGCAGGCAGCAAGTGAACTATTAGGTTCTCTCCAACAATAGCAGCCCACATGTTAACACTAAATTGTTGTTGATGTCTTCTAGAGACCACAGCGTGAGGATTTTCATCATGCCAAATGTGACTGTTTCTACTATTAAAAAAACCATCGCGCGTGAAACATGCCTCATCAGAAAACAACACTACTCTCCCGAAATCAGGTTCGTTGTGACCCAAAAACCATTGGCAAAAACCCAATCGATGTGGGTAATCTTCAGGATTTAAAGCTTGTACGCATTGTAAATGGAAAGGGTAGAGAAGTTGTTCATGAATAACAGCGTGTATCGTCGACTTCGATGATCCCATATGGTGTGCAATTGCGCGAACACTTGTAAATTGGTTTTCTTCAACGCGGTGTAGAACCTCTTCTTCAAATTGAACCGTACAAGCTGTTCTCGGACGACCACTACCACCAGGACGTTTTAGGTTCCTACTTTCTCTAAGGCGACGATGGATGGAAGCAAAGGTTGTATGTTGAGGTTGTCGACATGCCGGATACCTTTGTTCATACAAGCGTGCTGCTTCTTTTCCATTACACTGTGCTGCACCATAAGCAAGATGCATATCGGCAAGTTCTTCAAATGACTAATTATCATTCATTTTCAATATAAATTTTATATTAACAATCAGTAAAGTAAATGTAATGATGACAACTAAATATCACAAATAATTACGTCTATCTCAAAAGCGACATCTATCGAATGTTTACTATGATAAAGAAATGTTTCTCTTGGCCAAGAAAAACCGTAGGTGCATCGACAAATTTTTAACGAAAGATAGTTGCGTCCAATTAAATCAAGAATTAGTTTAGTTATTTAGATATGATTTAAAACAATTTATTGCTCTACAGCCCAAACGACTCATTTGCGGACATATGTTTACTAAACAAAAAATGTTTGTTTTGATGTCCTCTACCACCCCTTAAAGTTTGTCGGTGTATTTTTGGGACATCCTGTATATACTACTGATTTTCATTTGAATTAAAGGAAGAAACCCATATTCTGCATTAGTTGCAGTAATTTCACGTTTTATACAGTATGTCCACGGATTGGGTTGACAAGCTTTAATTTTTCGAAAAAATGTATTGTTTATAAAAAATTCTGCTTGTTTTAAGACAACGAATTCAAGTGAGTTATTTTTAATAACTTCTAAACTTTTGGCAGAAACGATAAAAAAGGAAACTATGCGATAATGCAACTTATCTAGTTATCTTTTCTAGTTAGGTATATGACAGTCCTGTCAAAGTAGGTATTTATCAGGTACCTACAAGTTTTAAAATGTTAACATTCGATCAGAGATCATGTGTAGTACTTCACTACTTTTGGCAAAAAAATTAATGACCAGCGTCATATCATATACAACCTACTGAAGATTTAATTTATGTCCAATCCATTAGAAATTTGTGGAAGTTTTGGAACAGATAACAAAACTAGACTTCAGATTTTATTCAAGTTTTAGCTAAAAGAAAAACGACATTACAATATTTGCTTTCGTTAAAATTAATTAGGTAGTAATGTCATTTGAACAGAGAACAAATAATAAAAGTTTTATTCAAATAATGATTCAAATAAACCTCTTCCCTTGTCCGCACATGCACAGTGCAATTCTTGCTCGAAATTCAGCAAAACCTTTTCTTATTTCACGAATTGACAAGGCAGCTACAGCATGTCGTATGCGATCTATCAAAGCATCTCTATCATTGAGTAACGACTGACTATAAACGATCTGCTTCAAACGTCCCTAGAGATAAAAATCCACAATTGTGAGATCTGGACTTCTTGGAGGCCATCTAATTGGTCCACTTCTTCTAATCCATCTATCTCCAAATTTATTATTTCACCAATTTATTACAGCACGAGCCAAGTGAGATGAGCAGCCATCTTGTTGAAAGTACATTGTACTGCGATAAGCTAAACTAAAGGTGTCCATTCTGTAGGTATATTGATTTGTGTTGCCATCAAAAAAGTAAGGTCCTATTATTCCTTTCCATGATATAGCACACCAGACGTTAACCTTTTGAAAATATTGGCGGCGATTTAAAATTCGCAAATGCGGATTATGTCGTTCCAGTATCTAACATATTGCGACGAAACTATGCCATTAGTAGAAAATATCGCTTCGTCGGAAAACATAATTCTTTTATAAAAGCTTCTTTCATTTGAAATGATTTTCTCACTCATCCATAAACAAAAGAGTAGTCGTTGTCCTTCATCGCCTCTTTCCAAATGTTGATTAAAAACTGGCTTATAAGGTTTTATTTTAAGCCGTTTTAAGATATTATGAATGTGCGATTTATTCATTCCTAGCTGCAAAGATCGTCTTCTTAACGACATGGTACGGTTGTTGTCCACAGATTGCATAATTATTATAGCCGCAGCACCGCAGCACCCATTAGAGCGTGGAAGGTTAGGGTGTTAAAGCTAATAGACGTATTTAACAGAATGAGAAGTATTTCCGAATCAATGAATAAAAACTAGCTGAAAACATATAATATTAAGAAAATTGCATCTGCTAAGAAGACAACGCATTCTATATAGTAAACAGTAGACGTAAGCAAAAGTACATTACCAAATTAGACTGTGTGGCATGTGGTCCAGATCAAGTGTGGAACGAACGCGAAATGGCCGAGTTGATTTTGATATTCGACGTTATTTTAGGATAAGATTGTCGTTAGCAAACAAGTAATAAAAAGCTTTAACAGAAAGTACTTTTAACGTTTTGTGACGATGTATCATATCGATCAATTTATGACTAGCAAAAAGAAAATCATTAAATATCTTGAAAGCTAAAGTAATAAATGCAATGGCATACAAGATAACGAACACTCTCTAAATTATGTAATCAATATAATGTAGGTATGTATCAACTATCTTTTACTAAAACAGGCAAAAATAATGTAAGTTCTGACTAACGCTTATAAAATTTTACCTACCAACTACAAAATGTGTAGTCATATGGATAAAATAACATTTGTGGTTGGTTATGTCTTCAAAAATAAATTGTAGTAAATTCAGAGAAAGATTCATTCACGAAATACCTCATTTATTCACAAATTCGGCGCTAGTCACACAAAACTTGTTTCCAATATTTACTTGACCAAACCACTACGCGAAAGTGTTAGCTCATCGTCAGTCGCCAGGCAAGTTTCAAGTTACCGTATCGAGAATTTAATATCGGTATTCTAGCACGAGTAAAAAGAATTGAAATATTAAATGCAACTACATTAATTATGCCGAGTTTAAAATAACCGGCTGAAAGTGTTCGATGTGGATTCACTTGCCGTCGTTAAAGCACGTGTAAGTCTATCTCTTTTCAATCGTTATTCATATCCTCGCCGTCCTTGTCCGTGCACCCATCAACTGCTGCGTATATGTTACACTGTGAAGTGTTTAAATATTAATATTTATAAATTGACTTAGCCGACGAAGGTGATAGGTTAAGTAGTTAAGGTGTGGCAACGGTCCGAACCTAACCTACCTAACGACGATAGAGGATGAGGGAATACGGGGTTCCGAAGACGGGCTCGTCGACTATTATAATATAAATTAACTAATAACTTAACGTTCGGCTTTACGACGGTGTAAAATTTTTCGCTTTTAAAACTCTAATATAATTTATTTTTAGTGCAAGTTAGTACTGTCGTTGCGAAATCTTAATACAATGTTTTTAAACAGCTATGCCAGCATATTAGGAATAATTTAAAGACACTGATATCAATTATAATCTCCTGAAATCTGCTATCCATGGTAGTTGAAGCTCCGCAGTACTGGCTTCTCATTTAAATTAGAATGCACGTCAAATAGAAGGTCTTTCATAAGAAGTTGCTTAGTGATACAGGACTGCAAACCAAAGATTCCTCTCAAAATAGCAAAATTTGTTAATGCTTCATTGCACAATTGGTGCTGTCATTTCAAGAAACAGTAATTATGTTATACACCTGGTTTGGTTATCTCCTCAGATTGCAATCCACACCGAACGACTGAGGATGAATCTTTGATCAAATTTGGCTTGAATTTCTAGTTGTATTGCAAACTCATTATCGAATGCCGGCCACTGTATATTATATCATCACAATATTGGATATGCCGAAGTGTCGATGAACTGTTAATATTGGAGACTAACAAAAAAGTTTATAATAAAATAAAGCTGAACTTTTTGGGGAAGGCTTTTAAAAAGTAACAGAAAAACAGAAAAATAAAGAAAAATATCAACGAAAAAAATGTGATACGTGCAAATATAGATACATACATTATTAGCTCGAAAAATACTATTTCTGGATTTGCTATGGTTTTCGGTAGTAGCTTTTTATGTGCTAGGCCACTGATATGACACAGAACTAACTAATAACAAAGATGGACTAACAATAATAAATAATGGATGACTAGCTAGACTTTTACCAAAATCATCTTTCTGTGGTCATGCACCTCTTTAAGTCAATAAAGCAGTACCTTCTATGATTTTCTGCACGTTAAATAATGTATATACTCCACAATACGCATATATGGAATACGTGCCCTTTGTAAAACAATGTATAAACAGAATGAATTCCATTCCAAAGCAGTAATCGCAGCGACGGTGGTAATATTTAATGAAAACAACACCATATACGAAATTAAACAAACAGCTGTGAAGCACCGATCGCGAGGAAGGGCAACACGGGGCATATCCAAAGTGTGGTCTCTGACAGCTTGTTAGCTCTTGCGGAGATTAGTTCTCGAGATGAGAGAACAATGCTCAGGGCGAAAACACGTTTCAATACTCTATCTACGTCTTTTTCTATTTCGACCAACAGCGTTCCCTCTGTATCTGTATGCATGCATTGTATGCATACACCACTGCTTATAAATTCTTAACAATTTACCAGAAAAGTCCAAAGCATTGTTTGGTATACACCAATTAACGTATCAAAAGTATGTATGTGTACGAGTGTGTTTAGTTCCAGTTGAAATAATGGTCCTGCAAACATACATACGCGCTGCTTTTTTGTTTTGTAATGTATTTTATGACCACAGAAAAGCTCCTTAAATTAATGTGAAGCAACTTACATGTAATTTGACGGAAACATTAGCTAATGCTTCTTAGTTTTGTTGAAAAAATTCTTGTGGCTGGGTAATGCTTAGTAAAACATAGAACACGTGTAGTTTGTATGAATTGTATGCAAATCAGCATTCCCTACAGGTTTACTATTGTATCAGTTGGCTTGTGAGACAAAACGTGCGTCTGAATATTTTATACAATAACTAATTGAGGAAAATTTTAAAGCGGTGAGAAAAAGTCCGTATGTTCCATTAGAAAAATCAATTCAATTTAATTTATTAATTAAGTAAACTACATTAAAAAATGTAAACTGGATATATGGAGTCTTTATATGGAAGTAGTAGTTTGTTCTAGAGTCTTGAGAGTTTATCCAATAGAACCAGAACTATACTATCACCTCAATGCAGTAATTACTAAAAATTGTTGCTCTAAGCCGTAGTTTACGCTATATAGAATGTCCCACAATGAATTGTACAGAGAGGGCTGGTAAAATCCTGGCGCTAAAATATTACTTTTGCTAAATATCATTTTAGTAATATGTTGATTGTTAGTGAATTACAGAATACTACAGTTGAAACTATTTTTAATAATATTAAAATTATTTTTGTGTAAAGAGCCGCCTCATATCCAAAAGGTGTCATTATTCAGTTATAACTTTTCTACGTCAATCGATGCACTAGTTTTGTGCAGGCAACAATTATTTATAAAAAAGGTATACCTGTCTAGTTTATCCATGGAGTTGATAACTCCAACGATTTTTAAGAAAATTATTTACTTGTACGCTTCAATCGTTTACCATTATCGTTACAAATGAACGATGAAACAAACAAACAACAACAAATTCGAATAATGGCGGATTTTGCGGGAAAAAAACATTAAATGTGGTATATAAGGACCAAGTTTCCATTTTATTGAAAAACAAAAAAACAGTAAAATGTTTCTATAAACCCTCGAACGCAAAAATATTCTGTATAGCAGGTAATATTCAAGTATTGTGGTAAAAATGTTGGGTATTGTATGGTCGCCTGCATAAAAAATGGATACAACTCTTGCACTGAACTCTTTTGTGTATATTAATTGAGTCGTTATATATGTGATTTTTTAGGTTTATAATATATAATCTTTTTATCACATGCATTTTCCATGCAACCGATTCTACATGTGAGCTTAATTCGAAAATTCGTTTGAGCGTTTGAGACGTTTGAGTGTAGAAAAATCTTGATCCTTCCCAGGTTTTTGATATAAACTTTAATTAAATTAACACTTGATCATTGCCAATTTATGAGTATTAAATTGTAGGGATTCGTTGATATATTTATTATAGAAACTTAGTTTCCTAATAATAAACGTACAGAACGACGGTGCGTACAGTCCGGTTTCCTCTTGTAGCACGTCTTAGTAAGTAGATCCGTATACTCCGGTTGACGTACCATTCGCTGTCGTAACAAAGCTATGGAAGCATATTTACGCACACAATTTGCACAGCAAAAGCTACAGCAGTAGCCTTCACAACCAATACAGCGTAGGAAGCCGCCGCAGCTGCAACCGCCATAAAAGTCACTAGTATCGACTTAATTATGTTAACGAAGTCATATTCAACATTGTGGGACCGGAACCATTCTGTGGAATAGGGACGAGCACCTATAAGAAAGAACTTAAAGACAGGGAAGAGGACGTCAGAGCTTTCCTCTGGCACAATCTTCCTGGTCTGAGACATTCCAAGGTATTCCTTGAAATTTCAACAAGCAGAGAGCAAAAACCATGCTAGAACTAAACAGGAACAGATTACGCATTCTCACAGGTTTCCTTACAGGGCATTGTCACCTCGGGGAGCACATGAAGAGAATAGGTCTGAAACAGAATAGCGACTGCAGGTTCTGCGGGGCGGAAGATGAAAGTCCGGAACACCTGATATCCAACTGCACAGAAATTGAAGAAATTCGCGCCAACTATCTTGGCAAAGGCGTTATAGACGAGGAAGAAATACCCTCTCTGAAACCATCACATCTGTTACAGTTTATTAAAGCCCTCAGGCTGGATGGGGAGCTGTGACTGCGGGCAAAACCCAGCAGCTTACACCTCATGTAACGGGGCACAATAGACCCACGGTCGCGGTGCAACATCACCCTTATATCTAAATCTAAATCTAAATCATATTCAACATCATTGATCATTGATTGATATTGTCGAAATGTGGGGGTATTTTTACCTTGCATCTACTCATATTCTTGATCCCTGAGAGTGAAAAGATTTGGTGTTGTTATTTGGTTACTATGAAAAATTATTAGCAGTAATTTCTATGAAATTAATCCATGAAAATAAGACATTGCAATATTAATGAATATAAGATATGTTTTGTTCCAGTGCTTAAATTTGTTGTTAGTCCTAAACTCATGAACGATGGTGTACCCGCAGTATCTTATATATTCTAGTCTTCGAAGTCGACCACCTGGTCACTGCGCGCCCGGTTTTTAATTACCGAAGCACGTGATCGCCATCTACCCCGCTCCAGTGTGTAATGTTTATATTACACCATGGCTTCTCATATTCCCATCTATCAGTTCACCGGTTGTACACGAATAAAGGTCCAATTGTTCTGTACTTCTTCATTTGCAATGCTAACGACCCGATTGATGCATAAAGTAACACCAAACAGTCTGTGTGTCTTGGATGGACGTCGTCAACACGAACAACAAGAAGATGATGGCTGATGGGTAGACTATTGTTTGCATAGTAATTTTACAGGTGTGGGCAATAATTAAAATGAATACTAGAGTTCTGAGAAACGCGCTCGGAATTCGTAATCAGTGCGATTAAATTATGTGTGTGGTGTAATGAATGTTGAATTTATAGCGTTTAGTTACATGTTAGTTTATTTCTATAAAATTATTTTTATTATATTTTTTTATTTAAAAGAAGGAAATATTTATTTAAAACACTTCTAGGATTTAGCAATATCTCCAGCAATTATGCATTTGCAGTCTTTACTAAATAGTGGAATATGCAACAACTTTCAAGTAATTTCATTTTTACTTTTATCAGACTTTAATTTTCAGAAGTTTTCTAATAATTGAATGGATAAATATATTGTCAAATAAAAAAAAGGCATTGAACATTGGCGATTATGTCTTTTATCGATATTATAGAATAGAATAATTAATTGTTAATGTTTTCAAGACAACTGTAAATATACCTAAGCTTTCCATGTCAAAATCTTTGTTCCATCTAGACAAATTGAACTCAAAACATAAATATACAGAACATGGATATAGGGGGTGTTTAAAAATAAGTGTAAAGGATTTATACAGGTATACAGTACCCATTAAATAAGAAAGAAAGTTCTTATGAACTTTGACTCGAAAATGTTTACTTTTCGAGATATAACCACCCATCGACTGCATCTTTTTTATAACTGCGAAGTATATTTTACTATTTTGAATAATAAAAAAGTCATAGTACTGAAGCGTGGACATGGCTTAGCCGCTGATGGAAACAACTTCTGTTTGCAAATATATGATCTGAATGAATATTGCAAAGTGAAGAAAAAATTTCTTCCTGTATGATACCATCACAGACTGCACTAAAGTAGGTGTTCAAACTGACTACACTTATCATATTACAGTAGCGTCCTACACGCGTCTTCAGTTCAGCATAGGTACACCAAATTTTTTAGGTAGGTAATCTCAAAAAAGTCTAACATGTTCAAGCCGAGTAATCCACTTCGTTGCATCGTTCTTTCTCCAAAACTTTCACTCAGGCATTCTCGTACTGGAAGTGAAAAATCGGTGAGGAGACACCATCACGCATGAACAATGAGTGCGCATCTAATGGAACACCTTCAAATAAAGCTGGCAAAGGTTTAGGAAAAATACAATATTATATACACGCAGCAACACTCCCATGATTCCTGTCCAAATATTCAACTTAAACATATATGAAGGTTTTCACCGACTCAATTGTATATATCTACTATGTAAGGCAAACCTACTCGTTAGTAAAAAGAATCCTTTAGCGTTTGGTGAATTCCTTGGTGATTTCTGAGTGTTCTTAATGTCAAAAAACGGTACATATGTATGTGCCTCACCCGTAATTTGTTTAACACTAACTGTCAAATTTGGGCCAACAGTATCCAAAATGTTTTCTCCACTTCAGGAGTTGAAACTAATGTAGATTTTCCGCGATCACGAGTAGTTTTGCCAAATTCTCCGTACTTCTGGTGTCTTTGATGAAGACTTGCAAACATCCTTGAAGAAGGAATTAGTGATTGCTTCGGCATATTAACTACGGGTTCAATGAGTTCATTTCCACTCGCACGACCATATAGAATAACATTATTAGAATCTGAAGTAGAACTTATTGCCACAATCAACATTAAGTACGATATTCATTTAAGAATCATAGGATATCTTCGCATATTTTTTTATTTTAAGTTGAAAAAAAACACCTTCATACGAGTGCGGAATAGAGATTCAACTTTTTGCAAAGCTCATATAAATACAAACTAATATTCATACGTTTAGATCATATTAACAAGAGATCAGTTTTTGGGTAATTATGCGCACGTCTTTTCTGATGATACAGATTACGGATCGGATTTCGTGATCCTTCACTTACATGTCAAGCTTCTATTTTCCTGCACATGTACTCGTCATCACAAAAAAATGGGAGTCGCCGGAAAATAAAATAAGAAAAAAAAACCGAATGAAAAAGCAAATTGAAGAAGTGTACACCAACGAGTCAGATGCACACGGGCGTGCCAATGAAGAAGACTAATTGTGCTTCTATAATTTGAGCCGGACGAGTGACAGACGCGTCCTCCATCTGGGGGGTCCGCGATACCATCTCGTGGTAATCGCGCATTGATGCTGAGTCACGGGGACGACCGACCGAAAAGAAGAAGGCGAAGAAGAAGACCGTGGCCCACTCGGATCACCTCCACATACATACATATAAACGTATGCAGAACAAGCCATGCATATTCCTATGGTACCAACCATCAGCTAGCCAGTCAGCCAGTTAGAGGAGGACGGGACCCCATCAGAGAGAGGTGCTTCATTATAATCGTGAAGAGATTACGTTTATGACAGATGTACGGGTAAGGATTCTATCTTATCTTCGTCTTCTTAATTGTAATATATACAAATAAATCTCGTGTCAAAAATGCGTGGTCCGAAATTAAACGGGTATTGTGTAGAGGTACACGTTCCATGGGTCGACAGCGTTCCCAAAGAGATGTATCTAGATCTGGCCGGTTATTATTATTATTATTATTGGAACAGGACGGAGCTTATATGCCATACGAGCCTGTATATGTGTCTGTATGTGTAAGTAATTGATTTTGTGTACTCTACGGGTGGTTTAGCTCTTAATAATTAAGGAATATTAAATAAAATTACATAAACTGCACGTCAAAGCGTGTGGATAGATAATATTCGTCAATAGTAATTTGTTTTTAAAATAATAACGTTTAATGGAGCGTATATGCAGACACGTAAAGATTGTTAGTGGCTATTCGCGGTTCTTAATTGTTATTGACTAGAATCTATCTCAAGTTACAAGGCATGTGTAATATACATGAAATATATATACACTCTTCGCTTTATATAAGTTGAAGCATCGATAACTATAACGATCATAATAAAATGTTAAGGTTGAATGAAGGCTAAAAAATAAAACCCTTAAGGTAAGATACTAAGAACTGTATAAGGATAATGGAAAAAGTAGGTACATGAATCGCTACTAATATTCACCAAATGTAAAATTGTATACAATATAAGACAATTTAAAAATAGGATTTTACAAAGAGGTATGCAACACAAAAGTCGTACTTCTTTAATGGAAAATAAATCACTTGCAGAAGAAAGCAATGTATTGTAGAAAAGAACATGATTACAAAAGAAGTAAAAAAATCGTGCTCCAGAAAAATTAACACAGCTAATCCAGAAATATGCATGGAGCTTTCATGCTGATGGTTTTTTATAAAGCCTCTACAAAGGTATGAGATTTGTTAGAAAGAAGTAGGTCATTACTAAGAAAAATACATTGCTGTAAGTTTAAGTGCTCTTTTTGTCTTCCCATAAATCCTCCTCCCCCCACAAAGTTTGTATTCTTTTCGTTTGAACCAATTATATCACTAATTGTTAACTTAAGAAAATAAACAACAACCTTGTCTGTTATGTATACATACCATATACATAATAAGAACCCCACATTAAGAGCCAATTAATAGATAATGACCTCCCTTCAGTACGCAATCTTAAAAGCGACTTTTAACTGTCTTCCCGTATATACGTCACATATTTCTTTGTGATAAAATGAAATCTGTTTACGCCAAGTACGCCAATGTACAACACTATGGTACTTCGTCCTTTTATAACAATTATTGTTATTGTATGCTAATAATTACATCTACCCTCATTGATAAATATTTGAGTCGATATATGAAAACTAGTTCCATAAATATTTGTCTAAAAATATTTTTTTACGATACTGTAGTTGTTACTGTAGTTCGTTGGTTTCGATACTTAGGTATCGTTGTATTGGTATCTAGACCTAGGTATTGATTCCAAGGTATCGATACCGATGTTATCCAAGGTATCAGGGAATCGATACCACTAATAGTATCGAATACTGGACAATGTATCGATACTTCGCCCAGCCCTAATGTGTGCTAGTGGTATATTTTAAAGTATCTAAGTTTTAGTTTTCGTATTTGCAATCTAGTACTTTCAATTCAAACAGAAGCAACGTGAATTTCGGAAATTCAGTTTTACTTAGGTTGGTGTAAAGTACCTGGCTCAGGAACACGGTATTTTCTCGGTTAGAGTGAGAACTGCCGTACTCGAGACTACAAGGTGCTGGAGGTTTGCGAGGTTCAGATGATTTTTAGCACCTTATTGATATAGTCGACCCAACCGTGGTTATTGTAATATTACTACTACGCGGTTAGCAAGGCTCAGAAGAAGAAGAAAATAAAACAATCTGTTGTAAAGGTTTATCGATTAGAAAGGCTGTTAAAAATTATAAAATACTTTTAGAACACTGCAAACCAGATTATAGTGACCAGCGACTGCAGCGGACTCGAGATCAGGAAAGAAATTTGACTCTCTCCTCCGGCACGCGCAGAAGCTCTAGTTAATCATATTAAAACTACACAAATTTTCTTTGGTATCAACATAAAATTGTGTTTCAATATGTTGGGAAAAAAACGATTTAATCCATAGATTCCGGAGCCTAAATTGGCTGGATTCTAGGTGTATATGGGTTCATGACAAGGAAAAAAGTATTACTAAACCGGAAGCTATAAGTTTAGGAAGCGCTGCAGGGTTTACCAAAGTTCGATTTTTCATGAACATAGAAGCAGCATTTGGCAAACATCAGTTTAGAGTTGAAAGCGTTAGGGATGTTGAATCACAAAACTGTGCAATACTGCGATCTTTATTAGATGAAATAAGTAAAAAACATATAAGTTGTAAAGCTAGCCGGAACAAGCCTGTTTTACGTGAAATGAGCTCAGGAATGTTTATATTTTCTAGATCTCGTCTGTCGTCATTGTTAAGAAAACTAAATGTAGTGCGGGGGATTGGTTTTAACTTGTTCAAAGACGAGTTGGATAAATAAAAATAACGGTTTATTGATGTCTGTACTAGAATTTCAGTTCTACTAGTTCAACTGGTTCAGAAAGTAGTATACTCGGTTGCAAAATAGAACGTGGGGCAGCTTTAGTGTAGCTGTGGAATTACAACTTGTGTGCAATTTCAATATAAATTGATAAAACTCTAGCAACGACATGTACTTAGTATCTGATATTATTATTTACCTGTCAAACTAACATTGACCAACACAGTTTTTCGCCACTCTCAACATGAATTATAAGAGTTTTTTTCTCTTATTTTTTGTAACAAGTGATAACAAATGTCCCCAGTGTTAGGCAATCAGATCACATGCTGTTACTTCCACCGATGTTTATGACTTCTGCAAGGAAAACATAATTGTTATGGTATCCCTGTCACTATTAAAGTCATCTAACTTAATTAAAGTAGTTATTTGCGATATAGCAGACATTTTTAACAAGGCTCTCCGTTACCATTGACCTAAGCAACGGGAGGATTCAGAAACACTGATATTCATCCATTAAATGTGCACGTATCACCAGGACTGGCACGGCTTGTATGTGTACATCCAATTCACTCCAGTAATTCAAATTTCCATGCAGAAGCTTCTCCTCCACCTGGAAGCAGTACTGATCTGCCAATAAAAAGAAGCAAGAGCTGCAGCATTTATAAATGTTGATTTCGATGCTAATGAAAGTCAAGTTTGAAAAAAAAAGAAGAAAAGTCTAAAGGCAAAGCAGAGAGAAAAAGCGAACAAGATGAAACAATAAAAGAAATAATAAAGAAAAATTGAATTGACGAAAAATGGATCTGTGGGCAAAACGTTTGCGAAAATGTGCCTAGAAGATGGTGAATTCAACGGAAGGAGAAGGTCTCGTTTTCGCTATTGGAGAAAATCGGAAAAGATGATAAACTGTGATATGTAGATACATCACACGTCTTGTGTTGTGTGAAATATATTCAGCACTGGCTCTAATTGGGACACTTGAGGAACATTTGTTCTAGGAAGTTAATAAATAACGAAAGATAGTTGCGTCCAATTAAATCAAGAATTAGTTTAGTTATTTAGATATGATTTAAAACAATTTATTGCTCTACAGCCCAAACGACTCATTTGCGGACATATGTTTACTAAACAAAAATGTTTGTTTTGATGTCCTCTACCACCCCTTAAAGTTTGTCGGTATTTCTTGGGACATCCTGTATATACTACTGATTTTCATTTGAATTAAAGGAAGAAACCCATATTCTGCATTAGTTGCAGTAATTTCACGTTTTATACAGTATGTCCACGGATTGGGTTGACAAGCTTTAATTTTTCGAAAATGTATTGTTTATAAAAAATTCTGCTTGTTTTAAGACAACGAATTCAAGTGAGTTATTTTTAATAACTTCTAAACTTTGGCAGAAACGATAAAAAAAGGAAAACTATGCGATAATGCAACTTATCTAGTTATCTTTTCTAGTTAGGTATATGACAGTCCTGTCAAAGTAGGTATTTATCAGGTACCTACAAGTTTTAAAATGTTAACATTCGATCAGAGATCATGTGTAGTACTTCACTACTTTTGGCAAAAAAAATTAATGACCAGCGTCATATCATATACAACCTACTGAAGATTTAATTTATGTCCAATCCATTAGAAATTTGTGGAAGTTTTGGAACAGATAACAAACTAGACTTCAGATTTTATTCAAGTTTTAGCTAAAAAAAGAAACGACATTACAATATTTGCTTTTCGTTAAAATTAATTAGGTAGTAATGTCATTTGAACAGAGAACAAATAATAAAAGTTTTATTCAAATAATGATTCAAATAAACCTCTTCCTTGTCCGCACATGCACAGTGCAATTCTTGCCTGAAATTCAGCAAAACCTTTTCTTATTTCACGAATTGACAAGGCAGCTACAGCATGTCGTATGCGATCTATCAAAGCATCTCTATCATTGAGTAACGACTGACTATAAACGATCTGCTTCAAACGTCCCTAGAGATAAAAATCCACAATTGTGAGATCTGACTCTTGAGGCCATCTAATTGGTCCACTTCTTCTAATCCATCTATCTCCAAATTTATTATTTCACCAATTTATTACAGCACGAGCCAAGTGAGATGAGCAGCCATCTTGTTGAAAGTACATTGTACTGCGATAAGCCAAACTAAAGGTGTCCATTCTGTAGGTATATTGATTTGTGCCATTGCCATCAAAAGTAAGGTCCTATTATTCCTTTCCATGATATAGCACACCAGACGTTAACCTTTTGAAAATATTGGCGGCGATTTAAAATTCGCAAATGCGGATTATGTCGTTCCAGTATCTAACATATTGCGACGAAACTATGCCATTAGTAGAAAATATCGCTTCGTCGGAAAACATAATTCTCTTTATAAAAGCTTCTTTCATTTGAAATGATTTTCTCACTCATCCATAAACAAAAGAGTAGTCGTTGTCCCTTCATCGCCTCTTTCCAAATGTTGATTAAAAACTGGCTTATAAGGTTTTATTTAAGTCAGTTTTAAGATATTATGAATGTGCGATTTATTCATTCCTAGCTGCAGATCGTCTTCTTAAATGACATGGTACGGTTGTTGTCCACAGATTGTATAATTATTATAGCCGCAGCACCGCAGCACCCATTAGAGCGTGGAAGGTTAGGGGTGTTAAAGCTAATAGACGTATTTAACAGAATGAGAAGTATTTCCGAATCAATGAATAAAAACTAGCTGAAAACATATAATATTAAGAAAAATTGCATCTGCTAAGAAGACAACGCATTCTATATAGTAAACAGTAGACGTAAGCAAAAGTACATTACCAAATTAGACTGTGTGGCATGTGGTCCAGATCAGTGTGGAACGAACGCGAAATGGCCGAGTTGATTTTGATATTCGACGTTATTTTAGGATAAGATTGTCGTTAGCAAACAAGTAATAAAAGCTTTAACAGAAAGTACTTTTAACGTTTTGTGACGATGTATCATATCGATCAATTTATGACTAGCAAAGAAAATCATTAAATATCTTGAAAGCTAAAGTAATAAATGCAATGGCATACAAGATAACGAACACTCTCTAAATTATGTAATCAATATAATGTAGGTATGTATCAACTATCTTTTACTAAAAACAGGCAAAAATAATGTAAGTTCTGACTAACGCTTATGGGGTTTTACCTACCAACTACAAAATGTGTAGTCATATGGATAAAATAACATTTGTGGTTGGTTATGTCTTTCAAAAATAAATTGTAGTAAATTCAGAGAAAGATTCATTCACGAAATAATTCTATTTATTCACAAATTCCTGGCGCTAGTCACACAAAACTTGTTTCCAATATTTACTTGACCAAACCACTACGCGAAAGTGTTAGCTCATCGTCAGTCGCCAGGCAAGTTTCAAGTTACCGTATCGAGAATTTAATATCGGTATTCTAGCACGAGTAAAAAGAATTGAAATATTAAATGCAACTACATTAATTATGCCGAGTTTAAAATAACCGGCTGAAAGTGTTCGATGTGGATTCTCTTGCCGTCGTTAAAGCACGTGTAAGTCTATCTCTTTTCAATCGTTATTCATATCCTCGCCGTCCTTGTCCGTGCACCCATCAACTGCTGCGTTACAGCTACACTGTGAAGTGTTTAAATATTAATATTTATAAATTGACTTAGCTGACGAAGGTGATAGGTTAAGTAGTTAAGGTGTGGCACTGGTCCGAACCTAACCTACCTAACGACGATAGAGGATGAGGGAATACGGGGTTCCGAAGACGGGCTCGTCGACTATTATAATATAAATTAACTAATAACTTAACGTTCGGCTTTACGACGGTGTAAAATTTTTCGCTTTTAAACTCTAATATAATTTATTTTTAGTGCAAGTTAGTACTGTCGTTGCGAAATCTTAATACAATGTTTTTAAACAGCTATGCCAGCATATTAGGAATAATTTAAAGACACTGATATCAATTATAATCTCCTGAAATCTGCTATCCATGGTAGTTGAAGCTCCGCAGTATGGCTTCTCATTTAAATTAGAATGCACGTCAAATAGAAGGTCTTTCATAAGAAGTTGCTTAGTGATACAGGACTGCAAACCAAAGATTCCTCTCAAAAATAGCAAAATTTGTTAATGCTTCATTGCACAATTGTGCTGTCATTTCAAGAAACAGTAATTATGTTATACACCTGGTTTGGTTATCTCCTCAGATTGCAATCCACACCGAACGACTGAGGATGAATCTTTGATCAAATTTGGCTTGAATTTCTAGTTGTATTGCAAACTCATTATCGAATGCCGGCCACTGTATATTATATCATCACAATATTGATATGCCGAAGTGTCGATGAACTGTTAATATTGAGACCAACAAAAAAAGTTTATAATAAAATAAAGCTGAACTTTTTGGGGAAGGCTTTAAAAAGTAACAGAAAACAGAAAAATAAAGAAAAATATCAACGAAAAAAATGTGATACGTGCAAATATAGATACATACATTATTAGCTCGAAAAATACTATTTCTGGATTTGCTATGGTTTTCGGTAGTAGCTTTTTATGTGCTAGGCCACTGATATGACACAGAACTAACTAATAACAAAGATGGACTAACAATAATAAATAATGGATGACTAGCTAGACTTTTACCAAAATCATCTTTCTGTGGTCATGCACCTCTTTAAGTCAATAAAGCAGTACCTTCTATGATTTTCTGCACGTTAAATAATGTATATACTCCACAATACGCATATATGGAATACGTGCCCTTTGTAAAACAATGTATAAACAGAATGAATTCCATTCCAAAGCAGTAATCGCAGCGACGGTGGTAATATTTAATGAAAACAACACCATATACGAAATTAAACAAACAGCTGTGAAGCACCGATCGCGAGGAAGGGCTGGCATATCCAAAGTGTGGTCTCTGACAGCTTGTTAGCCTTTGCAGGAGATTATTCTCGAGATGAGAGAACAATGCTCAGGGCGAAAACACGTTTCAATACTCTATCTACGTCTTTTCTACTTCGACCAACAGTTCCCCTCTGTATCTGTATGCATGCATTGTATGCATACACCACTGCTTATAAATTCTTAACAATTTACCAGAAAAGTCCAAAGCATTGTTTGGTATACACCAATTAACGTATCAAAAGTATGTATGTGTACGAGTGTGTTTAGTTCCAGTTGAAAATAATGGTCCTGCAACATACATACGCGCTGCTTTTTTGTTTTGTAATGTATTTTATGACCACAGAAAAAGCCTTTAAATTAATGTGAAGCAACTTACATGTAATTTGACGGAAACATTAGCTAATGCTTCTTAGTTTTGTTGAAAATTTTTGTGGCTGGGTAATGCTTAGTAAAACATAGAACACGTGTAGTTTGTATGAATTGTATGCAAATCAGCATTCCCTAGGTTTACTATTGTATCAGTTGGCTTGTGAGACAAAACGTGCGTCTGAATATTTTATACAATAACTAATTGAGGAAAATTTCAAAGCGGTGAGAAAAAGTCCGTATGTTCCATTAGAAAAATCAATTCAATTTAATTTATTAATTAAGAACTACATTAAAAACAAACTGGATATATGGAGTCTTTATATGGAAGTAGTAGTTTGTTCTAGAGTCTGAGAGTTTATCCAATAGAACCAGAACTATACTATCACCTCAATGCAGTAATTACTAAAAATTGTTGCTCTAAGCCGTAGTTTACGCTATATAGAATGTCCCACAATGAATTGTACAGAGAGGGCTGGTAAAATCCTGGCGCTAAAATATTACTTTTTACAACATCATTTTAGTAATATGTTGATTGTTAGTGAATTACAGAATACTACAGTTGAAACTATTTTTAATAATATTAAAATTATTTTTGTAAAGAGCCGCTCATATCCAAAAGGGGTGTCATTATTCAGTTATAACTTTTCTACGTCAATTGATGGCACTAGTTTTGTGCAGGCAACAATTATTTATAAAAAAGGTATACCTGTCTAGTTTATCCATGGAGTTGATAACTCCAACGATTTTTAAGAAAATTATTTACTTGTACGCTTCAATTGTTTACCATTATCGTTACAAATGAACGATGAAACAAACAAACAACAACAAATTCGAATAATGGCGGATTTGCGGGAAAAAAACATTAAATGTGGTATATAAGGACCAAGTTTCCATTTTATTGAAAAACAAAAACAGTAAAATGTTTCTATAAACCTCGAACGCAAAAAAATATTCTGTATAGCAGGTAATATTCAAGTATTGTGGTAAAAATGTTGTATTAGATGGTCGCCTGCATAAAAAATGGATACAACTCTTGCACTGAACTCTTTTGTGTATATTAATTGAGTCGTTATATATGTGATTTTAGGTTTATAATATATAATCTTTTTATCACATGCATTTTCCATGCAACCGATTCTACATGTGAGCTTAATTCGAAAATTCGTTTGAGCGTTTGAGACGTTTGAGGTAGAAAAATCTTGATCCTTCCCAGGTTTTTGATATAAACTTTAATTAAATTAACACTTGGATCATTGCCAATTTATGAGTATTAAATTGTAGGGATTCGTTGATATATTTATTATAGAAACTTAGTTTCCTAATAATAAACGTACAGAACGACGGTGCGTACAGTCCGGTTTCCTCTTGTAGCACGTCTTAGTAAGTAGATCCGTATACTCCGGTTGACGTACCATTCGTCGTAACAAAGCTATGGAAGCATATTTACGCACACAATTTTGCACAGCAAAAGCTACAGCAGTAGCCTTCACAACCAATACAGCGTAGGAAGCCGCCGCAGCTGCAACCGCTATAAAAGTCACTAGTATCGACTTAATTATGTTAACGAAGTCATATTCAACATTGTGGGACCGAACCATTCTGTGGAATAGGACGAGCACCTATAAGAAAGAACTTAAAGACAGGGAAGAGGACGTCAGAGCTTTCCTCTGGTACAATCTTCCTGGTCTGAGACATTCCAAGGTATTCCTTGGAAATTTCAACAAGCAGAGTATAAAAAACCATGCTAGAACTAAACAGGAACAGATTACGCATTCTCACAGGTTTCCCCTTACAGGGCATTGTCACCTCGGGGAGCACATGAAGAGAATAGGTCTGAAACAGAATAGCGACTGCAGGTTCTGCGGGCGGAAGATGAAAGTCCGGAACACCTGATATCCAACTGCACAGAAATTGAAGAAATTCGCGCCAACCACGGCAAAGGCGTTATAGACGAGGAAGAAATACCCTCTCTGAAACCATCACATCTGTTACAGTTTATTAAAGCCCTCAGGCTGGATGGGGAGCTGTGACTGCGGCAAAACCCAGCAGCTTACACCTCATGTAACGGGGCACAATAGACCTATCGGTCGCGGTGCAACATCACCCTTTATATCTAAATCTAAATCTAAATCATATTCAACATCATTGATCATTGATTGATATTGTCGAAATGTGGGGGTATTTTTACCTTGCATCTACTCATATTCTTGATCCCCGAGAGTGAAAAGATTTGGTGTTGTTATTTGGTTACTATGAAAAATTATTAGCAGTAATTTTCATGAAATTAATCCATGAAAATAAGACATTGCAATATTAATGAATATAAGATATGTTTTGTTCCAGTGCTTAAATTTGTTGTTAGTCCTAAACTCATGAACGATGGTGTACCCGCAGTATCTTATATATTCCTAGTCTTCGAAGTCGACCACCCGGGTCACCGCGCGCCCGGTTTTAATTACCGAAGCACGTGATCGCCATCTACCCCGCTCCAGTGTGTAATGTTTATATTACACCATGGCTTCTCATATTCCCATCTATCAGTTCACCGGTTGTACACGAATAAAGGTCCAATTGTTCTGTACTTCTTCATTTGCAATGCTAACGACCCGATTGATGCATAAAGTAACACCAAACAGTCTGTGTGTCTTGGATGGACGTCGTCAACACGAACAACAAGAAGATGATGGCTGATGGGTAGACTATTGTTTGCATAGTAATTTTACAGGTGTGGGCACACCAAATGAATACTAGAGTTCTGAGAAACGCGCTCGGAATTCGTAATCAGTGCGATTAAATTATGTGTGTGGTGTAATGAATGTTGAATTTATAGCGTTTAGTTACAAGGTTAGTTTATTTCTATAAAATTATTTTTATTATATTTTTTTATTTAAAAGAAGGAAATATTTATTTAAACACTTCTAGGATTTAGCAATATCTCCAGCAATTATGCATTTGCAGTCTTTACTAAATAGTGGAATATGCAACAACTTTCAAGTAATTTCATTTTACTTTTATCAGACTTTAATTTTCAGAAGTTTTCTAATAATTGAATGGATAAATATATTGTCAAATAAAAAAAAGGTACTGAACATTGGCGATTATGTCTTTTATCGATATTATAGAATAGAATAATTAATTATAATGTTTTCAAGACAACTGTAAATATACCTAAGTTTCCATGTCAAAATCTTTGTTCCATCTAGACAAATTGAACTCAAAAAACATAAATATACAGAACATGGATATAGGGGTGTTTAAAAATAAGTGTAAAGGATTTATACAGGTATACAGTACTCCATTAAATAAGAAAGAAAGTTCTTATGAACTTTGACTCGAAAATGTTTACTGAGATATAACCACCCATCGACTGCATCTTTTTTATAACTGCGGTATATTTTACTATTTTGAATAATAAAAAAGTCATAGTACTGAAGCGTGGACATGGCTTAGCCGCTGATGGAAACAACTTCTGTTTGCAAATATATGATCTGAATGAATATTGCAAAGTGAAGAAAAATTTCTTCCTGTATGATACCATCACAGACTGCACTAAAGTAGGTGTTCAAACTGACTACACTTATCATATTACAGTAGCGTCCTACACGTCTTCAGTTCAGCATAGGTACACCAAATTCTTAGGTAGGTAATCAAAAAGTCTAACATGTTCAAGCGAGTAATCCACTTCTGTTGCATCGTTCTTTTTCCTCCAAAACTTTCACTCAGGCATTCTCGTACTGGAAGTGAAAAATCGGTGAGGAGACACCATCACGCATGAACAATGAGTGCGTATCTAATGGAACACCTTCAAATAAAGCTGGCAAAGGTTTAGGAAAAATACAATATTATATACACGCAGCAACACTCCCATGATTCCTGTCCAAATATTCAACTTAAACATATATGAAGGTTTTCACCGACTCAATTGTATATATCTACTATGTAAGGCAAACCTACTCGTTAGTAAAAAGAATCCTTTAGCGTTTGGTGAATTCCTTGGTGATTTCTGAGTGTTCTTAATGTCAAAAAACGGTACATATGTATGTGCCTCACCCGTAATTTGTTTAACACTAACTGTCAAATTTGGGCCAACAGTATCCAAAATGTTTTCTCTCCACTTCAGGAGTTGAAACTAATGTAGATTTTCCGCGATCACTTATAGTTTTGCCAAATTCTCCGTACTTCTGGTGTCTTTGATGAAGACTTGCAAACATCCTTGAAGAAGGAATTAGTGATTGTTTACATATTAACTACGGGTTCAATGAGTTCATTTCCACTCGCACGACCATATAGAATAACATTATTAGAATCTGAAGTAGAACTTATTGCCACAATCAACATTAAGTACGATATTCATTTAAGAATCATAGGATATCTTCGCATATTTTTTTATTTTAAGTTGAAAAAAAAAACACCTTCATACGAGTGTGGAATAGAGATTCAACTTTTTGCAAAGCTCATATAAATACAAACTAATATTCATACGTTTAGATCATATTAACAAGAGATCAGTTTTTTGGGTAATTATGCGCACGTCTTTTCTGATGATACAGATTACGGATCGGATTTCGTGATCCTTCACTTACGTCAAGCTTCTATTTTCCTGCACATGTACTCGTCATCACAAAAAAAAAATGGAGTCGCCGGAAAATAAAATAAGAAAAAACCGAATGAAAAAGCAAAATTGAAGAAGTGTACACCAACGAGTCAGATGCACACGGGCGTGCCAATGAAGAAGACTAATTGTGCTTCTATAATTTGAGCGACGAGTGACAGACGCGTCCTCCATCTGGGGGTCCGCGATACCATCTCGTGGTAATCGCGCATTGATGCTGAGTCACGGGGACGACCGACCGAAAAGAAGAAGGCGAAGAAGAAGACCGTGGCCCACTCGATCACCTCCACATACATACATATAAACGTATGCAGAACAAGCCATGCATATTCCTATGGTACCAACCATCAGCTAGCCAGTCAGCCAGTTAGAGGAGGACGGGACCCCATCAGGAGAGAGGTGCTTCATTATAATCGTGAAGAGATTACGTTTATGACAGATGTACGGGTAAGTGATCGTATCTTATCTTCGTCTTCTTAATTGTAATATACAAATAAATCTCGTGTCAAAATGCGTGGTCCGAAATTAAACGTATTGTGTAGAGGGTACACGTTCCATGGGTCGACAGCGTTCCCCAAGAGATGTATCTAGATCTGGGCTGGTTATTATTATTATTATTATTGGAACAGGACGGAGCTATATGCCATATTATTCGTATATGTGTCTGTATGTGTAAGTAATTGATTTTGTGTACTTTACGGGTGGTTTAGCTCTTAATAATTAAGGAATATTAAATAAAATTACATAAACTGCACGTCAAAGCGTGTGGATAGATAATATTCGTCAATAGTAATTTACTTTTAAAATAATAACGTTTAATGGAGTATATGCAGACACTTCTAAAGATTGTTAGTGGCTATTCGCGGTTCTTAATTGTTATTGACTAGAATCTATCTCGTCAAGGCGCATGTGTAATATACATGAAATATATATACACTCTTCGCTTTATATAAGTTGGAAGCATCGATAACTATAACGATCATAATAAAATGTTAAGGTTGAATGAAGGCTAAAAAATAAAACCCTTAAGTGTAAGATACTAAGAACTGTATAAGGATAATGGAAAGTATGTAGGTACATGAATCGCTACTAATATTCACCAAAATGTAAAATTGTATACAATATAAGACAATTTAAAAATAGGATTTTACAAAGAGGTATGCAAACAATAAAAAGTCGTACTTTTTAATGGAAAATAAATCACTTGCAGAAGAAAGCAATGTATTGTAGAAAAGAACATGATTACAAAAGAAGTAAAAAATCGTGCTCCAGAAAAATTAACACAGCTAATCCAGAAATATGCATGGAGCTTTCATGCTGATGGTTTACAAAGCCTACAAAGGTGATGATTTATAGAAAGAAGTGTGTCATTACTAAGAAAAATACATGCTGTAAGTTTAAGTGCTTTTTTTGTCTTCCCATAAATCCTCCCCCTCCCCCCACAAAGTTTGTATTCTTTTCGTTTGAACCAATTATATCACTAATTGTTAACTTAAGAAAATAAAACAACAACCTTGTCTGTTATGTATACATACCATATACATAATAAGAACCCTACATTAAGAGCCAATTAATAGATAATGACCTCCCTTCAGTACGCAATCTTAAAAGCGACTTTTAACTGTCTTCCCGTATATACGTCATGCATATTTCTTTGTGATAAAATGAAATCTGTTTACGCCAAGTACGCCAATGTACAACACTATGGTACTTCGTCCTTTTATAACAATTATTGTTATTAAAGTGCTAATAATTACATCTACCCTCATTGATAAATATTTGAGTCGATATATGAAAACTAGTTCCATAAATATTTGTCTAAAAATATTTTTTTACGATACTGTAGTTGTTACCGTAGTTCGTTGGTTTCGATACTTAGGTATCGTTGTATTGGTATCTAGACCTAGGTATTGATTCCAAGGTATCGATACCGATGTTATCCAAGGTATTAGGGAATCGATACCACTAATAGTATCGAATACTGGACAATGTATCGATACTTCGCCCAGCCCTAATGTGTGCTAGTGGTATATTTTAAAGTATCTAAGTTTTAGTTTTCGTATTTGCAATCTAGTACTTTCAATTCAAACAGAAGCAACGTGAATTTCGGAAATTCAGTTACTTTTAGGTTGGTGTAAAGTACCTGGCTCGTGGAACACGGTATTTTCTCGGTTAGAGTGAGAACTGCCGTACTCGAGACTACAAGGTGCTGGAGGTTTGCGAGGTTCAGATGATTTAGTAATCTTATTGATATAGTCGACCCAACCGTGGTTATTGTAATATTACTACTACGCGGTTAGCAAGGCTCAGAAGAAGAAGAAAATAAAAACAACTGTTGTAAAGGTTTATCGATTAGAAAGGCTGTTAAAAATTATAAAATACTTTTAGAACACTGCAAACCAGATTATAGCGTGACCAGCGACTGCAGCGGACTCGAGATCAGGAAAGAAATTTGACTCTCTTTGGCACGCGCAGAAGCTCTAGTTAATCATATTAAAACTACACAAATTTTCTTTGGTATCACAGCATAAAATTGTGTTTCAATATAAGTTGGGAAAACGATTTAATCCATAGATTGCGGAGCCTAAATTGGCTGATTAGTTTAGTGGGTTCATGACAAGGAAAAAAAGTATTACTAAACCGGAAGCTATAAGTTTAGGAAGCGCTGCAGGTTTAACAAAGTTCGATTTTTCTGCGAACATAGAAGCAGCATTTGGCAAACATCAGTTTAGAGTTGAAAGCGTTAGGGATGTTGACGAGAAGAGGAATCAAAACTGTGCAATACTGCGATCTTATATTAGATTAAATAAGTAAAAAACATATAAGTTGTAAAGCTAGCCGGAACAAGCCTGTTTTACGTGAAATGAGCTCAGGAATGTTTATATTTTCTAGATCTCGTCTGTCGTCATTGTTAAGAAACTAAATAGGCGCGGGGGATTGGTTTTAACTTGTTCAAAGACGAGTTGGATAAATAAAAATATCGGTTTATTGATGTCTGTACTAGAATTTCAGTTCTACTAGTTCAACTGGTTCAGAAAGAGTCCTCAGTTGCAAAATAGATCGTGGGGTAGCTTTAGTGTAGCTGTGGAATTACAACTTGTGCAATTTCAATATAAATTGATACAAAACTCTAGCAACGACATGTACTTAGTATCTGATATTATTATTTACCTGTCAAACTAACATTGACTAACACAGTTTTTCGCCACTCTCAACATGAATTATAAGAGTTTTCTCTCTTATTTTGTAAACTAAGTGATAACAAAATGTCCCCAGTGTTAGGCAATCAGATCTACATGCTGTTACTCTACCGATGTTTATGACTTCTGCAAGGAAAACATAATTGTTATGGTATCCCTGTCACATTAAAGTCATCTAACTTAATTGTAAAGTAGTTATTTGCGATATAGCAGACATTTTTAACAAGGCTACCTGTTAACATTGACCTGGCAACGGGAGGATTCAGAAACACTGATATTCATCCATTAAATGCACGTATCACCAGGACTGGTACGCTTGTATATGTGTACATCCAATTCACTCCAGTAATTCAAATTTCCATGCAGAAGCTCTACCTGGAAGCAGTACTTTCGATCTGCCAATAAAAGAAGAGCTTGCAGCATTTATAAATGTTGATTTCGATGCTAATGAAAATAAGTTTGAAAAAAAAAAAAGAAGAAAGTCTAAAGGCAAAGCAGAGAGAAAAAGCGAACAAGATGAAACAATAAAAGAAATAATAAAGAAAAATTGAATTGATGAAAATGGATCTTGTGGGCAAAACGTTTGCGAAAATAAAAAATGGAAGATGGTAGAATCCTAACGGAAAGTATGAGAAGGTCCTCGTTTTTATTGGGAGAAAATCGGAAAAGATGATAAACTGTGATATGTAGATACATCACACGTCTTGTGTTGTGTGAACATATTCAGACTGCTCTAATTACACTTGAGGAACATTTGTTCTAGGAAGTTAATAAATTAGGATATAAGCACTGTATATACTTTGTATTTTGATTTTGTGTGCTTATAATTGTAGTTTACTTTTCTATTTGAGTAATTTTCCTAAATCTAACACTAAGTATAAACGAAAATGGAATTTTTTAGCTATATATATAGATTTTAAAAAATTTCCAAATTCATTGTTGCATAGTCAATAAATAATTACTGACATCACTGAATGCCATTACCCAGTGTTGCCGTAATATTTTCGCTATTTTTTTCCCCTTAGTCTTGCAAAGAACCGAAAATCACGTTGTTCTTATGATTTAATAAAGAATTTTCAAATTTCATTTTTAACTTAACAACGGTTAGCAAAGATCATCGTTAATATTGTAGGTGCGAGACGGTTAAAGGTGAATGCGCTGAGGGTGTCTGATGAAGACGATGACGAAGAAGAGCGTGTTGCATCCAAGCGCAAGTGAAAAGAGATCGTTGATGAAGTATAGGTTCGATATATGTAGGTTCTGCTGCTAGGACGATGTAGCAGAAGAGGACGAAGAGGTGTATGAGAGATTGGTATCTGAAGCGCTCTGTACTAGTCTAGGTCAGGTATGTGTTGCACACGTGCCTGCGGTACGGTCTATAAGAACAGCCGACAGGGAGCGGATCGAATCTCGAAGTGTAGGATGTGTGGAAATAACTAATAGCAGTAATAGCCCGACATATTTACTGCTTTTTCACTCTTGGTAAAGCATCTACAATGCGTACAGTACACTCATACACCGCGTACTAATGAATTATTACTTATATGCACATCTCGCTGAATATACATACATACGGCGTATGCGCTAAGCAGACTGTTGCATTTATTCTTCCACAGGTGTGTAGTAGTGAGGTCGTCCTTCGTGTTTTGTATAAGATTCGCTCTGAACATTTTCGCGCTTCTTGTCTACCGAGATTCGTTCATTTCAGTAAATAATGACGTACATTTTTTTTCAGGGCAACAGAAATATAAAACGAAAATCTTGTGGAATTGATTTATAAATCTAGATGTGTAAACATTGCGCGGCAACACGTTCCACCTTCAGTGGTTATTAATTTCAGTTTGAATACCGCAACACTCATAGTGTAGTTATGAAAAATGAAACTCCCAATACTTGCTGCAATGGTTAATATGTGACAAATTTATCTACAAAATACACTTATTCGCGTGTATTTATTTGCTTCATGTTATATCCTCATAAGGCTGTATTAACTTGATATTAAAATTGGTATTTGTACTAAATTAATTTAGTAGTCCGTGTCATTTCCGCAATTATATATAATATTTATGTAAATGGAATCATATAGATTACTTGTTTAGCATGAGATTGCAGTAATAGCTACTTCAACTAACACTTTCTGACTGAATGTTTTACCTACCGTTCGGCATTCTGGTATCGCATGTCACACAATAACAAGTTCATAGTTTAGATATCTATAACACATAAGTCACCAATACAACTAATAAACGTATTACACAAAGTAATATAACAGGTCTAACATACAAATACAATACTTTGTTACAAAAGTCATAAATAGTGTTCTCAATTCAACTCACCTCAAATGAAGATAGGACTAACGTTTCAGGTTCCTAATATGATGACATAATAATAATACATTATAATATATATATACATTATATCGTATTTTTCCCGGACATTTTGCATCAGTCGTTCTGATATGTATACTGTGTTCGACCAATTCACATTCAGATTGTTATGTAAATTGTTGACCATGTCAGTCTGATGCAGAATATTCCGGAAGAGGACTTATTGAAAGAGGATAAGCACACTAGATAGTTTGAAACAGAATAAAAGTGTTTTCTCTCGGAAGTTAGGCTCATGAAGACTAACTAAAGAACCAAACGAAAAAATAGTTAATAATGCATTTAAAAACTTAGTTGAGCAATCAGAAGAAAATGGAATTTTGGTTTTATCTGATTGATGTCATTAATTTTTTTCTCTTAGAAACCTTTAAGAAATATTTCGAGAATATTCCCAAAAAAAACAGTTAGTATATAAATGCGGTCTTCATATACCTCTTGAAATTGAAGATATAATATAACATAAACATCAGCGATCGAAGCGATAAATCTACGAACTAGATTTTTTGTATGGTAGTTCTTCAAGCTGTATTTTATTTGTCAAGACTCTTGCATCTCAACAGCGAATGATAATCCTCGAGTGAATTGTTCTTCCGGAGACGAATTGCCCCACAACTGGGTTTAAACATGCCTGTAAGGACCTGCCACTACGCCATAATCTTCAACTATTGTACAGATGTCCGATCTCTCCTAAAAAAACCACTTTACTGCTAAAAAATTGTTTATTAAGTGGGAAAGTTTATAGAATTTGCCTTACATAATCTGGCATTAAGATTGATAAAAAACGTTGATTTGTGCGCATTCGTTGGCACAGAAGGTCCCTTTGAACACCCAATTTGACTCAATTAAAAACCCGCTGTCCTTAGATGGATCAGGTCTATGCTCAAAAGCACTCTACTGCAAACGCAGCCATGAAGGGATGTAACCTTTACTATGCTCATATATGTGAAAGGCTAAGCCAATGAATTAGTAATCATTGTAAGGGGCAAACACAATAGTCTAATAACAGCTTGTACGTCTTAAACCTAGCCTAGTTGGTAGTGTTTGCATAAGATTCTAGACATCAATCCACACAAAACAGTTGTGTGTGTGCCATTCACAAATAAAGAGACAGCTATTTCTAGTGACATCTAGATATGTTCCTAGATTATAAATTTACTTGAAACGCTTATTTCCAAAAGACACCTGAAAAAATAAAATCTGGATGCTGAAAGCCATGATCTTTTGAACCCCATTGGCAATAGTCGGCGTCACTAACATGGTAACTGAAACAAAACAAAAGTGAGAGCAAGCCATGCGACAGAAAATAAAGTGTCACCAGAGCAAAATGAAATACAATCGTGAAATCAAATGACTCAGTGGACCATCTTCAAGCCTTACCAGAGTTAGGAGAGTTAGAAGAACTAAAAACACCACATACAGATTTTTCTCTGATTTCAACAAATAGTGGTAATTGAATGCTGGCAACTATAAGAGCTCAATGGACATAAATTACAATGCTGATCTATAGACTAGTATTCAGACGGATCGAAAATAGAAAAACGCATAACAATAGGCTAAGCAATGTTATGGAACCGACTGCTTAGACATATTTAAAAAGACGTTATCAAAGTGCACGCGTATACGTTTTGGCAGACTGTCAGGTAATGCTGAAGAGATTCCTGACCAATCCACTATTAATCTAGCTTAATTTAATATAATATGTTTTGTAGGTAGATAGACTCACAACAACAGACTTGTACCTAAAATTTCTTTGAGGGCTGTTTGTCATTGTAATAATTGCAGAACTAAAGTAATATCCGCACTTCTGTTGTGATAATAATCTGACATGTTCTAAGTGAAAATATATATAGAACTATCTCGTGACGATTTTTATTTAAAGACTGTAACAAAATCATTGACAATTTTTTTATTTGTCGCGAAGACTGCTATTCTGATGATCTTGAACGAACAATTTATTCAACATGTTTTTCACTAGCAATTGTTGTGGGGGAACATTAAATACTGGTAATAAAATATTTTTATAAATAAAACTATTCATGTCCTCAGTAGACTTTCCATTAATTTATTAATGAAAGAACACCTAAACACAAAAATAAGAGTTATTGTGTAACTTCTAGGAGACGACGCAGACATTGGTTAACTAATATGTGTATACGCCGTAAACGGTAACATACACATGCATACGTAACATCCACATGAACTTAATCTGCAATACATTTGGATATATAAATACAATACTCTATAGGAACAAGTAAATGCATCAACAAATAGAAGGAAACAATAAAGCGTCGTATAGTACATACAACACATCGCTACGGTATTAATATCGGTTAGAGTTTGTTAGTTATATATGCCATAATACCACATCACTTCGTACAGACAGAAATTACATATGCACGCTTCATTAAAATAAATGTCAATAAGGTTCAGGTTCTGAGTAATTTATTATAAGGACTCTCGTGGCGCGGATAAGAAGATGAAGAATAATAATAAGAATATACGAGAGAAGAATTGAAGACGAGATCGAAGTGAGAGTGAATAAGAGTAAGAAGTGTTAGAGTGTACAGTACACAGCAAAATTAATACCGTCCAATACTTTGATACAACTGGCTTGATCAATTCATTTAGTGCAAAATGTATTTTTGAAATATTATGTCGAATGCTTTTCAGCAAGAGTTAGTAAAGGCTTCAGCTTAATGAAACATATAGGTCGCAGTAAATAATTTCAAATTGTTGATATGACATGTAAACCATAATTCAATTCCTGACAAATTTGTCGTTACATTTTGGATTTTCAAATCTGTAAAAGCTATCTATGATAGTTAAAGCTATAAAATTATCATCTAATTATTAATAGTTTCATCATCCAAACTAAAACCATTTATTCCAGGTTTTTAGAGAATTGTGATAATGACGAGCGTAATTGTTTACATTTCAGTACAGGGCGATACTATTTCGTATAACGCTGTGCATTACTGAAATGTAGTTACACGAAAGCGAAGAGGGACACTAACTTCAGCTTGATGAATAGAAGTCATTAAAGAGTGCACACCCTTGTTTATCGGCGGTCCATAGGTCTGTCTCTGAGGTTAGTTTTATAATTAATTGAATGCTGACTCACGCTTGATCTGGCCTAAAACACCATGGCCACCTCGATTGCTCTTGTCTATGAATAATGCGACTCTTCTGTTACCTGTTAAGGTGGAGGCACATGCGTGACTATTACCTTAGCAATACCACTTTTCAAAACGGATATCATCGTGATTAGGTCGAATATTATTATTATTGTTGCGGTCTTCTCCTCGTTTCTCCTTTTCTACTCCTACTATTTCTGACCGTGTTAATAGTGATTCTTTGCATTTCACGTAGAAATGTTATTCTAAAGGAAAACAGTTATAAATGTGTCCCTGCTAGCACTAACATCATCAGGTATACGAACCTCGAAATATCTTACGAATACATGTTGTATGGTGAAAGGATTTAAATTGGAGGTGTAGTTTTTAGATAAGTTAGTAGTTTAGTACTATTAGTATGTATGTTAATAGTAGAACTTATCAGAGCATTCTGAAAGTGTAGAATACGTAAACTCAGTGTGAACTCTCACTCTTCTGTGATAATAAAAAATGAATTCATAGGAGTTCATAGGAGTCATCAAAACAAACATCTACAATTTCAGTAAGACTTAAATAAGTTTCAGGTATCTTCTCAGCAAAATGAGCTTTTGGTTTGACATTTTTTAATAACTACGAGGGAGCGTTTTTATATTCGTGAATCGGGAAAAGGGGTGGAAATAAAAAAACCAAATTATTTTTTTTTTCAATATATTCACCTGCAAGACGGATACATTTTTCACATCTTTTCAATTAATTTATTTATACTCATAAAAAATGATTTCTCTTTATCTGCAAAATACGCCGAAACTGCCTCCTTGACTTCATCATCGGCAGTAAAATTTACCCCGCAGCTCCTTTTTCATTTTTCGGAAACAGGTAATAATCACTCGGGGCCAGATCTGGGCTGTAGGGTGGGGATTCACAATTTCGAAGCCCACTTTATGCAGGACAGCTAACGCAACGCGGCTCTTGTGGGACGGGCGCGTTGTCGTGCAAAAGCAGCACACCTTTCGTCAATTTTCCTGTCTTTTCTCTTTAATGGCTTCTTTTAGTCGCTCTAATATTGAAGCGTAATATTCTCCGGTTATAGAAACACCTTATTTTTATAATCAATCTACAATATTCATTCCGAGTCCCAAAATAATCCTTGCCATGAGTTTCCCAGCTGATTGTGACACTTTAAATTTCTTGGGAATTTCGACTCAGGTTCATAATGATGAACCCAAGTTTTCGTCTCCAGTAACAATTCGACTCAATACACCATCCTTGTCTTCATTACAGAGGTCCAAAAATGCATGCGAACACTCTACGCGCTGTTGTTTTTGGTGGCGGCGTGGAGCATTCTCGGCACCCATCTTGCGCTGACCTTAAATATGCCGAGATGATCGTGTAGGATTTTAAAATTGTTGTATCGGATACCCAACCATTTCTGCGAGTTGTTTCCTGAAACATTTATGAAACTCATTTATATATCTATCTCATTTTATCGCCCTGTATTGTGATATAAATTTGATTAAAATAAAGTAATTGTCAGAATACAAGTTTTCATTAAATGTGCTAGTTTCAGAAACCTTTTAGTTTCGAAATAAGATTACATCTGGCCAAGATAATTACATTTTTGACTACGTCTTTGTAGCCAATTTATCTACCAAACTTGTAAATTCTGTGTAAAAACAGAGAAAACCTTTGTATCCAAGATGTAGCGCCATGTGAATTTATTGATCTAGAAATAAGTGTAAAAAGCCTTCGAACTCTTCACAATTCCGTAGACTCCATGTTAGAAAGTCACAGAATTAAGGCGTAGCTAGGAGGAAGATCGTTGGCTTTCTCTGAGAAGCAAGAGGTTCGCCTAAGGAACGGTACTATCGTATTGCCTTTGGTATTGATAACTTGTTTAGGAGACTGTGCGATAAAGGTCTTAACGCTCAAGGGTACATAGAATAAGAATAGGAGGGTTAAGACTAAGTTGATATGAAATGGCCTCCATACAATTTAGTAGATGATGAAGGGAAAGAGGAATGAGCATTCTCCAATAACTAAGTAACTTATACCACTACAGTATGGTTTCCTAAAGTCGACGGAAAGACGGAATATATAAAGATACAGAAACTGCCAAGGCTTGTCTGCTTGTCTCGATGCGCACTGCCTGAACTGCTGCTAGAACTAACACTAATACTGAATACATGTACGAGTCAGAAAATACTGCTGTTTATAACAGGTATAAACAGTTATATCCTCAGTTACTGAAGAACGGAATTTGATAGTCCAAAACGGATAAAGTTGTGGAGGTGGATTCTCGATTCTAACACCAATCTCTCAATAGATCAGCGAGAATGCTTGAGCAAAGACATGAAAGGAGCAAGCATTTATATTTGCACCGACAGTCAGACTTCTCGAAATGTGTTGATAATATACGGCTTTGATTCTAAATTTATGTAGGAATGTAGTTCATGTTATATAGTCAGAAACAATAGCGTAAACAATGGCTTCGATGGTACTTCGATGCTAACAGAAATATTAAGGTAGATAAACTTGCTACTAATGGAACTGAGTCTACAATAAAATATACTGCTCGTTTTTTTTAAGCTCTCTTCAGCTCCCGTTTTATTATGATTATAGGGTAATTAACCATATATCACAGTAGTTTCAATACAAAAATTAGCACGGCCATGGAAATTAGACCTTTAAGTTGATGCAAACAGCAGCTATTTTATTTCAATATTTAATCTTAAATTAAATATAACATTTTTACAACCAGAAATGTCCTCGATTATTTTATTATATAATTTTTTCATTAAACAGAATCTCTAGATTTTTTCTAATATCACATATATAGATATATTCACTCGTAGCGAAAACTACGAAACACTATTTCATCATTGACCTCGTATAAGGTAAAGTATTACGTGTGCATCAATGGTAAGTACACCTATAACGAGAAAATTGCATGCTATTATTGCCCTCCAGGTACAAATTTAAATTTCAACTCTCCCGTATGATTTGCTTGCTAAGGTTTCGTATTCCAGATGGATTCTGGATCAGGTAAGTGTAATGCTGATGTAATATTTTAAAGAAATACATTCGAAAAGCTATTCTATCTAGTTCTTATATCGCGCATGAAATTATTGCGTATTTAAAGAAATAAACTACGAAACTCTTCATTATGACAACGATGCTTATTAATAGCACTCATAAAAATCAGCAGTCAAAGTAAATAGAAACTTGGACACGAATTTATGACCGAATTAAAGGACTACCTGAAACGTATTTATTAGGCTATTCTCTACGTGTCGTAAACAAAATGTAAATCTGTATTTTATGAAATATTTTTAATAATTCAGTTTTCTTTTGATCTTAATCTTACTAAGCAGGTAGATGCAGGTATAAAGAAAGGAGATGATCGAAACGACACAATAAATGAACGCGGTTGTCGCGCAAAAAAAAACTTTATGATGCAAAATATGTCGTCTTTGCTATTCTGTGTCCAAATTAAAATGTATTTTGTCTTCGAAAGCATAAACAAGTGGGCCTAACATCCGACCCAATATCGCCGAGTATTCTTTCAAAGCAAGTACTCTACCTAACGAGAGTACCCTCGAGATTTTCTTTCTCTTGATTGCTAATTACGGTCAATTAAAAGAATATAGAGGTCGTTCAAATTGTCAGGGCTATATATCATCAAGAGTCACGGAATTATTATTTTCGTACAATGAAAAGGAAGCTCTTTCATATACCTTAATGTATTATGCGAATTTACTGCGCGACTATTGACTATGTTCCAAAGCAGACAATAGTAATAACTACTCTTTACTGTTCGGAGAGTAAAGCTCGATATCAAGATATTTACAGTTTACTTAATTCTACTTTTGTTTATTCTATTTAATCTATCTGTCTATATACCACATCTAACTAATTATGAGAAATACCTACAAGTTTGTTTCATATATACAGGTTGTTTCATAATATATGCGAAGGACTTCAGGATGTGATAGCTTGTCAAAAAATTTGAAAAAAAGTTTCTATCAACTTACATTCCAAAATGCACCATTTTCGAGATACAGCGTGTTGAAATTTAATTTAAAAAAATTGTTTTTTGGAAATATCTCCGGAACGGTTTATCGTAAAGAAACCCGCTTTTGTAACCATTTTTTACTTATAATAAGCTAAGTTGTGTGCGAGAAAAAAAATTTTAAGTCATATTTGGTGAAGATTTTGAAGGGGTAGTGGTTGTTTTTCTTTCCAACTTCTACGCCACTGGAAAAAGTACGGTTTTGAGACGCCCATTTGAACTGCCAATGTTTTCTACACAAAAAGTTACTGTTGGTCATGAGGTCTAGAGTTGACCGTTTTCGAAAAAAATCAACTTTTAGTCAGAGAATAATAAATCCACGGCATCTAAATTAATCCTAGAATTTGCTAGGAATATTAGATCGGAAGAGTACTAATGGAGAGATGCTGGAGAACCTGAAAGATGAATGCAATACAATACAATTTTTACAATCAAGGCAGAGAATCACAGGAAAACGACGCACAGCTCGGACCTCCAGTCAAGGTGAATACGATTACCCAAAAAGTTCAATATTTTGTACTTGAAGATGCACGTTTCAAGAAGAAAACACTTCCAGGTATACTTGGTGCATGTGCGAGGATTACTTTTGAGATTTTGGGCAAACAATTCAGTACGATAAAGCTCAGAGCGAGATGCATTCCGAAAATACATGGGTCACCGCAAATAAAAATAGGTGTTGACCTGCAACACGTATTTACGTGCATCTTTGAAGTTCTGTAGTGACGTCCAAGATATACCTTGGAGTCAGATTGTAATAATATAACAGTATAAGTCCAAAAATGGCGGTTTTAAACGGAGATAGCCATAAGGTTTTACATAAAAGGCACGACAAATGGATGGCACGAGTAACAGTACAACTGCACGTTTCTGCAATAGTTTTCTATAGGTGGCTGTTTGTGAGTGAGTTGAAAAACAGTATAAGTCCAGGACTTGTACGGTTCTTTGACAAAGCACCGATGGCGCTGGGGTAGGACATTTTTTATTACAGGCAGCTGTGGGTATAGTCTTTTGAAATACAGAACATAAAGAATGATAGCTGGCCGTCTAACCTATCACGAAGGACAAGCCCTCAAGGGGTCGAATGAAATTTGCCTTTTTTAAAGCATTGCATAAAGACCAAGATACCTCCGGAAATAACAATTACATGTGTTCTCAGCTGGCTGTCCTGGTCAAAACCGCAACAACACAGTAATAAGATTTCTTTTGGCACTTGCTACAACAAAGCGATTCACAACCATCTACCAATATTTTTCCTTTCATGGACACTCGTTTCCTGCCTTGTGACAGTGATTTCGGCTGTGCAAAATTAATAAGGTTAATAAGGAGGGCAGATCGAATTTATATCCTTGAGGAGTATGAAGAACTGATAAGTGGTATAAGGAAAACAAAACCCTTTAGCATCATTAATATTACATAGAAATTGTCGACTTTAAAAACTGGTGGTCCCAGTTTTACAAAGCTACCACTAAAAAGTACGGATGCTTTTAGTACTGCTAAATTCATGGTAAATGACTTTAGACAGCTAACATATCAGATTGCTATTCCAAGGTATATCACAGGCCATTCCTATATAGACGGTTTCATATCCCATACATTTAAACTGCAAAAGTCAAGCGTTCATCCTCAGTTGCCAGTTAGAGCTGCGTATAAGGAACCAAAAAAAATGGATAACATCGAAAAAATTATCTAGTACGTATCTGGAGAGCAGCTTAAAATTTATTACAACGTAACATTGTGCAAAACCCGGAATAAGGACATGGATAATGAATAATTCCTTTAAACTTTTCTTCTTCATTAAGTTTTACCTTTATTTAAAACAACAAAAAACTTTTTTGTTGTTTGATTGAGTCAAAAAACCATACAAGTCCAATTCGTTTGGTATGAACGTTTCTCTTACAAATGGCTGAAATCAAGATTTATCTGTTTATATGAATGAAGAATATATCAAGTTGCTACTGTACAATACATCCCAAACCTCAAAAGTCAATAGTTACGAAATGAAATAGTTTTTTCCATTTGTCTCAAAACTATGTTTTTGGACTTATACTGTTTTTCAACTTACCGGTTCAATCTGTAGATGGCTTCAAAAAGATGCACGGTCGTTAAAATGTTTAAAATTATACACTTTGCTGGGAAGAGTAGAAAGACTGGCTTTTGGTATACATGAAACGCTACGTATTAATTAGAAAGAGTATTACAACAAATGATAGTTGTTGAATAACATAGTAGTAATAAAGACCATGTCATAATGCTAGTATAAAGTGAGGTTACACAAATAAAAATAAGGATAGATAAAACGTCCAAAATGGAAACCTACGAAACATGTGTGAATATTGATCTCATTTTTTTTTTATTATTTTTTTTATGTGTGGTGGGTGCTTAGTTGCAGTAACTCCGTAAGCTGTATCACTTGTCTGGCTATCACTGCAACTCTCGCTGTGTAGTTTTTGTGTGTGTAAGTTGTGTTCAATTGGCTTTGTGACAGCATCATATCGCCTTTTATGATGCCGCGCTGTTAATCACTTTGCTCCCAACAGCGAATGGCAAGTCGATCCGGGATTAAACTCTCCGAAAAAATGTCACCGTCCCTCCAGAGAATTGAACCCCGGCGCCGATCGTCCTCTCACAACGATAGTCAGCTGCCTAACCACTGCGACCATCGACCCGTTTTTTGTAATTTCGTTGATGGAGAGGGTTTGTTTTTCTGTGAGATACATATAATGAAACCAGTTTAGCATTTTAGGCCTATGCAATCATTTAGAGCATATGATTTCGAAGTAAAAGCCTTAGAGAAAAATATCAGCATACCAATACAGAATAAATTACAATAAATATTGGTGTAAATACTGCTGTATCTATAGATTTTTAACAGTAGAAACCATGGAAGACCTGGAAGACGTCAATACAGTAAACGACGGTCGTGAACACCTACGCTCAATTAGTAGAAACCATGTTAGTAAATATTGGAAATTGAGGATAACGGAGATAATTCAGTTCATTAGTCTTTCATTTACAGAAATTTCATATACTTTGGAGAAGAGACAGTATCGAAGCATGTTAGGCAGTTTAATGGAAATACAACCTGCTTTTAATAAAATAGGATACTAAATCAAAGAATTTAATCAATTATGCAATTCCTGAAGCTCTAGAACGTGTGTAGGCGAAGAGGAGAATTTGTGAAGATTTCTCACTTAACCGTGTTGGTGTAAATCCGACTTGGAAAATGTTTCCCGTGTTACATATTTGAACTATTTTGTTTAGTTATAACATTACAATATATAAGATTATTATTAGTACTGCATTCAAGTTTCATTAAGCACTTATATGCTATAATAGTACTATCCCGTACTATTTCATATTTTTGCCTTTAACTACTAAATATTAACTCTCCTCGTACTAACCCGGGCATACTAACGCAAATACCTACGCACACCATACGGCGTTCTCTCACACGTTCTCGTTAGGTCGTATATTTCCGAACGGGTATTAGCGAAAACATTCGCAGGATTATCCCGGGCGCTCGGCACCATATTTATGAAAATGGAAAATCCGTGGGAATATAAAAAATAATGTTTTCTTGTTTTTGTCATAAACACTCGAGTTAAATTTGTGATAACGCCGACGGTGTGGCGCGGTGTACGGATACGGCGGAGATAACGTCCCCTGGGCTTGACAATCATTGAAATAAAGCCCCGTTATCATCGTTTTAATGGATACTTCGCATTAATGTGTGGAACGTCGCTTGCTTACACGCGAAATGATGTCTTTTAATTCCTCCCTCTCCTTTTTGTAGTCGTAGATATATACAATTGGAAGGAATGTACAGAAAACGGATGGTGTTATTGAATTATTGGGGTACTTTTGTAAAGTGTTACTGAGATAAATCAACAATAATGGGATAGAATGCAAGAAATGTTACAATACGTATGTACATACATATAACTACTAGTAAACAGACATCTCAATATATAATCGCGTGGTAAAAATATGACAAATATTATAATACCATTTTTAATCGACTTGCCATTCGCTGTTGGGAGCAAAGTGATTAACAGCGCGGCATTATAAAAGGCGATATGATGCTGTCACAAAGCCGTTTGAACGAAACTTACACACACCAAACTACACCGCTAAAGTTGCAGTGATAACCAGACAAGTACATACAGCTTGCGGAGTCACTGCAACTAAGCACCCACCACACATAAAAAAATAAAGTTTAAAGCGGGAAGTGAGACCTTACAGATTTAACTCTAAGTGCCAAATTGTGAACCGTTCTCACATCTGCTTAAAGTGATAGGAACTTATATTATCCATGATGGTTTACTCTTGAAAACTAAATTAATTCAATATAAATACTGAAGAAGAATGAAAGCAAATTTTGCATACACAAATCGTCATGTGACTACAATATCTATTATGAACTAAGTGTCCTTGGACTTGTCATCACATTTCCGGCATTTTCTACTGCTTTTGTGTTAGAAAAATAAATAACTGCAGCTACAATAATTGAACCATAAGGGTTCCTTTTTGATGAAGGCATCACCGTAGCATTTTCAGATTTGATATATGCTTAAGTCGTTTTGTGTGCTCGAGTATTAACTGAGTTATAGTGTCTCCTGTCCTCGCCTTTTCCACATTTCCAAATTTTATACATATGGTACCATGTTGTGTTCGTTTTATCGCACTTTGTGCCCTGAGAAGAAAATTTTATACTGGAATATACACAAAGTTATAGCAATTGTAAATCCGTACTATAAACGATAAATGATTGCCACATGAGTAGGTCAAATACGTGTTACATTAAAAATTAATTAATACTTCAAACGAAATCATCAAACTAAAGTTAAACAACAACTTTTAGCGGTTGTATATCTACGTGTATTATGGTTATAACAAGTTGAACGTTAATTTCAACGGAATAAAAGCGGAGGATAATTACATATGATTATATTTAACTAATTAACAATTAAGCGCAATCAAACTTGAGTCACCCTAATCACATTTAACGATCCAGCAGTCAGCTGGAATCAGTGCGCATAATTCCGCTGATTGTAATAACGCTTTCAATTAATACCAATTATGTATTGTTGCCTTCGGCTGGATGTAGCCTAGATATGTGTGGCGTTGGCGTAATTCAAGATTCATGTCAAATGATATAATTATCCGCTCTATCTCTCTGTAATCAATGGAAGGTTCGAAATTAGATCCTGTTGGTTGTGTGAATAGAATTATTCACATCGTGGATACATACATACATTTGTCTGTTAAAAATATATACTTAGATATAAGTAGTTTGCGGAAACTTTCAGAGAATAGAATATAACTGGACGACACGTTCCTTCTTCTCATTCTCCTTTGTCACATCGATTAGGTTAGATTAACGTATATACCTAACATATGTATGTACCGAGTAGCCAACTAAGAACAGAGCTCGGCCATATCTCCGAAACGGTTTACAGTACAGTTTCGGGAAGAAAGTATCACTGACTAAAGTGGCCTCGAGAAACATCTGGAAATTAACTAGGGAAGTGTAAGATGACCGCTAGATGGCGTAACTAAACACCGAAAATTTAAATTCATATTTTATACAAAATTTACCAACTTAAGGTCTATCACAAATATGCAAATCGTAATTTCTTGAAAATTCCACAAACTTTACACTGGACAGTTTTTTTGGGTTTTGTCAATTAAGGGGACCAAGGGCGGATTAAAGATTTACGGGGCCCGGGACTAAAATGAACATGGGACCCACTTAAGGACAGAAAAAATATGATTATTTTGTGATTACAAATAAAAGCTGTGTTATTATTTTTATAAGTTTTTAACAAATTCAGTTATGTGTGCACAAATACTTGTGTTTTTTTATTTGAGTCCGCGGGGCCCTTTGGATGTTGGAGCCTGGGGGCTATAGCCTTGCTAGCCCCTCCTTTAAGCCACCACTGAAGGGGACGAGTGCAGGAGAAACTTTGTTTTGAAGGAATGCTTATAACTTTGGTTGTGGTGAAGCGAATTTTGTAAACTTAGTCTCGCTGAAAGCCGCATTGCTCATCCAATCTAATGTTTGTAAATTCGAACCAATCTAATAAGTGACGTGCATGCTAGAGGACGCTGTTTAATTTTTTTCGAAAATTTGGTTTGTTATCAAAAATATTAATTAGAAACATATATTTTTTACTACGAATTAAAAAAGTAGGATAAATTGTTTTTAATTCATCATAATTAATTCATAATTAGCGAAAACCGGATAGCGTTATCGTTTACCTATCCGAAGTTTTCCTGACAAATATGTAGATGGTAAAAATTTCCCCTATAAATTTAAATTATTCCTCTCCCCCTGGACGGAATTTAGCAAATGCGGTCTTATTAGAAAAGATTTACCTTGGTGTATATTTAGTGATTCAAACTGTTTAATATTATTGTGTCCATCACCGCTAGAGGGCGTTAAGGAAATTTAAATACATAAATTTTATGATTTTTGAAAAGAACAGTGCGTGGAATCTTTGGTGCCGAAGAAAATAGACTATTATGCAACGGGTCGCTGGCCGCAGTGGTTAGGCGGCTGACTATTGTTGTGAGAGGGCGATAGGCGCCGGGGTTCAATTCTCTGGAGGGACGGTGACATTTTTTCAGAGAGTTTAATCCCGGATCGACTTGCTATTCGCTGTTGGGAGCAAAGTGATTAACAGCGCGGCATCATAAAAGCCGATATGATGCTGTCACAAAGCCAATTGAGCACAACATACACACACACAAAAACTACACCGCGAGAGTTGCAGTGATAGCCAGACAAGCGATAGAGTTTACGGAGTCACTGCAACTAAGCACCCACCACATAAAAAAAATATATCATGAGTGTGCTGTGCATTTCACCGTAAATGTTCGCCATTTTCTGAACACTGATTTATTATGATGTTTCCTTTTTCGTTGTTTTTTTTTGGTGCATTCTAGATTTCAAGCATACTGTTGCGCTTTTCACTGCAAGATCTTAAGCTGTAAATTCACTATCTTATAGTATAAACATAAATATAACCTTATATCGACTGTTCTTTAAAAAAATCACAAAACTTAATGAGGTTGGTGCTAGAAGAGTTTGGGAGGGAATTAAGGAAGAAGTCAACAGGCAAGGAATCCAAATTCTTTTGATTGGATCCTTCCAAAATTTTTTGAATTGAATTTTCTAATTAGCGTATCGAGAAAATTTGGTTAAAAACTATTACGCATCTATTATAAATTCCACCTTGTTCTCATACCTCTCCCAGCTTATGGGCATAGTGGGAGATCTGTAAACTGGCCACTTTAGATCTTGGTATTAGATTTTGGCCGGTCTTATGTTGAATATTAAGTTGGAAATTTTGGACTGGCAGCTTGACTTTGGTTAATGAATAGTACACGTTTAAGTTTTAACCACCCGAAAGTATTTGTTCCCAAAAATAGAGAGTTAATCTATCTTTTTGCACGACAAACGAAGGTTCCCAATGGTTACTTTTTGAGATTTAATTCGCATAAACCAATCCTTACTTCTTTATAAAGGTCTTCGCTTCCATTCCTACCACCTCTTTCTTAATTTTTTATTTATCTCTACTACAACTTATATGCTTTACTACCGCAGACTTTTATGCAGATTTCTTATTCTGTCTAAGTTTTTGGTAATAGTTGTGCATTTACTTTTATTATGTCACAGGCAGTTGAGTGCAAGCAATCTTGATTAAATACTACCGATTCTTCACTTCATATTCCAGAATCTATAGATAGGTGTGTTCATACATTGTTCACTTTTTCTGTATGGTACTAAAGCAACATTGAAACCTTTTATATTTAATTGCGTCCTTTCTTTGAAATGCTATATTCATCGTAGTTCATTAATATAACATGTGAGGCGATGCACTATAATTTTTATTCAACGCACTCGAATTTTACGTACGCCGCAAGCGTTATACACTTTGAATAGGTTCCTTTCCAACATCGAGCGACGAAATTCCAACGAGGTACCAAAATATCACGAAATTGTTTTTATTATATCAATAAGAGTAACAAAAAATTGAATAAAACAATAGGCACCCACTCATCGGCTGTGCACAGGTGCGCTCGAGCGGCCTGTAGGTGTACTAAATAGTCTTGCTGTGGATTCAAATCCGATATTTTTTATTTTGTCTTGATCCTCATTGTGTCAGGACATTAGCTCTAGATTGTATCAGTAACTTGTGGGTTTGATATTAATTTAATGCTTAGCCCGTGCGCTGGCTCTCTTAACAATTCAAGAAGAATTGTTGTTTTAAACAATATGCATTACTAAGAATGTCATTCGTTGTGCGCTGTAAGTGTATATAGTTACGTTATACCTTATAGATTGAATTAATGAAAATATAACGTTGATCAATTATAGATAACACAGTACATTCAAAAGTCCAACACTTATCTGGACGGAATAATTCCTGGCGTTTAACAAAGAATGGACTTGAATTATTGAGTAAATGAAATCAAACAATTACTGTGCACTCCGACAATTGAATTTAATTTCATAGTTATTTATAGCGTGCATATATTTTAAGTAACGTGAATATGATTCAAAGTAGGATGGGTACATACTGGATCTCCTAACTCGTAAAAATGGTTTTCAAGTTTCCATTGCGTTGTTCTAATCAAATATTAATGTGTAGGATTGAGTATTTTTACTTCTAACAGAGAAAGCTTTCAGAATCTGTTTGGTTAGATGCTACAGCTCGATAAGTGGCTGAGGCTGAACTTTTCATAGACTGATTATAGAAAACAAGCAAGAAAATGTCCTACTCTGAATCAGGTATGGATTATATCTTAAGCCACCACAAACAGAACAAACACATTCGATTGTTACTGCGAGCTTAAGGAAAATGACATTTTTATAGTGACAGCGAACAAGCTCTACCTCCGTCAGGAATTCATAGTGTCATGCAAGTACTGATTATAAATTTATTGCAAAATTTGACGACGAAAAATAGCGTTAAACTAATATGGTTTGGAGTTGACGAAATCAATCAAAAACTAAACGCGTCTGAATTCTTCTGGGTATGCTGGTAATAGCAGTAATGCTATCTTGAAATAATTTATTGCCTTCTTTTTTTTGGTACTTGGAAATACTTTATGGTCATCAAGTGCTTCGATCTATCGCAGCATGACTATGTGGGACTCCTAGTTGGTGTGTGTAATAACTAGTTTATTGACTAACCTTATTAGATATTGACTTTGTGGATGCATCGAGTAAGCTGTCTCTCTCTGCTTATTTTCGTAATATTTACTGCCTAGTTCTGATTTTGATTTGCAGCTCTTTTTTTCTCTTTTACCTTCATAATTTCCCTAGCTAAGATCTGTGTGGCTTGCCAGTTCTTTTGGGCCTCCAGCCAGGTTATTTACGGATAATTGCTTATTGATTTTTTTTCTCGGAAACCTGCCTAATCAATTTCCACCGTAGGCATTGAAAGAATGTATGTTCGGAGGTATCCTGCTATCTGCAGTAGGCGCATTCGTTGTACTCCTCTTTCCCAATGCGCTTCGCGTATGTTTTAAAATTTTCGTGACCGGTCAGGACCTGCATAAGATAGTAGTCCACGGTCCTATGGTCATCGTTCATGGCATCTGTCAACTATCACTGTCCCCCTTTCCTTTTGCTTCCCTCCATCATACCTTATTTTCCGTTCTTATACCAGCAGATCTATTGGCAGTTTACCTGTTATAATTTCAACGACTATATCTCACACCGTCTCGTACACCGACGCCTCCTACAGCAGCACTGTACGTTGAGTCTTCTCCAAGCGGTAGTAATTTCTTTCTATCTGAAGAGTATCTAGCCACATAGTTGCTCCATACAGCACAATAAAATGAGCAACTCTGGCCAGTATAGCCCTCTTACAACTATTAGGCCCACCAATATTAGACATCAACCGCATGCCTTCCTGTTTTTTTACTGCCCTCCCAGTAGCACTTGCTAGATACTTTCCGAAGTTTCCCAATGTGTCAAAGTATACCTACATCCTAAATACCTAATAGATTTTTTTGGTAAAATTTTTGTATGTCACTTCTTTTTCTCCTGCGAGTTATAGCAATTTCTTCTGTTTTTTTTTTTCTGGGGCGAACAGCTGCTTTTCCTCCATCCACTTAGCCATCCTTTTCACGTTTTCATTTACGTTGGTCAATCAGTCAGTGTGTGTTTATTATCTGCAGTAGGGGAGAGTAGGGTAAAGTGAAACAGTGGGGTAAAGTGAAATAGCCGTTTTAAATTTTAAATTAACGCGCCATTCGAATTTAATCGGCATTACTGGTATCTACTTTTAGTGTTAGTATATACGGTATTTTATCTCCACAGTGCTGCGACGTTTGCAAACGCAGTTGCTAAAATAGTGATTTTAGTTGGAACTGTTGTAATATTGTAAGGCAAGTTTGATTAGGTTTACTTTAAGCTGAATAGTAGTAATCTTAGTTCAGTGTGACATCATGTAATCATGTATATTTATCGTTTGTTTTGTGGCGAAAAAACAAACATAGGTCATGTTATTAGGTAAACGTGGCCCTTGTTTTACATTTCATGCTTAGGGGGCAAAGTGAAAAGGCTTGCTTTTGCAAAGTGAAACAGCATTTCACTTTGCCCCATAGGCTAATAATAATTTTTTATTAGTATCAATATTTTTTGTTAATTAGGTTGGTATATTAATCGCACATACATAACTGAATATGACCTAATGGGTTTTACAATCTAGATAATCATTTTGTTCTTTTACTGCTAATATTCCACTTTACCCATCTAGGATGGGTAAAGTGAAATGATGGTAGAGTTGTATATTTTTTTTATTTTTCCGCAAACTGTGTTGAACATTTTCCATTATTTATTAATAATAGATCGGTTACGGTCTTATGCATAAACGAAAAATGAAGAAAATCATGTATATTTAAATGCTATTTTTTTACAAAATAATATCTGTTAGCTATTTCACACTGCCCTACTCTCCCCTAGTTATTATTGCGTGGTCGTCCGCAAATTCAATAATTTTTTGCTTTTCCTTGTAATTCTGTTTTGAAGACATCATCATATAATATGTTCCAGATACCAAGACCTAAGATGGAGTCCTGTGATACCCTTGCCTTTAATTCATATCGCTCCTCTTCCGTAATCTGCAGTTATATTTCGTTTAAATATTCGGATCTATGTAATATTCAATAAATACGTAGATATTGGTGTACTGCATAAATATATGTCGGTTCTTAGATGTTTCTTATTTATTTGGGCACTTTACAAATTGCTGCTTTGATTGTGATTGTTTAGATAATGATCTAGATGTACATATGACAGAGCATACAGTAGCAGTAGACACCTTAACATTGACTATTGCAAAATCCTTAGAGAACAAAAATTCCGAGAATTCGATTCAGATAGACCTCCTTCTGTGGCTCACGTCTATAGTGTCTTTAAATTTCTAGTTAAATAAATATGTATTTTGTTTATTATAAGTTCTTCAGTACCCTATTTATACATAGAATTTATACACCCATACTTATTCATTTCGGACGTGAAGGAATTATAGGTCATTAGTTAAACTTATCTGCACATTTTCTACTGCATACTCTAGAGCAATCTTCATAAAACCGCCCACATGCACCAGTAGAAACGAATTAGTTTTCCGAGTGCAATTAGTCTTAACGAAGTCGGTACTTTCGTATTTCCCAACGAAACTCTAATGAAAGAAAACAGTAAGAAGACGAGCACCGACCTCCGAGCGCCAACTCCCTTACACCGCCGCCACCACCGGGTACCGCTACCAACATACCGCCGACAGCGTCATCAGTTGAAGAGAAATGCGAAAAACTTCACTTATTAAGAATGTTATACGTATAAGATATTAGCGCCAGAATGGCGACGGAAAATCAAGGGATACTTGATCGGAGCGAGACGAAAGATATATATTAAGAAAATAGGGTAGTTAAGAAAATTGGCAAAGTAGTTATACTTGTATCTTCGAGTTATTAGATTTAGCAATATCGGGAGCGAGTTGCCGTCGTCTTTACTTGTTCCGTTCCATTCTAGATCGATATCTCGTGCCCCGGCGTACTCTCATTTTAAAACTCTAAACTATCGTTGCTCTTAATACGCTCTCCACAGCTCTAAAACGTTAAAATTAACTGGCCAAAATAAAGTGTAATTTTGTGTGTTTCTCATCCTTGAACAGTGTTTATCTTATCGTTCCGGCTTCTTATTACGATCTAGTTCACTTTGTTGCAATAGTTTGATATTAATGTTTCTCCGCTTGAATTTATTTTGCAGGGCTCGTTATTACTTCAGAGTTTGATAGTTTTAATAACCGTCTATTTGAATATTATTAACATGCAAATTTAAGAATAATATAGTTCTTAAATACTTGTACTGTTACTTAATATAAAAGCAAGTCTAACTTTGATAATTTTAGTTATTGTGAACTAGATGTCTTTTGGAGCTCACGCAGAGATGTGAAACAAAAACGGCGAGTCTAATCAGATTAATATCAAATGCAAAAGATTCAGGTAGCAGTAATAGAGCTATTCTGAGAAGTGTGGTACATAATATGGTGTTATATGGAGCCCTGGTATGGCACGGAGTACTTGGTGTAAACAAGTACAGAGCGATCTTGGAAAGAACACAAAGAATCATCCTTATGCGTATTGCCTCTTCTTATAAGACTGTATGCAGGTAGTTACTGGTACCTACAGCACCAATAGACCTGCTGGCTGGAGAGCACCTATATACTGCATGACATGGAAACTGCAACACCAAGAAAGGGTGCGAATTTTTTGACCAAACTTGGTAGAAACGTATAACTAGTCAAAGGCAATAATTGATTAAAATTTTGTTGCGATAGATCAAGTGGTCATGGCACATCTTATACTTCATTCAGTTTTCGCTGACATTGATGTGTGGTGAATTTTTGTTTGTTTCAAATTAATTTCAACGGTTTTGTCTTATTATACCTTTGTTTAACGTGTTTAAAGAGTTTTATTATGCCTAGAGTGCGGCAACGTGGAAATTATCGCCAATTAAGAGAATTTGACAGAGGTCGAATTGTTGGTTTGCGAGAAGGTGGTTTTTCAAACAGGGAAATTGCAAATCATCTTAACCGGAATCAATCCACCATTATGCACTGCTATCAATCATGGACTAGGGAGGGTCAGGAAAGACGCCAAAGAGGAACCGGAGGCCGAAGAAGAACTAATGAAATACAGGACCGCCGCCTTCGCCTAATGGCACTTAGAGACAGGTTCTCCAGTACCAGATCAATTGCTGACGTGTGGTTAGGTAATCAAGGTCGTCCTGTAACCCTTCGAACCGTTTATCGTCGAATTAGGGGTTTCGGCTTACAATCTTATCGTCCACATCTTGTGTTACCACTTACGCCTCAACACCGACAGCAACGTTTGTAGTGGTGTAGATTGCGAATGCATTGAATCGTGGAGTGGCATAAGGTGGTGTTCAGTGATGAATCTCGATTTTGTCGAAGGATGCATGATGGCCGTATGAGGGTCAGACGAAGACGTGGGGAACATCGTGATATTCAGTTTTCCGTTGAATGGCACGTGCATCGAGCAGTGGGTGTTATGGTATGGGGTGATATAGCATATGGGAGTAGGTCACAGTTGGTATTCATCCAAACCACCATGAACGCCAGCGTTACATTGATGAGGTGGTAGAACCCCATATTCTTCCATATCTTCAAACGCTCGAAGACCCACTTTTCCAGCAGGATAATTCTCCTCCCCACGTAGCGAGAATTTCCATAAATCACTTCGAAGAGGGTCATGTCAATCTTTTGCCATGGCCACCCAATCTCCTCTCGCCAATAGAACATGTGTGGGACATTATGGAACGAAAACTTATGATTTTAGCTAATCCCCCGCAGACAGTAATAGCTCTCCGGGGGACACAATACCCCAAGAGAATATCGACCACCTAGTTGAATAAATGCCACGAAGAGTGACGGAGTGTGTAACTAATAGGGGCGGCTCGACACATTATTAATAAAAATTATGTTAAATTGTGTTAGTCTTTTGTTTTTTTTCTTTGACATTTTAATCAATTATTGCCTTTGACTAGTTATACGTTTCTACCAAATTTGGTAAAAAAATTCGCACTCCTTCTTGGTGTTGCAGTTTCCATGTCGTGCAGCATATTTACAACCACGTGGAGGAAGATGCAAATATGCTACGCCATACAGCTAAGGAAAAAGCACTGACAGGATGGCAGAATAGATGGAATATGGAAATAAGGACAAAATGTCTGCTTCTACTTTCTGACAGAGGTTTTGACGAGCCGGGTGTTTCCGGCGCGAAATAACTCTAGAGACATTAGTCCCATTAATGCTAATGCTAATGCTCCCAATAACTAGAGTCTGCCAACAACTAGGATACGATAAACGAGGAGATTAGAAGAATCATGCGCAAGAAAGAATTCATCGAACGAAGTAAGCAAAATCGGCAGTAGTAGGAAGAAAAAGACGAGATTATTTAGACAGTCTACGATATCTGATGGTATATTTCTCACAAAAGATATTGCAGAGAGCTTTCTTGAGGAGATTTTTGTGGGTAGAGTCCTTATTGATAGTTCCACACAATCAAGTTGCAAACAACCAAAGCGCTTTCTCCTGTCAAAAAAGGAATTAGTAGTAATCCATAAACGCCATCAAAGATATTGTAGAAAAATACTACCTGTAAGTAGCTGTTATCCTGTCTTAATAAACAATACTTGTATTAATATGCTTTCGACTAAAATGTCCTGTAAAGTGTTGTAATATGTGTGTATATCCTGTATATAAGTAATTGGCAGTAATTGTAAGTGTTATAAACAGATTTCAGCGGTACAACTTGGATGAGTTATCGCAGTGTTTGTATAACCTGTTAATAGAGATTTCTGGGCAGCACTTTGTTTGTGTTTGATAACCGTTAGATAAACATTGGAAACAAAATTATAACACTACTTAAATAGGAATTGTAAGCATCGAGGGGAGTGAGCTTCAAACTAGAATAACTGGAGCAGACAGTACCAAACACAGATTTCCTCTTCTACATTCAGTTCCTTTTGAACCCAAAACTTTTATAAGTGTATTCCCGCAATGTCAAAATCGAGTGAAGCAAACGTAAAATGTGGTAATAAATGCATAGATCTGTACCATATTTTAAGTAATTTTACTAATTGCAACTTTACGTTTGGTAATCAGATTGCTTTGGAGGATATTATTTTCATTACACATTAATTATGTTTTTTAGTTTTTTACAGTTAAAGCCAAAAGGAATATTTTCGATTCAAATGGTAGTTACGTTATCAAAGCTATAGTTTATTATAAAAAACCAATTTTGTTTAAACTAATTCCAGTTATTAAAATATACCCAGTATGCAAAGTGGTCAGGTTGTTTGCGGATTGGAATCTTTATATCAACACAGGCGATGAGAATTGTTTACGGTTTCCTATGCAAGTAATTACAATGATGTTTCTTATATTACGAGCGGTGTCTAGTTACCAAGACACATTTACGTGGCATACTGCCTATGTCGCTCCGATCAAGTTGAAACTTGCACGCATTTTAAATGCGCATCTGTATTGCATAGGTGACTATTGTCATTGGTTTAGGTTCTACACAACGTGTGCGACAGGAACCAGGTTGTTGCATGCACAATGCACGGCAGCACACCTCAAATCAGACGAAGCCCTGGGAACGAAGATCTGGGTTCTTCTGATTTTCATTTTTTTGGGCCGTCGAAAGCTTATTTGTCGGATAATAGGTTTGAAGACGACCACAAACTTCAAATTAAAGTACGGTAGTATAAAAAAAAATGGATTGTACATTCTACGGGAGGGTATACAGTAACTTCTGCCTCGCTGGGACAACTGCCTTAAGATAGGCGGCGATTATGTTGAAAAGAAGTCTGTAATTCACAAATGTAACTTAGTAACCGGACATGCCTCGTACCTATGAAAGACTAGAGAACGATGATCACCTGACAGAATAAATGAGAGTATTTGATAATTTGGTAACTTAAAAATAATGGCTCCACAGTAATTTTGTATAATACAATAGACTGCAGAACACACATAAACAGTGCTGTGAATAACCTGCATACATATAGTTATAAGGGAAACACGACTTGTCTACAAAATACTCTCTGCAAATATCGCATTTTGTGCGTTTATCTGATCAACACCTACTTCTTAATTAAACTTTAATTCTGTGAGTTAATGGATTTTGTTTCCCATCGTTGTCTACGGCTATTACTTCGTCAACGGTGCTAATTAAAATATTTAAGGTAGTGCTGTGAAACTCTGTGGGAATTTAATTGAAACGGACCCATAAAGCAGCATACTGTTTAATTTTTTTGTAGGTGTCGATAATTTAGCTAGATGTATTTGAGAATTGTTTGCATGTTTGTGTTTCCAGATATTGTATGCTTATTTTACGATATGATTATAAATTATAATAATTATGAATTTATGAATATCTCAATAGGAGCATTTTTTTCTTAATGGTGGGCTAAATTACAAAATATTAAATAAAAAGTTTTTGGTGTTTAGTTGATTGAAGTGTTTACTGTTCCATATTTCCAAGTAAGTTGGTTTTATTCTCATGTCCCAGCTTAATTGTCATACTTCACTGCCAGCTTCATTTACTTTTGTAAATATTGTAGTAGTTAAACAATGTCGCTCGCCTTAATTCGAGATTTCTGTCAATGAAATCCTTTCATAAAGGTCGTTGGAAAGAGATCGTCATTTGAAATTAAAAACTTAAATTTTTTAATTTTAGAATTTAAGAAAAGGTGATAAATTCGACGTTCTGTAACACTTTCTAATCAAAATTTGTGTTGCGGTCTGTGTAACTCTTGAGTATATGTTAATAAAGGATTTTTTTTCTCGGAGGGTCGATTTTTTTTATGGAATCTCAAATATTATAAATAAAGTTTTAATGGTATGTATCTGTATACAGAACATTTAGAGCGTTCAAGGCCAGCTAGAAAAGAGATAGATCTAAAGTGGGACGGTTGTAAAACATAATTAACGGAATTAAGCATTGATAAGCATGCTATTCGGTATAAGTTTTACAACCGTCCTCACTTTAGATCTATCTCTTTTCTAGCTGGACTTTGTCGCTCTAAATGTTCTGTAGATGTCTTTGAGACGACGTGGGAATTGAAAATTCTAGAAATGGAGTCTGCAATAGAAAAATATGGCCTTAGTTTAATTTCTCAATCCTGGGACGAGTAAGTAATATTAAAAGACCGGAATTTCTAACTAGTTGTATAAAAAATTAATGTGTTTAAATTTTTCTGTTTGTATACTCTTGCAAACGCGTATGCTACAAAGTTTCTTACTGTGTCATAAGTATGTTGACAACATGATAAAATATTTTGCCCTTTATAGTGGTTTGCAACGAAACATTAGTTTTGCGAAATTACAATATCACAGTGCCATAAAATTTTTGACAAATCTTAGTGTCCTAATAATTTTCATAGTTGTATATTAATATCAACGTCACTAGTCGTGATAATTAAATTTTAATTAATTAATATGCTTAATATTGAAAATAATGTTAAAACATCGTGGTCTATTGTTGTCCCTTGTTAAGTAGAAAACTTTTACAGTTTTCCTCTTATCATTCAATGTTAATACAGTTCGGTAGTACAGTATACAGAATGTAATGTTGATAAACATTTGTTTTACACTGTTAGGCTTCCTATGTTGGCTAGCATTTACAAAAATTGTACGTAGATTTACTCTTACAAGAGATTTACACTTGTTAGTCCTACTGGTAAAGTCAGTGTATTTCATCTCTGTGCAGTATGACGTTAGCTATCTCTCAAAATTAATCTAGAAAAATCATGTGTTTTGCTCTTGTTTTCATTTCAAGATCCAACTTTCTTTCCTACTAGGTTGACTATAAACGTATCAGAAACCGCTTTTTCGACATTTGTTACGGCTCACCGCTGTACGGCCTGCGCCGCATGGAATGTCTACTGCACCACCACCACCACCACGGCAGAACACGGCCGTCTTCGTTTTAGCCCGTAGGGGGTGGCGCGCGAACTGTCAAGTTGCGGACAAAGAGTTCACTGGCGCGGAAGCAACTTTGATCTCGAAACGAAATTGCAATTTTCAAACGGTCACCGTATAACGCATCGGCCCGAATATTATATTGAAAGGCATTATGGGATATTTAATTCGAAATTTTCAATTTGACCTGCCGGCGTGCACCGCATGCCCGAGCATTCGTCGATCACCGTCTTTTTTCCGTTAGTCCGTCCGTCTATACGACCGTTAGGTCGCATTTTCCCGCGAAGGGGATCGTCTATTATCGCGTAATATTTCTATTTCATACGCGCGGAAATGGTTTTACTTTCAGCCTAGGTAAAGAGGATGCAGTGATGCGGATGAGATTCGTTTGTTGATTTTGGAAAAGGATTTGTGGAAATTTCTTTAAAATAGTCGAATGATCTACAGGAGGCGTGCAACTAAATCGAGTGCAGAATTGATTAAATAGTATACAATATTATACTATAATAGATTAAATAAAAATTGAGCATGATTTCGTATAGGTACAGATACTTCAGCATGTCATTACTTTCTTCAAATACAGCAACACAAGTTAAAGTATCTCTTTAATCTTGATAGTATAAGCATAAAGAATGAAATTCTTCGTATATTTGTCGTTCATTTTATTAAGAATAATTACAGGTGAATTATAAATTCAAGTTTTCTTGTCGGTTTGATGTATCAGTATTCAAATATATTAAACACATAACTTGGGTAACGTGGGTATATCATTAACATAAAACATTAATTTTTTAAACATGACTTTCCATCCTTCTATATATTATATCGATTAAAAATGATCTCACCCTACTTTTTGTTGTTAGGGTTTGTGAAGCCCGATACTCCAAACGAGTTGAAGAAGGACGAGCGACGCCGCCACCACGAAGTGACGCGCCGTAGAGGAATCATAAGAATCCATTACAGATCTGACCTTTCTTATTTATCGGACTGCACCTTCGTCATTTACATTCCTAATGATAATTAATTATCTTCTGCGGTTGAGAAGAGTGTTTGGGTCGCCGTACCACCGCGTCGTCGGTCATTAATTCGTTATCTGCACAATTGACAGCTGACGTCAAGAGTTGTGATTGTTAATAATAACTGTAACTATAACGATGAGGTTCGTGTTGTAGAGTATGGGACAATATATGGCAACTTGATTGGGATAGATCACATACAGATTATAATTTTAGGCGTGATCATTCGAGATTTTAAATTTACTTCTCTGCAAGGAAAAACTAGTTTTATGAAATGTATACAATACAACAGCAAAATATTTAAGCTAATATATTACATTGACAGTAAAATCGAATTTCCCAGAATATTAGAAATAAAACAAAGTGAAATGAAATGTTGAGGTGAGAAAAATTGTATGATTCAACAGAATGAAAAAGAAGTGTATTACTTGAGGAAGCCAATTTTATACCTGTGGTATTTTAAAATACAATTTGATTTGAACGTATTTCTCAATGTTTGAAACTGTTTCCTGCAATACGCGTTGAACAGGATCAAAGTCATCAATGCAGATAAAATCCACTCTATTAGAACTTTTGAAGTCGGCACTCTAGAAATCGAAGCGTGGACTAATAAAGAACTTAAAACAGAGATAGAAAATATAGTAGATGCTATTCGAACCATACTGGGAGAAGAACCTTAATAGTGACTCAGTAAAAAACAACTCTGAACATCAGATGGAAAAAAACTATGAAAATAGCCTATGTTCTTAGCATTCCGGTAAAGAGGGAAACCCAAAAGTAGCGACACTAAGCTAGTACATAGTTTAATACCGAAGGTTGTCGAAAAAGCAACTTTGTCTGCGCAGAAATCATGAGTGGCACATCATCAAGCAGCAGATCTTTTGTAAGAAGCAAGTCAATAAATATACTTACCTTAATTTTTTTTTAATGTGTGGTGGGTGCTTAATTGTAGTGACTCCGTAAGCTGTATTACTTGTCTGGCTATCACTGCAACTCTTTCGGTGTAGTTTGGTGTGTGTAAGTTGTGTTTAAATGGCTTTGTGACAGCATCATATCGCCTTTTATGATGCCGCGCTGTTAATCACTTTGCTCCCAACAGCGAATGGCAAGTCGATCCGGGATTAAACTCTCTGAAAAAATGTCACCGTCCCTCCAGAGAATTGAACCCCGGCGCCTATCGCCCTCTCACAACAATAGTCAGCCGCCTAACCACTGCGGCCCGTTTTAAATCATAAAATAAATAATTTTAAATAATAATAATAGTAGTAGTAGTTCTTTATTGCCCAACAAAAATTTCCAATTAGTGGAAAAATATAATATAAGATGCACAAAGTAATAAATGTACATAATGTATTAAATAAACTAAAAAAAATAAAATTAATTTGAAACTAAACCCAATAATTATTTAAAAATATCTTCCACACGATGATCAGCTAGACGGCACATTACTGTCAGTGAGGAACGTTGCAAAACATTCTTTCTTGATTTTGTTGTGGTGAATGTAGACCCGTATCTTGACGATAGCCTCGGAATTCGAAAAGTTAGTTTAGAGAGTAGACTTGTACAGTCTATCTCACCATGAACTAGTTTCCGAATAAATTGTAAACATTGATAATTCGTTCTGGCAGATAGCGATTGCATTTCATGACGTCGTAGTAATTCATCTTGACAGATAGGATGGACTCCGTCAAGTTTGAACAATGTATATTTTAAGAATCTTCTGTGTATTCTATCAAGAGACATGCAATGACAAGCGTATATGGGATACCATATTATGGAAGCATCTTCCAACTTACTTAATAATGAAGAGTATAGTATTTTCAACAGCTGAATATCTTTAAAATATTTGGAAACATGCATAATAAAGCTTAAAGATTTGCTGGCAGAAGAACAGTCAATATGATCAGTAAGTGTGAGTTTACAATTGAAAATAAGTAAGTAGAAAGAATCTAAATATGTTTATCTAAATATAGTTTTATCTGCACTGTGCCTGGTGGATAGATCAAACCTGGATTTTTTCATTGTTCTCCGTCCTATCAAAACTACAAATATGATGTCTCTCGATGTAGTCATAGCAACGCAATAGCGCTTTTCAAAATTTCATCGAAATACAAGGGGGGATCGACCAATTTCGTGCGAAATGTTAAAATTATGTGCGAGTCACGTGCAAGTAGAATTCTTGAAACGTATGATGTCAATTTCATGCGCATTTTGCATCTTCCTCAAAAAATGCCGGCAGCTTTAGTAATTTTGGATATTTGCATAGTGCCCAAACTGTCGACTCAAATTTTCAAAGATAATTCTTTTTATCCTCCCCCACTCCCTCCCGTGGTCTTCCTCAATTTTCTGTTTTGGAATTAATAATAAAAGAAGATTTTTTAGAACCGCAAGAAATTTGTTTGGACTTTTTTCTTGTTAATTTTTCGTATTTCCTCGTTTTCAGGTGACTATGTCAAATTGTAGAAAAATGCTCTGCATATTGATGGCAGCGGGGTCACCAAAATTATTACTTTAAAATAACTGTAAAACCTCTCAACGTCCATGAAAGACATGATCATAGTCTGCTAATGTTTGCATATGTAACAAACATTTTTTTCGTAACTTGTAGGGAATTTTGGTAGTAAACTTGGAAATAATCAGGATTTCAAATACGTAAAAATATACAGAATATCTAGGTTCATTTGATAGAAGTGACTTGAATACAATTTCCACAAAAACACGAGGAATCTGTAGATTGGAAATATGTTTTGATGATAGCTTGTTTAAACCAATAAACTGTTGTTTTTTTATGTGTGGTGGGTGCTTAGTTGCCGTGACTCCGTAAGCTGTATTATTTGTCTGGCTATCACTGCAACTTTCGCGGTGTAGTTTTGTGTGTAACTTGTGTGCAAATGGCTTTGTGACAGCATCATATCGCCTTTTATAATGCGGAGCTGTTAATCACTTTTTCTCCCAACAGCGAATGGCAAGTCGATCCGGGATTAAACTCACTGAAAAAATGTCACCGTCCCTCCGGAGAATTGAACCCCGGCACCTATCGTCCTCTCACAACGATAGTCAGCCGCCTAACCACTGCGGCCCGTTTTAAATAATAAAATAAATAATTTTAAATAATAATAATAGTAGTAGTAGTTCTTTATTGCCCAACAAAAATTTCCAATTAGTGGAAAAATATAATATAAGATGCACAAAGTAATAAATGTACATAATGTGGTAAGTCGATCCGGATTCCAACCTACTGAAAAAATATCATCGTCCCTCCAGAGAATTAAAACCCCGCTCCTAAATTGATTAATGAAAATGTGTATGTACCAAAGTGTTATGTGTTATCTATGTTATGAACCACCGATTATTTATTGAAACTCATTAACTATATTTTGTCCTACACTGTAGATATAGAGAGAGAAACTAGTTAATGGCTAGCGAATGTTAGCGATCTCCTGATGGTATATTACCATATTAACGCCAACGAGATTGGATAGATGTTTATGATTACGTTGATTAATCTCGTTCAAATTATTACGTAATAAATAAGCATTAATTGGTACAGATGTAACAACTAATTGATGTAGTAATTATATGGGATAAAATGTTTGTTTTATGTGGGTTCATTACACTTTGCATATTACAGTCTAAGGCATTCTAACGATAAAATTTCAACCATAACACTTCATTAAACTATAAGGTAGCAACAACGTCATTGTGTAAATATACTTAGGGTAGTAAAATTTTCGCTAACGCACTACTTAATCCTTGTAAATAAGATAGATTATATGTAATTTGAATATGGTGGTCATGACAGTCAATGTTTATCATTTAACAAATCTTCTCATATCAATTGTCTTAAAGCTGTACCTCAACTTTGTTGTCTAATTAAATAGGATATCTCAAACAACTAAAAAAAGATTAAAAGTAGTGAAATAAATTGGAACGATTCTAACATGTCCTACATTTAACGCTTCGGTGATCATTATAAACTGTCTGGAGCATTCCGATTACAACATCCATTAAAATAAAGATATCCCATTACCGGAAAAATTTATTTTACGCCTCTTTTATAACGCATATACATACCTGAAATGTGTTACTCTTCTTTATGTGTATTATTTTAATTTGTCGCCGATGGTGGTCTGAAACTGACCATAAAAACGTTTTCTATAACACTTTGGTGTGGTTTGACACAAGGCCGCGTTAAGAATATCGATAAATTATCCCGGGAAAGTGGTTACCGGTTATAAACATTCGTGTTGAAGCGTGATTAGACACAGCAGGGATTTCGTACTACCGTACTGACGATACGCACTATAAATGGTGCTGCTTTCTGTAAAATGCATGTTGTTTATAAAGTGCATAATGAAATTGTTTGAAAATGTATGCATATACGGCACATGACACAAAACAATATTTTACATACTTTTTTTCGTTTGTTTCCTTGTGACCGGGTGTTGTGTGGGTTTACCTAAAATACGTATGCCATGTAAAAGATAACTGAAGTGGCAGTTACAATTTTTCAAGAGATAATATTGGATAATTCAAAAGCGATGAAGTTGTTTCAAGATAATTGCAGTATGTATATGGCTGCAGTTCTACTTTATGAAACATGTAGTAAACTACTCTTAAATTTATAGACCTCTTTTAATTCTGAAATATATTTTATTATATCCTTGCACGTGGGAGCTTATTAACGAGCTAACTGTAGCAAAAAATTCTGTATAAATTTTGTGTCCTAAATAGATATATAATCATTGGTTTCTCATTAAATTAATTAAAGCATTAAATTGGACAAAATATATCTGCTGTAACTCCTGTAAACAAAGAACTCTTACTATTAAAGCAAAGACATCGAAAGACTGTTTTGGAAAGATTGACACAAATCTCAAACAGGGTATTGAACCTCAAACTGCTTTCACACTTATTTGTAGAGCTTTATACGGAACATAGCGCGCAAGCAACATATAATTACTTACCTAGTAAACCTATAATCTCGTTTGAATATGTACATACATACATTTTATTTTAAGAAAATGTGGAGAGTTTAAGATTTTAAATGCCCGACAAGATGAGATAGTAATACAGCATCAAGAAATTGCAATTGTAGATACCTCATGAATTTATATATACATAATATCTTGAAACAGAGTGTTTTGCTGGTTCCTTTACATTTAGATAATCGCGATCTTGAAGTTTATTTGGATTCAGAGAATTGATTTCGTTTTGTTGAACTCAGTATTGGGTTTTAAAGATACTACCGTAGCGTATATGAGTTAAAGATTTTTTTAGGAAAAATTATTTAATTACTGAACTCAACGGCAATATGAGTAGCATGCAATAATTAAAGAGGCCAACTATTGTATCTCAAAAACTGTTTATTTCATCAATACCAAATCTTTTAATGTGTATATGCCTGTGACATAAAACTTAGGTTGATCGGAAAGCCACATTTGCAGATGAAATTTAACTTCTTTAGTGGATCGAAAATGTTTCCCACGTAAAGCTTGTTAAGGGGTACAAAAAATTGGCGCTATAGCGCGGGTGGAAGATGTAGAAATCCCACCTAGTTTTTGAAGTGTATCTTGAGTTTGTTGTGCAATATGTGGCTGCACGTTGCCATGAAGGAAATGCACACCTTGGACCAGTAGCAATGGCAGCAATGAGTATTTGCGTGTTGGTAGTTTATTGGTCCTAGAGGTAGTCACAATAAATGGGCTCCTGCGTATCCTAGTATAGCATAAGTATAATTTTTGGCTGAACAAGGCTGGGTTTTCAACTAGTGTGCTTTACCGCTTACATCCCGGCTCAAAATTGAGTATCCGTGCTTTATCATATGTTACAATTCTGCTAAAACATGTTTCTTCTTCCATTAGCCATCGTTATTTTAATTGTTGACCGATTTAAAATCTGGTTTCATTGTGAGTGATCGTAAGTTGTTGTAGAACCGATATGGCATATAATTTCTTGTGCTGAGGCTTATTTTGAATAATTTTATAATCAGTTTCAACATTCTAACATTTGGAACCGTTGAAACGGCTCAAAGAATTATTTCCGTACATTTTCAACATTCTTCTGTGATTTCATTACATTTGACACCTTTTGCGACTAAAAACAGAATCAGTGCACGTTGTCTCTCCACGGTGCAAAGCTCGAGTAGACTCGCCATCGTTAATTGAGTAGTTTAGAAGCGATATTTATAAAATGTTCTCGAACAGCTGATTATGTGCGATCACAGAAATGTTAACTTGATGTTTTGAAAGTATGGTATTGAGTAAACCTGTTTTGAAATAGAGTAATTTGTTTAGTTAATTATTGAATCCCCCCTCATATGCATTGTTAGGAAAAATCTTCTTTTAATTAAGTGGGAGTTCTTAATATCAGTCTAAATATGAGTAAATTCTTTAATCTTTTGCCATCACAGAACAAAGTACCAATGCTTATCGAAGTTCTTCACTGGATCTCTGGGTACAGAAGTAGAACACTAAACACTTCAACCCACTAAACACCAAACAAGTTTTAACTAAAACACTGTGTTTTAGTTAAAACTTGTTTGGTGTTTAGTGGGTTAAAGTGTTTAGTGTTTTACGAATGCTTATCGACAAAGAAACAAAGCCAAGTGAATGGGTGAAAATCAAAACAACACAAAGGATTTCTTTTATATAAAAAAAATTCAATTTTATTTTCCAAAACAATAAAAAACAAGAATAACAAAAACTTTTACAAAAGAAATATTACAGTTCTCTGCAATCACCTAAATCTAGATATTCATTAACATAAGAGATGACGTCATAAGTTAATTTTTTAAATTAAAACTAAAATTTTCTGAATTTTGTTATAATTTACAGACATAATAAAATTAATACGTAAAACTAACTAAATTGATTAACCTTATTTAAAGAGTGTATGAATGTCTGTGTACATATTCAAAGATTCAGTCTTGACGATGGCTAATCCCGCTGGCCGTCTTCTCCGGAAAGTTTTTTTTTATTTCCTAGATGTTTGTAGGCAACCGCTATGATAGTAGATGTGTTTTCAAGTTGTTGAATAGTCCAACGGGAGGCCAGAAGTTGAAAAGATTTTACTTACAACACCATACGCTCTGGACGAGTGGATGAAAAACTGTTTCTTCTTACTTGCACGGTTTATACAGGGTGATTTGAAATTTTTTTCGTTTTTTCGTTATTAAAATTCAATTTATTTTTTGCACTAGTTGGCTCTGAACTGCCAACAGAAATAAAACCTACGTTTTTAATTGTTTTTTCTGAATAGAAGCGTTCGGGAGATATTTAAAAAAAAACTAATTACAATGCACCATCTTCAAAGAGCTCTAGCTCCTTTAGGAAGCATTGTCGGACTAGAGTGAATTGGATTAAATTGTCTTAAAATTATCTGAGGAATCTCCGGTCTTCGTTTGTCAGGAGAGTTTCTGGACACCCTGTATATCTGTTGAATTGTAAGCTACTCCTTCAAAATACGCTAGAAACATTATTTTGGTATTAACCGTCATTTTTAATTTATACCTGTACTTCCAAAATTCACTACATACAGTGATGTTCCAAAGTGGATGTCCATACAAACACCTACATATGTTTTTCGACTTAAAACTCTCCTAGCTGTATTTGTTTCTTTGTAGTAGGGGTTTATATAATTATGTAAATTTGTCAAAAAGTGTGTGAATTTGAAGTGATTTTGTTAGATAAAATCAATTAAATAACTTAAATATATGTATACATTTACAACAACCTTAGTATTTTTGGAATATCTTCGAGTCTTTTCTAGGCTGGAGATAGTTTTAGACTACAGACGACCTATGTACTATCGCGAGCATTTTAAACGACTCAAACTGCCATAAAACGTATCTATTGTAGGCTTTCCTGACTTGGAGCAATATTCAGGTAAATATAACTGGGCAACTGTAATAAGCCGTATAGCCGCAGGCCAGAGGGTAGACACTATTTAAAAGAAATCTAAGCGAAAAGAATTATGAATATATTTGACATGAATATGATGTTCTGAGCGAAGAGGTAGACCGTACTCAAGTTAATTGAATGAGAGAAAATGTCATCATTTTTCTCAGGGAAAATATTGATCTAACAACAATTATTGCAAAAATTATAAACTTACAGATTAGGACACGTAATTATGGAAAGAATTTAATATTATTTTATTAGTATGTGGTCAATTTTTAATTAAAACAGTCGATAATAACGTATAGAAATATTATGTGATTAACGTCTTTTTACAAGAAGTCTCAAATTAAACAAGGTATACTTCTAATACTAAAATATCTATTATTTCTTAACCTTTTGTGAAATTTTATTTAATATGTCGGTTTTAATTGAAATAGTACTTATAATTTACTGACATTAACAATACAAAATTTGATGAAGAAATATAGTTGTTTATACCGGGTGTGAACGAGATCATGTATCAGCCCGCCATTTATTTATTAGTTAAAATAAAACTAATTCGGACCGTATATATGAGTGATTGGTGAGCTTCTTCAGGTGCACTCAGTTTTTGTATAGCACTTCTGGTCAAACAGGAAGTGACGTTAATTTTGAATTTTTATATACAACATGTATTATTTCTGTTCATATTCTGTTTTCTCTAAAAATTTGCCATCTAGTGCACGTCAACTTTTGACATTTCTGTCAAAGATGGCGGTATCTGTTAAATTTATCCATTAAAGTGAAACTGCTTCGCAGCAATTGTCGAAATGTAACAACCATCAAAGATAGCTTTGAAACCAATTAAGAAACGTATTTTGCACATTTACACACATTGGCGAAGGAAACATGTATTTCACGTTTACTTTTATTACTACAGAAAATAGGATTTTCTTTTTTTTTCATTTTCAAATGACAGGTACTCGTTTTTTTTAATAGTAACACCTATTTTTTATTACAGTGCCATATTGGCATAATTTTTAGCTTTCAAATGATATAAAATATGCTGTGGTTTAGTGGTAGACAGGTAGTACAAAATATAAAATGTTTTAAAAGTAGTTTAATTCCAAAGCAACAGAACAATTACATTCCAAATGAAAAAAACACAGTTTCTTTCGCCAATGCTTGTAAATGTGAAAAATACGTTTCTTAATTGTTTTCAAAGCTAACTTTGATGGTCGTTACATTTCGACAATTGCTGCGAAGTAGTTTCACTTTAATGGATAAATTTAACAAATACCGCCATCTTTGACAGAAATGTCAAAAGTTGACCTGCACTAGATAGCAAATTTTTAGAAGAAACAGAATATGAACAGAAATAATACATGTTGTATTTAAAAATTTAAAATTAACGTCACTTCCTGTTTGACCGGAGGTGCTATAGAAAAACTGAGTGCACCTGAAGAAGCCCACCAATCACTCATATATACGGTCCGAATTTCAAAGTTTTATTTTAACTAATCAATAAATAGTGGGTTGATACATGATCTCGTTGACACCCGGTAGATGCACGTTATGGTTACATAAAAGAAGATTAATGATAATATTTGTCGGTGTTTGTTTTACCGGATTCTTAAGAACTTTAAATGTTTGTAAAAATACGACAGTTATATTAATTTAATAAGAATTTAAAGCCAATACTAGTTATATCTTAGAACAATTTGCACTACTGAAGTAAATTAAATATAATTTCTTAATGTAGAATTAATTGTCAACCGTTAACTATCTGGAAAATGTATAATTTATAAAGACCAGTCAGGTGCCGTGCAATACGTTTTCAATTGTCTCGTCCAATAAAATGTTCCTAAATCAACTGATAATTGCCTTAGATATATTTCGCCCTAATAAAAAGTTTATATATATTCAGAAATAAATATTTCTTTAAATTGATATTTAATTTTAATCATTTAACATGCAAACATTGTTTTTCCTTCAGCAGATTTCCTATAAACACAATAGTAATATTATATATAAAAATATATTTTAAACTTGCACTGCGTATGAATTTTCTAGAGATAATATCAAACAGAGCGAATTTCGTCAATAAATACGAATCATATTATAATCATGTACGATGTATTACAATCATCATAGGATATATAATTTATTACGAATCTTTCTACCTGCTTGTTATCGACCCCTAATTACAGTCGCCCAGTGCTACTTCTCAAATGTTTCGACTAGCTGTATACGGCCATAACGCTTGAAGTTTGAGTCGTTTAAAATGCTCGCGATAGTACATCCCCCTTCTACATCTCGCAAGCTGCTGTCATAAAGACACACCCGTGTTACCATAACATATACGACTCTTACCAACTTTACACAAATAATCTTTTACAGTTCAAATTGAACTTACCACAATATGAAATTAATGAAATTTTTTTAAATTAATACTTAGATAGAAATGGACGGTCTACATAAACAAGATAAAATTTATATAATTATACTTTTTTATAAAGTATGAAATTTTCTACAAAAGAGTATGTGCGATTACTATTTTAACTGTTACGGTTTTCGAGTTCACGAGCTAATTTTGTTTATGATTAAGCCGAGCACCGACCACAGGTGAAAGATTTGATCAGTATATACATACACATATTTATTTTTTTTAAATACTCTTGTAGACTTTTCGAATAAACATAAAAATAACAAAAATCTTGTATTCGCTTGTGAACACCGCTGTTATATGTTACATCCATACATGCACATACACAAACTGGGTACTTATGATAAATCAGCGTTGTGTACAATCTGATGACAGTGTGTAAGCATTGCGGTAGACAAACTGTTGGCGAATGCACGCGATGCACCTTCTATGTTGGTCCTTAATCGTGGCTGGAGAATCAAATTATTCAACCGGACTGTCGTCTGCATATGAATAATTTAAATAAAGCTTAATCACTCCCACACCTCGGACGATCGTGAGGTACATGGTCGTGACACAAGTAGGCCCTGATTTCTTCTTCTAGCGATCTACTTCTCCTCTCTACATCCTCACCGCATACACATCCTCCTTTATTAGTAGAGGCGCATCTCTGTTTCAACGTTAGCCGTTAACTGTTAGTTGAGATCTACGAAAAAGCGTACTCTAGATTTAGTTTATGACGTAATTCATCAAGATATAGGTTTATTTTTAAACAAGTTACATCAATTAAACACGTTTAATCATAATTAATGCCATTAGGTCTATTAGAATTGCTAAAATTCAATTAGTTACTTACATATTTTTAATGTGATGGTTTAGTTTATGGCAGTATCTTCTGCTGTATGTTGCTCCTAAATATATGTTTTATATAAAACAGAATAATCTTCAATTAAAATTTTCTAAGTGAAGTGTATAAATTGAATTACGTGTTTGTTGTCACTAAAATTTTATTGTAGGTACGCTTTAATATTTATAAATCTATGAAATCAAGATTTAGCTTCTAAAAAATATTTAGACGGTGCATTTATTCTAAATGTACGGTAAAATTCATCAAGTATAAATCGAATTGAACAAAAAACTATTAGGGAAACTAGAAACATGCTAACCTGCTTGCAGATTTTTGTGTTCCAGAACTCTGGCACACAATCTGTAAAATCACATTACATTAAGGGCACTAAGACTGCTAAAAGTAAATCAATCGATCCGTATGAGTAGTTCATAAAGCCAAAGAAAATGTTTATAGTTTTGTGTCCCTCTCCTCTAATATAGTAATAATCATAATAATAATAATATTTTATATAAATAATGGCCAGTGTAAATACTGACCAGTATGGATAATGACCACTATAGATAACGACCAGTATGGATGATGACCAGTATGAATAATGAACAGTATGTGGAATGACCAGTATGTATAATGGCCAGTATGGGGTAATGACCAGTGTGAATAATGACCAGTATAAATAATAGCCAGTATGGATAATGACCAGTATAAATAATGACCAGCGTAAATAATTTTTATCTTCTTGTATTGATATTTTGTACATGTACTATTCACAATTCCACTACATTCTCCATGAATGAAAAATAAATCCAGTTGTCCAGTAAACCATTTGATGCAACAATTGACAAACAGTTAAATTTAATCATAAAAATTGATTTTTAATGGAAATAGCCAACTGTAATTACTTAAAGGAATAAATAAAAATACGATTTTATGTATTTGTATGTATAGTGATTACATTTCCAATGCACATATTTAAATTATTCCTGGTAAAACAACGATATGTCTATCTAAAATAATATGTAAATGTCACCTGTCTCGTGTCCATGCATATACAATGAAAAACAAGAAGAAAGTAAAATATGTCTGTACACATATGTGAAATTAGTATGTTCGATTTGTTGAATGATATCAATTAGTAATATTGTTTGTAAAACATTTCTATAGCACACAACCGGAAATAATTTACATCTACAAGTAAATACAATCTAGAAGTCAACGTACGTTTAAACACCACATACCAACTATTGTAATTTATATCACGACATTCAAGGGTATTTAAAACAACTTACAACAACTTGTGGTATCCAAACTTAATATCTTGTTTCAGCTGTATAATACAAAATGCTGCTAAGCACGCTGCGAATATAAGCTATAGTTTTAAACTGTCTGGATATATAATAATTAAATTCAAATACAGTTACACGTAATAAAAAGAACTGCCTTTTGATAATGCTTCCAAAGCTGACTATCCGTTATAGTTCTATTTATTCCTAAGAAAAGATAGTACTGCAAAGTACCTGAGAATAGCACACTTAATAAGAGCTTTTGTAAGAATATACTTGCCATTTACATGAATCTGAGCTGTATGGTTGCAAAACTCCGGAAATACGAAGGTTGTGATTTTGAGTATTAGCAGAAAACTCTCCATGTTATTTCTTGTTCTATAATATTCGTATATTGGCAATAGGTGCAACAGGGCAACAGTTATAAACTAAATTAATTCAATAAAAAATGAATCACTCATTCGCTTTTTTTCTCTGGAATAGTATTATTATTTCATCGATTATTTAGGTTCTTAGTGGGTTGGCCCACTATGAATAAAAAAGTATTGGAATTTTACACAGTTTTCTGAAGAACACTATTTTGATAGATTGTCCATAGTTTATTTATGTTTTAAAATGAGAGGTGTAGACCTTCATGTTCTGTTGTGTGTCAATAGCAGCGCCGTTTATGCGCAGCAAAGATGTCAAACAAACCGAGTTCATAGTCCTGAAAAGATAGTATAAGACTAACACTCTTGCGCAAGGTTTTATTAATTTTCGCGTCCGTAAGGAATAATGTAGAGCTAAATTTTTTACCATCAATAGATGCGTAAACTATATATGGTGTACTTAGGTGTAGGTTGGAGTGAAATTTCACATCAGCAATTACTCTTAGAGAAAAACATATAAAACACCAATCTGTGGATAGTAATATTTCATCTTCAGTCGCGATATCTGGCAGCTTATGATGCAAATTTTGGACAAATACTACTACGGCATACAATAACGGGGCGTCGAGACAAAGTCACCTGAAAATAATGCTGTTCTAATATTCACTGAATACATGGTTTTGGAAAGAGCAAATCTTCTGAAAATGTATTGCAGAAAACAGAAAGTGTAAGTTTCACCAGCTGATTTTCAATGCATTGTTACGTTTTTATACCAATTTTACAAAAGAGTTTCTTAGTAATTGTCTTCTTCAATGTTATCTACTCTTTTCGATAGCGTTCTATTAGTAATTCTACTGGTGTTACCTATTTAGTTTAATAATTTTGGTGGATGAAACTACGTTTAAGGAAAGTCATTCATTTTTCGTGGCATGTTTACATCGTTACCTACATAACCAGTATAACTAATGTTAGCCAAAGCTTGACCACAAATTTGGAATAATACAAAATACAGAATTGTTTGCAAAAAAATGGATGGTTTGGCAGCTTGATTGTTTTGAGTGTTCCTGACATTACTGTAAGATGTGATAAATAAACGCTGTTTTGTAGCTTTCTTGGAAGTTACTTGTATTAACAAAGAGGTTATAGAACTCGAATTAGTTGTTATAAATCAACAGTTTTAGTTATGAACGTTAGAAATCAAAGTGTGTATCATTACTGTACGATAAGGAACGTAGAATAAGCTTCAATCTATGTAATTTTATTTCGAAAACATTAATATTTATGTAACAAGTCATTCATTACGTAAATACACCATCAATCCACGTACATGTACAATACAGATATTTTCCATCCCGACAGAATTGCAAATGCGTACTGTTCAAATTAACCCGGATCAGAGTTGTGCAATTTGAGCCTTATCGCGTTTTAATATCTACCGGTTTCACTGCCCGCCGCTCCACCGTATATTAACCCTCTATACGGTCGCTATTAAACTAATTTTAAAATCATAGAGTTCGCGGGGCAAATATAAGGCATTCGGCGACCACGAAAATATCGAAGTAATCACTACGTGCACGGTTTGCACATTTAATTACAAGAAAACTGTATTTAGTACGTCCATGTTAAATACTCTACTTATCCTTGCGAGCGAATCCTTCGCGATGGGAGATGAAGATCGTAGATTATATAGTATGATTTTATGTAATACAGAGAATTATTCATTATTATATACTTAAGAAACTTTGTTATAGATGGTAATTATATGTGCGTATAGTACGTTGTCGAGGCTGTGAAGGAGTATAATTTTTTAGTAAATATAATCTTGAGTGCTATTATTGTTCAAAGCGTTACGGTGTTTATATTCTGCTAACCTCAAACTCAGCAAGAATTCTACCTCCAATATTTTTTTTATATTTGTATTTGATATATTGATTTGAATATTTTAGATACTGCACATACCACTGACGATCAATTACTTAATGCTGCTACTCGGCGATATACAGTAAGCAAAGATAACCATAATCCTTAACCACAAACGAAGGAGGAAATAGTTCAAAGTACACAGGTTGACAATGGTTTTGATGCTGGAGTATTTGATGCTAACTGCAAATGAATATCATGGTCTGAATTCAAGTATGGCATTTGAGTGGAGGAAAGATGATTTCCTCTCGTCCAATTAAGGAGTCGTTAATGTCATTTTTTACCGACGATCATATCTTCTCGCTTAGGCCACTCGTTTCTAACCCAGTGTGTGTTTTGCATGAGCTTTCACAGAGGCATACTAAGCAATGATATTGGTATAGCTATTTCATTCAGCCATCTAGTGACATCTAAGATCGTTAATAAATGGACTACCTTAAATTCTAACCTTGTATTAAAATTAGCTTTATAGCTAAAGTTTGCAAAATGTTGAAAATTTTGTTTTTGCAGAATGTAAAAGAATTCTAAAATTCAATCTACGAGTTTTTATGTTGAATATGCGACTACGTAATATATTGGACAGTATATTTTTGTAGGGTCATGTAAACTTTGTTAAATCGACGACTAGAAAATATCTTTTCTCTTTGTCAAAGTTAGACATTTTTCGGTACACAAATCAATATTGCGAATGTAATAATCAGAGCAACAGGGTATTAACGATGCTCTTACTCTGTAAAAATCTGGTATAAAAATATTTCAAACAGCAGTTATAATATATTCCCTTATTCGATAGCAGTTACATTTAATAACGTGCATATTACATATCATTTACTGTAGAAGATCATGTGTGTACGATGAGTGTACTCTACCCTAACAAAATGCACACGTACACTTTGTTAAACTTAAATTGCCACAACATAATGATATCGCATGCAATGATGAATTACTTGATGCAATGATGGTGCAGTATACCATTACAATTATACAAGCACTACATACATAATACGTACACTACCGCATTCAACTCATTATTTCCATTAACAAGTACTATGTAAGTATTCGATGCATATACTCACAAATACACATATACAACAGTTTTGATTTGTTGTTCGCCCATTTTTACGTTCGCATTATTTCGCGAATAATTGAGAATAAATTATGTTAACCACTGAACGAAATAATTATTCAGCTACATAGTGCACTACTACTGTGTATTGTTTTATTGTTACCACGATAGAAACACACGCGGACAACCGTTTGTAACTACTATTTGCATTAAATTGCCTTATTAGGATGATAATTTCGCGTCCCGTGTAGAGAAAAACGTGCATAATTTGTAGAAAATTACGTGAAATTGTTAATGTAGTTGCATTTTCCCGCTGTGAGTTCAGTTAATAGAATGCTTACTGTTGATGCAATTGAAACGAAACAACCGAGAAAGCATACGTTAGATTGGTTAATGAAATAAATCCTGTACTACCCATTTCAACCCAGTTTATCACTATTTTTCTTTCTTAAATGTATAATTTTCAACATATGTATGTACATACTTTACAAAATTCTCTGGCAAGATACCGTGTGATTTTGTGCACTGCTCTAACATAGATACTTGTAATAAATTTACAGTTGTATATTTTTTCCCTAATTTTAAGTGTTAAGGTCGACGAAGTTCGCAACAATTTTAATAACTGTCTTATTAAATATTTCAATGAATATACGCAAATTGTGACAAGTGAAACATTTTGTATATAATTGCATTTATATTATATTACAGTAAATTCTAAATAGATTGACATATAAGATACGTATACCTGCCTTCAACTATTTTTCTTTTTCAACTATCTGCAAGTAAAGGACCTTTATCGTCTCGTCTTATACATATGTATATTTAAAAAATCGATAAAAAGTTGTAAAATAAGAAAATCAACCTTTATTTAGGATACTAACATATTGTTTTGAATTTTAATATAAGATTTCCTATTACAAGGTCTACAGTAACTGTACTCATTGCCAAAATTACATAAATTGGATCTGTTAAAAGTCTGCCGTGACGAGGTCGATCTGAGAGAAATGAGAAACTCAAGTTGAATGGGCTACTAAAAACTGAAAAATATCATCATAATGGTTGCCATAATGGCAGGTATTAGTCGCAAGACAATCTTGAAAATGACGACGTTTACGTCATAGATGTTGATCGCTCACAATATTACAAGTAACGTTGTCATTCCAACATCATTGTCAAAAATTGCAACATCTCTCTAAGCAGGTACAGCGAAACAAAGTTAATTGATGAATTAATGAAAGGTTTAATAAGTTAATAATATACCATTCGGTTCGTAAGGCCAGTGTTTGGTCAAAATCAGTTCATGTGAATGTTAGTTTTGTCTGCGGCGAGAGCTAGTTAAAGCGGCTTCTTAAGGCTCTTACTGCGTAGTTTTTGAGTGTATGTAAATGTGTTTAATGGACTTGCTACAGCAATATCTTGCCCAGCAGCGAATGGTAGATCTATTGTCATACAATTCTTCAAGAAAAATGTTACTGCCCCTGTGGAGAATTCAATCCATAACCCTGCCCATCTCTACAATACTGGGTCGTTGCCTAACTACTGAAGCTATCAACCCGTTTGCATTGTCTATTAGTGCCCCATTATTAGTGACATTCTTAACAGCTAAAATCTTGCTACCAATGCACTGAATATTCTGATGATAGATAATAAGAAAAACTTTTCCAGTACCTTATTTCATTCCATCTGCCATACACCTCTAGTGGCATAAAGATGATAAGTGGCAAGTTTAAAGTAAAGTTTTCTTCTTCTTCTGAGCGGTAATGCATACGAGACTGGCGTTGCTCTTGTTCATTGTTTGACGTTTGCTTTTTAGTATAATGATATAGTGGTTGTTAGTTCTTGTAGCAGCGCTTGTATCAATCCAAATTTGTGTAATTTTCTTTTTCTCTTCAAGTTTGTTATAGCACCTATGGGTGTAATAAAGCTATGTATATTGATATTCTTTGGAAGTTTTGACATTTCTTTTAATTACTTTCGCTTAAGAGGAAACTTCAGTTTTGTTTGTGCCAGTATACGTGCACAAATTATATTTCGTATCAGAGCTATGCCTATTGTAACTAGTTACAGTTACAAGTTAGTATGCAGATAAGTATTTAGAGTTACCTAACTAAACGCAAGCACAACTATAGTCAAGGAACGATAACATATGGTAAGTACAGTTACGAAGTTAATATAATAAAAAGTAAAATAATCACTAAAAAGTTACATCGACAGTTACTTTCGTGTATAGTATTAAGTAAAATAAATCTTATTATTTATATTCTTTATATTATCTATTACTACCTGTATTCTAAAATTAATGTCTTCTAATTTAATTTCATATTTGTTTTATTACAAAGCTTTCAATGTATTGAATGGAGATTCCAAAACACAAGTGATCTGACGTACATTATTTTCTGTTAAATTTTATCATTAATCATTTATTCATCCGGTCATATTAGCGTTTTCTCTTTGATGCGCCATCTGTTCATAATTAGTCCAGCTACACAAGTTACAGCTTATCAATGTTTATATAAATTCTTGCGAGAGTAAATCACATTCCACGAACAAGCAATATCATTAATAAATTAATTAATTTATTAATTAATAAACGGGTCGATGGCCGCAGTGGTTAGGCGGCTGACTATTGTTGTGAGAGGACGATAGGTGCCGGGATTCAATTCTCTGGAGGGACAGTGACATTTTTTCAGAGAGTTTAATCCCGGATCGACTTGCCATTCGCTGTTGGGCGCAAAGTGATTAACAGCGCGGCATCATAAAAGGCGATATGGTGCTGTCACAAAGCCATTGAACACAACTTACACACACAAACTACACCGCGAGAGTTGCAGTGATAGCCAGACAAGCGATACAGCTTACGGAGTCACTGCAACTAAGCACCCACCACACATAAAAAACAATTAAAATCAATAACACACTACGTTAGTGAGCGTTACTAAATAATCTACAATATGCTCTAACACACTAACATTCAGAAAAGCAATTAGCGTAATAACTTTACACACCCTTGGGTCTTTGTAAATATTTATTCGTAGTGTATATCTTATATCTACATATACTTATTTTAACGGCTTCTAGTTTTCAGTAAATACCCTCCTGTCAACGTATACAATTCTTTCTCAATCCAATCCTCCGTTTCTTCCACACAAAATGGCGTCAATAGCGTGAAGGTTACTGAATCTGTCTTAAAAAGATCAAAAGCGCTGACAAGTAGTGCAAATGCTGCTAGTTTGATATTCTGTGACGTGGGCATGCGGAAAGATGCATATAAAAATGCTCCACAACTTGTAACATTCCTTAAGGGTACGTAACAAATGGTGGGGATACGTTAGTTAGCCCTACGGCTGCTATCGTTCTGGTATGTACTACTACTTAGAATGTAAGATACCCAACAATAGACATTAAGTTTTGCCCTTGACACATAGAGGACTCTGTTGGATGGATTATATGCACATAGCTAGCTTTGAACAAATTCCTATAGTTTTTTAATGCGTAACATATTTTATCTCGTTTTTATATGCATATTTCACTACGCGCACGTTCTATACTATGCTATTATTAATTATTAGCTCGGGACAATTTAAATGAATCGTACAAGTATTGAAAAAAACATCATATCTGAAACCATACCTGATTGGTTTTTAGTACACAATACCCACAAAGAACTTTTTGTGTTTATACTTCATACATGTGTATATAGTTTATATACGGCGGCTTCTCTGGGTCGCAGTACAAACAATTCAAAATCATCTCTATTACCTTCAAAGATATACTGAAAAGTGGAAATTATCATTTAATGCAGAAAAATCCTCAGCCTCAACATATCCATAAGTTAATTACGAAGTTTAATTATAAGAAAACTGTGAAAGAATTTACGGCTTTTCGAGAGGATGTTAAAGCTTCACCCGTTGTGGCCCTCCCTTACGCTCCCTTTATCACTAAAGGTTTGAATAAAATCTTCAAAGAGCTAGATCTCAGAATAGTTTACAGTTCTGGGACTAGTTTACGAAGTCCCATCGGTAACCCTAAAGATAAAATGCAACCTTTACAAAAGTCAGATATTTTCGAAATCAATTGTAAAGATTGTAATCAAAAATATATTGGGCAAACCAGGAGAGCAGTCTCAACTAGATTTAAAGAGCATATGGCGAATCTTAGATTTAATAGAATTGAGAAATCGAGCGTTGCCCAACACATTTTTGAAACAGATCACAACATCGATCATACGAATGTTAGATTAATTAGACAAATAAACAATTGTAAGTTTCTAAATGTTTTCGAAAGTTTAGAAATATATAAAAATAAGTCATGTGTAATGAACTGTGACAATGGGCCTATCCCGTATTCGTCATTGTTTTCGTTAATCGGAAATTAATGATGGGTATCGGGTTGACCGTGCATAACATTTTAGGTTACCTGTTATTTGTAGGTTTTATTTTAATTTAGTTTTATTATCACCTTGATAATGACAGCATTGCTGTTGAAACGCGTCGGTGTTTTAGTTAAAACTTGTTTGGTGTTTAGTGGGTTAAAGTGTTTAGTGTCAAATGTAAGTTTCTAAATGTTTTTGAAAGTTTAAAAATATACAAAAATAAGTAATGTGTAATGAACTCTGACAACGGTCCTATCCCGGATTTGTCATTGTTTTCGCTAATCGCAAATTAATGATGCGTATCGGATTGACCGTGCATAACATTTAGGTTACCTGTTATTTGTAGGTTTTATTTTAATTTAGTTTTATTATCGTCTTGATAATGGCAGCGGTGCTATTGAAACGCGTCGGTGCTTTAGTTAAAGCTTGTTTGGTGTTTAGTGGGTTGAAGTGTTTAGTGTACTACTTCTGCACCGAGAGATCCAGTAAAGAACTAAGAAAAATCCTCTTTTATAATTTTTCAAAGAGAACTTAGTCAATACGTTTTCCTTACTCTTCCCTTAGCAGTAGGTGTTACTTAAGACAAGCATTAAGGATTACTTGATTAAAGTATTATAAATAGTATCCCAATAAGTTTTATATTTAACTTATTCTATTTGTATTACTCACATGACTATAAAGGAAGCAATTGCTAACTTGTAGGTAGCAGCAAGTATGACATCTTAAAGAGAGGTATACTTCCCACTCTTTGACTAAATGTCTCTTCAGTGTAGGTAGTTCAATGTGCTAATATTTCACTTAAGTGGCGAGTAATTAGAAGCGTACACCAATTTAGTAAAGTTTCATAAAATAGTTTACTCTGATTAATGGGATCCACTCAATTTTTTTCACCAAGTGGTTCTTATTACAATACCTCATTGATTACTGAATAATTTTGTATAGTAAATGTTGTATTTTATGTTTACCGACTGCAGTTTTGTTCCATTTCTACTGGCTCGAATATACACTTCTAGTATTTGTGACAGAATATTCAAATTGTATTTGAATGGTCATTAACTACTAAGATACTAAAATGCACTGCTCGTACTTGTCACAAACTTGGAGATAAGACTGAGAATTTGTGGTATTCCATCTTTTTGTTTTATTTGAAAAGTAGCCTTTTCTGTTTTCATTGCACAGATATCATAAATAATTATGATTTCTGTTGCTAATATCTAAACGAACGGCTTACCGACTATATCTTGTAATAACTAACACAAACCGCATGTGTATTAATAAAATTTCGCATAACGAGGTGGACTTAGCATTGCATACTCACGAGCACCTTTAGAATATCCGCACATATTTTCGAGTGCGGACAATAAATAAAATTATACGCTCACATTCACATGTTAACCATACAGGACGAAATTAGCATAAAATGTTAAAATATGATTTTATATTTACGAAGTTAAAAGCTGCGTATGTACATCAAATCAAGTTTCCTTATTTCCGCGACCGTAATAACAGTCCGCCTCTTCAGTTTCAAGAGCTAAAGACCATCACACGGTTACACGCGGTAAACGTACGGTTATAATTGTTCATTATTTCACCGACATCCTCTACTGAATTGGTTGGTCACAAGAGCACAGACGCACTACATATACATTCAAGCGAAAGGAGAGGAGAAAGAATACCCATACAAAGGTACAATTGCGTCGTCCATTTGCATTTATATTCTATTCAAGTGCACGGAGCTGATAAACATCGCTAAAAGAGACAGTACGCGCATCAAGAATTAACAAACTCCACAGAGTCTCTACTTCGAACCACTGGCTAGGAGAGTCTTCGTTTGAGTTTTTCTTTGTACCGTCAAGATTTTTGATTGGCCGCTCGAAAGGAATAGTGGACGGAATTGTCCAAACCAGATTTGAATAGATGTTACTTGTTTTATGGTTGAACACGTGTTCTGGTACAGTTTTAATATTACGACTTGTTACTGTTTCGTATTTATTATATGCACTATTAGTCCAGCTGCATAAAGAAGAACAGTTTCGATTAAATAATTCTAGTTTTAAAATACGGTTGATAAAAAAAAATTCATGAGAGAATAATTGCTTAAGCTCCTTTTGTTTAGCTGTTATAAATAGATGAACACCTGCTAAAATTTAATATAATTTAATCATATTTTCAAGAAATGTATCTTGTTCCTATGTACATGTATCTTTGTTTGTTTTTCTTCACATTATTAACTAAAGTGTCAGTTTGATATTATTTAGCACTAGTGGAGTATAGAAGAACGTCTCCTATCGCAGAATTGCTCATGCTTTTGTTCAAAATTAACAGCATTGCTGCTAGTCTTATAAAAGATTTTGTTCTGCCTTATGGATTATCGTATAATCACGTTACGGTTTAAATACCTTATGGCAAACTTGTGAAATTTGGCGTACAAGTCCATCTCGCTTAGGAATTGTCTTACTTTTCGATTTATTTGATTATTTATATCATTATTATCAAATCAGAAGGATCCATTATTTTTTGTCCTTTCGGCAATTGATGGTAAATCAGGACCATCTGACAGAAAAGGCTAAGTACCCAACTTCTATATTTTAAGATATTGCCATAAATAGATTCTATATACCACCTTTTATTCTATAGAAAAAAGCTAAGTAGTAGTACAGAACCTCAAAGGTAGGTACAAATATTTAATAAGAGATGTCAAAAAGGACAAAGTCCCAATTAAAGCAAATTTAATTAATAACTTAATTTTGAGATCTTGGTACTTAACCCCTTTATACCGAATACTTTTCAAATATTGATAACAAATTATATACGGTCACCCATAAAATATGCAAGACAAAATATCGTTTTATATTGGAAGCCATGTATAAACCTAATAATTATTCATTAGGTCTATACATTCATATACAGGCTAACAACTCTAACTACGAAAGCCTATTGATAGGAGAGGGTGGTGGGGGTTAAAATTAAATGTAGCCATTCTATTGTCAACTTATTTATATGACAGGAATGTCAGAGGTTATGTCAAATAGTTTACCGAACCATCAAACAATCCTAATGGAATACACAATTAATGAAAAAGTGCAAATTATAAAGTGGCTTTATAATTTGCCATAGTATTTGACATAACCACTGACATTCCTGTCATACAAACAGTTGACAATACTAAAATGGGATACATTTAATTTTACCTCTCACTACCTTCCCCTATCAATAGGCTTTCGTAGTTTCATGTATACAGTGTGTTGCCGGATAGGTGTCCCAATAACAAACAATTTTTTATTATGGAGGTATGGACAGAAACATTCTTCGTAAAAGTTTTTCCTTGATCTGAAATATACAAATAATACTACTCTTCTAAATTAATATCATGATAAGGCGTAAAATAGTTGATTTTTGTAAATTTTGGACATTTTTCTAAGTCAGTATGATGTTGCACTCATATCTAGTTGCATTGAACGTAATGCATTGCATATCGTGATCAAGATTGAACATTTTTCTCCATACAAGATTAAGCAAAAACATTTTTCAGATCAAGCAAAAACTTTTACAAAGAACATTTTTCTCCATACAACCATAATAAAAAAGTTTTTGCTATTGGGACACCGATCCGGCAACACACTGTACAAGATGTAAATTGGCAAGCCATTTTACTTACAGATAAAACATCAGCAACACCAACATCACAAAGTTCGATTACTCGAACTCGTGTAGCAATTTTTTATAATATGAGAAGCTACATAAATCAGATAAAGAAGTGTCCTATCATTACAGTAGTTCAAACATATGCGAATAGATGACGTTGTAATATGTTATCGACGATATCTAGTATAGAACTGTTGATTAGGTGTAGTATTTTCCAATGTGAAATGTCAAATAACAGCACACTTGTTAGAACATCATACATGTCGACTTGCTTTATTCTTTTTATCTGCAATATTATTTCTGGTAATAATCTTCTTTTAAAGTAGAAACAACGATAAATTTTTGTTCTGAAGGTATACAGAAACGGCTAACCGAATGAAGTTAATAGGTAATCAACATTGTTTGCAAATATTTTTATAATGTTTAAGAGAGCTGAATAACATGTCGATACAGAAATGTGCATAGGCTTTTGACTTTACGAAATTGAAATTTAGCTACAAATTTAGTTAGTGACGAGGGATTACCAAAACAATATCTTCACTAGGTTGAATTTCAATGGAAATTAGATCGATAGTGATCTTAGTTTTGTATGTCTCAAAGTTGCAAGTTGCAGTCTCTTTTAAATAAATAAGTACCAATATATCTTATACTACTTGAAGACAATTCCATTTTTATGCTGTTGCATACCACGAAGCAGAGGTCCGTGAAGTTAGCCCCTAAAGTGTCAATTTTTTGTTTCGAAAATGTCTTGTTCGTTAGTGCTTCGTTAGTGCTTCTTAGTGCTTCAACTATTTTCGTTAGTGCTTTTTCCGTTCTCTGCATATTAAGGGTTTTGTAATTTCAAGGTCAGCCCCGACAATCTATCAAAATGGACGAAATTTGATACTATGGTTTAGTGCTTCGTTAGTGCTTCTTAGTGCTTCAAATAGTTTCGATAGTGCTTGTCTAGTTTTTTAGATATTTTAGATTTTAACTTCAAGGTCAGCCCCTAAACATTTTCCTATTGACTCAAATTTGGTGTCAGTTTTTAGTGCTTCGTTAGTGCTTCTTAGTGCTTCAAATAGTTTCGATAGTGCTTGTCTAGTTTTTTAGATATTTTAGATTTTAACTTCAAGGTCAGCCCCTAAACATTTTCCTATTGACTCAAATTTGGTGTCAGCTTTTAGTGCTTCGTTAGTGCTTCATAGTGCTTCAAATAGTTTCGATAGTGCTTGCCTAGTTTTCCAGATATTTTAGATTTTAACTTCAAGGTCAGCCCCTAAACATTTTCCTATTGACTCAAATTTGGTGTCAGCTTTTAGTGTTTCGTTAGTGCTTCTGAGTGCTTTAAAAAGTTACATTCACGATTCTTTCCTTTTCGAGATATTTAACTATTCATTTTTAAGGTCTATCCTCGAATCATATGGGATTGAGTTAAATCTAGGGTCGTTTCTAGCGCATCATTGGTGCTTTCTAGTGCTTTAGATAGTTTTGTTAATGGTTTCGCCATTTCCTGATTATTCAGTATTTTTTATTTCCAAATTTGCACCCAAATTCTTTCGAAATGTAAAAAAAAACATAGGGACGCCAAAGAAGCAAACATTGGTTCAACGGCAGGTGGCGCCATAGTACTTAGAAAATAAATACAGATATTTGGGATTCTCTGAGAGAAGCAGAAACACAATGTTTGGGGATTATACTCGATTTATATAATACAATATATAAATATAATAGTCGTGAATTTTTAGTGTTAGCATTGTGTAAGACTAAAAGGAAAGTGACTACAAAATATCCTATTGGAATATGCTTTAATTTTACTAATGTTGCTAACCCGATTTTTATCGGAAAGTATGTGCATCCTGACTTTTTAAGTTGTTTTATTTTCAGAAAGGACGTCGTTGAAATTGACGAAAAGACATGTATGTAGATAAAAAAAAGATGTAATCATTATATATAGATTATTCAAGTAAATCAGTCGAAAAGTGTTGAGTTTTATTTAACTTAAAAGGAGATCTTACAATTGAAGCCCTTGGTGAAACAAGGTGTTAACTCAATTTTTATAACTTTAAAGTTTATCAAGTGTCACTTTTTGTCTAAACACCTTGTACCTATTTTACCAACTTTTTTAGGTAATTTTACATTGAAATAGGATCAAAATTCTTATGATCATCACATTTAGCTAAAATATAGCGGCAACTCGGGAATAGTAAATTAGGTTATAAGTTATTTCGTTTGAATTGAATGGTATGGAAAAATGCTCATCACCTCCAACCAATAGATGGCGCTGATGACATGTCGCCGCTCAAGCAAAGAAGTTTCCAGTATTATAATAGTACAGTATTTGGTGCCATCTGGTGGCTGGAAGTTTTACTACCAGACAGAGTAGGAGTTAATACCTTCTTGCATGCAATAATTGCCAATTCAGAAAAAAGTGAGTTAACACCTTGTTACACCAAGGGTTTCAATTGTAACTGTACAATCTGTACATAGTAATTATTTTAAAGTGTAGTGCTTTGCTAAGATAAGTTGCGCATATGTATATTGACAATTTAAGGTGACCAACTGTACTCTTTTAGGGAGTTTTGTACTCCTTTTTCGTGAAACGTACTCCTTTTAAATCCTACTCCTCCACATTTTTTGTACTCCTAAAAATATAAGAACTAAAATATTTCTAATTGTACTCCTTTTGAACAAAAAATAGTTGATAGCTTTGTCGGTCTAAAAAAAAAACCGTTTGACATACATATTACGATCATTTAGGTACACTTAAATAAATAAAGAGGTACATACTTAATAAATAGGACATTGGCGCAACATGCTTTTATTTGAAAATTTAACACTATCATACACAGAATGAAGAAAATGGCTTAATTTCTATCTGAATTTACTTGTTTTTAAGTTTTTAGTCCATTTTTCTATTAGCTAAATAAAAGGTATTTTATCCTAATTTTTTTAAATTTATATAGTATTACAATATTTTTTATTTAAAAAAACGATTAGTTCTTCCGAAAACACGCTTAAACACGTGTTTTATTTTATTTATTACATAAAAAGGAGAATGTGACAAAACGGCCCTACCACCAATAACGATAAGACATGTCACTGGAAAGCTTTTTTTGTTTATATTATAACTATAATTTTCTTTGCTTTTCTTCGCCAATCGTTGTGGAAAAAGAGTTATGACTAAAAACTGAGATAATTGTAACTAAAAGTTGTAAGTATATTACCAAGAAACGTTATTATACGTTTTATTACAATATTAGAGTAATCATCTACTAAACATGTTGTTTATTACAAAGAAACATAATTATTGCACTTATTAATTTTGCTTATTACAGTAAAACTTACTTCCTTTAAACACAAGTTTTTTCCCATAACGATTTGAGACAAGTCGCCATTACAACTACATATTGTAGTACATTAAAAGAGCTTTCAAATGACGTATGGCTCATCGTTATTGGTGGTGGGACAGAGTCCCATATATTTGGCACATTATCCTTTTAAAAGAAATTATACTGTGTACGCCATGTACCACCATGTGAAATATTATTATTTTTTTGTAGATGCCCCGTAAAGCCAACTATCACCATGAAGTACTTACTTCGAAATTATTGGAGTTTAAACATGAAGTGTTAAAGGGTTTTAATAACACCAGTGCACGAGTTTGGGAGAATGTCAGCAGTGCTATGCAAAATAGAATCTCCGGTAAAGCTGTGTATACACATTGCCGGAAATGCACCGAATGCCAGTTGGTGCTGAACTTAGAAGTTAGTACCTCCAGCGTTCCCATTCAATTAGAATCCGAGAATGAACAGAACTTTTTCAATATGATGGTTCGTTCATTTTAAAATATAGTGAATGGTCATCTTTTATAAATACTGATAATTTACAACTAATGGAGAATTGGACAATAAATTTCGTCGAATTTCTTGACATACATGTTTCAAGAGATTGTATTTGGTGTACCAAAAGGGCAAAAACGACCCTTAATGGTAAATATACTTTTTCCGGTGAATTTTACTGTAGTGATTGTGAATGTTTATTAACTGTTATGTGTTATAATCAGATGGTAAAAGACTTTGACTTAACATTTTACTTTATAAGATGTGATTATGACAAAAACTATATTCACACGAAAAAATGCCATCTACGAGGAGACAAAAGAGATAATATAGGATCAACGCTGGCAACAGGGCAGTTAGGAATAAATATTCGGAGAAATATGGCTCTAGAGCAAATGCAATTTGGGGACACAGAATCCAAATATATTCCAACATTAGAAGTGCTAAGAAAAGCAAAACAAAACTACAAAGAAAAAAAATCAAAAGTGGATTTTGAAGTTGATTCATTGGCCACTTTGCTGAAACTGAAATATTGTATGCCATACAACACATATTTGCATAATATAGGATTGGACCCATTTTTTATTTTTTACTGGACACCTGAGCAAAAGCAAATATTTGATACATTCTGCAAATATGAAGTTTGGCCTACACTGCAATTGGATGCAACTGGATCCGTGGTAAAGAAAATTTCAAGACCAAATAATAACCAGTCATCTAATATATTTTTATATCAAGGAATAATATCATTCACTAACAAAAAGAGTACAAGTGCATCACAGTTACCCATTTTTCAAATGCTATCTGAAAGTCATAATATTGAGACCATATCATTTTGGCTTGGGACATGGAAAAAAGCATATAAACCAAAATTGAAAATTGTGGTTGTAGATCATTCTCTTGCATTATTGGGGGAATTGCAAAATCACTGGCAGAATGTTCTAATTTGAGTCAATACATAACTGAATGTTTTCTGTTACTGACAAAACAATCCAATGTAAATCCTTTGATTTACATACGAGCCGACTATGCTCATATTATAAAACTAATTCGGAGTTGGGACTGTTTTAGAAAACAAAGTAAGGTAATGAAGGAATTTTATATGCGTTCCATGGCCAATTTAATTAAAGCAAGTGAGTTTGAAGATTTCAAAAAAATTTTAGGTTGCCTCATCATTGTTTCTAATAGCCTATATGAGACAACAAATAACATAGAGAATGAATGTGGACGGTCCAAGAAATATTTGAAGTGTATTATAGCTGGTTTTGAAGAATTTGAAGTAGACGGTGCTCAAGCAGGGGTGAAGAATATAATCATTTACAATCATTTACAATCAGCGATGAATTTAACTCATTGAATCCTAACATTGTGACAGATTGGATAAATGAATTTTATGAAGAGTTGCTACGCAGATCTTCAGGGATTGAATTAGAAGGTTTTAGCAACAATGAAAACTTTTTTTATTTGCCAGATTTTAGTAGGTCGCTAAAGAAATTTTTAAAAACCTTTGTAATTTGGAGTGGTGTCTTAAGGCCGTTTATGGAATGTGAACAGTTAACTGCTACGTCCGCCAATGTAGAAAGTTATTTTAATGATTTGAAAAATAGGTCGTTTACTGGAGAAACACTGCCAATAACTATTGACAAATTTGTTGTCAAACATATCGATGCTATACAAGGGATGATGATTTTAGCTAAGAATAACATCCCAAATGATATTGACCATGACAAAGAAAGAGACAGTGATGAACCATTGGAGAATTGGAAGGGCCTTGCTGTGAAAAGAAGAAAAAGGTTTCCTACTATGGACAGTTGTGTCCTGAGATTATGTATGCAACAGAAAATCAAAAAGTTAAAATTGCTTTACTTCATAATGGAAATCGGTTAACAAGAACCTACAATTTCGACAAAAGGAAATACATAATCAAAAACACGTGTCCATTTGATGCCTTGTCCCAGATAATCTCTGCTGCATATTGCGACAGTAAACAATTTCAGCAAACTGTTGAATTTGTGAATCATGAGTTGATATCATTTATAAAAGATTTAGTACAAATAGGCACAACAAGAAATAAAATATACTATAAAAGGTTTGAATTTTTAAGGAAACTTTTTGAAGTTACGGAATTGGTAGACGGAACTTTACAGATTAATTGTGCTACAAATGCATGCCTTCTACTAGAGAAAATTATAGGAAAATGTGAAATATTAGCAAGCGCGTCTGAAGTCACCTTGTGTTCAAATTGCCAAAAAGAACAAAAACATACTCAATTTTTTTTACCGGTAAATATTGATGTGATATCGGAATCAATAGATTCACTTCAGGATTCTATTTTAAACGCTTTGTTAAAGGACATTAAATGTAGAGGATGTAAGAATCAAGTTTCCGTCCAGCATACCAGCAATAATCAAATTTTCCTAGAGCTTCCTGACTTAGCCATTTGCTTAAAAAACATACCACTTATAATTAACTTAAATAGGAAACAATATACTTTTCGAGCAGGAATTGTATTTCACAAACCACCTACTATTGATACAATTGGCCACTATGTAGCTATTTGTAGGAGAAATGATGCATGCTACGAACTATACGACGACCTTTTAGATAAGCTGCAAAATGTTGGAAAAGAAACGTCCTTTACATTTCAAATTTTACTTTATACAGTCTAGGAGTAATACATTTTGTTTATGATTAGGTACGTAGTTAGGTATTCTATACCATAGGCTGTTAAATATTTTTAATACTCAGGTATATGTAAAAAACTACTAAATACAAGTAACTAAATGTTTAAGTGGCAGTTGCATACTTTCTTTATGTATACGTAGAAATCGTAGAATTAACTTCCACGGTAGACTGTTAAATATCCTTTTAATATTTTCAAGCAATGTTGTTATAATTTAATGAGAATAGAAAACCAGTGTTGTGTTTAATGCCCTTTATATATTAATAATAAATGTTAAACGAGTCTCAAATATTTGTTAATTTTAGCTTAAGTCATCTCCACTTGTTTTCGAGATGTTGACAGGTGAAAAGTTGTTATTTTCCAACTTTGGACAATTATAGAATCTAAACCATTTCTCCCATAGCAAATTTTATTGGTAAAGTTAGGGCACACTGAGTGTATTTCTATCAGTTATTTACTCAAGTCTACAAAGAGATGGAAATACACTCAGTGCACACTAAGTTTACCAATAGAATTCGCTATTAGAGCAAAACGGCTTGCACGATCTTATCTTACTTTTTAAGAGCTATTAAAGGATACTACAGTTTATTTTAACTGCTCCTGTGAAAACTTGGCAGCTCCTGCCAAAATGGACTTTAGTGTAACTTGATAGGTCTAAGAACTAAGATAGGATTATGAAACTTGTTTTCATGAGAGAAATCGTTTAGCTTTCCAAAATTGGAAAATGTCATCTTTTCACCTGCCAATATCTCGAAAATAGTAAGATATAGGTAGGTATTATACTTAGGTAGTGTTATACAAAGAATATTTCCATTTTAAGAAGAATCCAACAAGTCACTAATATTCACGGTGTTTTATTTAAAATGAAACAGTTGATAGTGATTACTAAGAAAACTATGTAAAGCACTAAAAAGCACTAACGATGCGCCAAGAAACGATTCTAATTTTAAGTCAATAACATACGATTTACGGCGGACCTTGAAAATGAAGTTTATATATGAGTTAAATATCTCGAAAAAAAAAAACCAATCGTAAATGCAACTTTTTAAAGGAAAATATTTTGGAAGTTAAAATTTAAAATATCTAAAAAACTAGGCAAGCACTATCAAAACTATTTGAAGCACTAAGAAGCACTAACGAAGCACTAAAAACTGACACCAAATTTGAGTCAATAGGAAAATGTTTAGGGGCTGACCTTGAAGTTAAAATCTGAAATATCTAAAAAACTAGGCAAGCACTATCGAAACTATTTGAAGCACTAAGAAGCACTAACAAAGCACTAAAAACTGACACCAAATTTGAGTCAATAGGAAAATGTTTAGGGGCTGATCTTGAAGTTAAAATCTGAAATATCTAAAAAACTAGGCAAGCACTATCGAAACTATTTGGACGCACTAAGAAGCACTAACGAAGCACTAAAAACTGACACCAAATTTGAGTCAATAGGAAAATGTTTAGGGGCTGACCTTGAAGTTAAAATCTAAAATATCTAAAAAACTAGACAAGCACTATCGAAACTATTTGAAGCACTAAGAAGCACTAACGAAGCACTAAACCATAGTATCAAATTTCGTCCATTTTGATAGATTGTCGGGGCTGACCTTGAAATTACAAAACCCTTAATATGCAGAGAACGGAAAAAGCACTAACGAAAATAGTTGAAGCACTAAGAAGCACTAACGAAGCACTAACGAACAAGACATTTTCGAAACAAAAAATTGACACTTTAGGGGCTAACTTCACGGACCTACGAAGCAGTGGTACTGGCTTTTTAGTATGTGTAGACCATCAGATGAAACACTTAATAAATTATCGTAGTTTCTATTAAAATCTTCAATACATCACATCAGGTTTATCGAAATGTCACAGGTACCTGTATAAAATTAATAATTCTGGATATCTCATGTTATACCATATATAATATTGACGCAATACAAAACACCCCACTACGTCACGAGTAGTTTTTCAAACTGCTGAAAAATTGGGTGTATTCTTTGCAAATTATGCAAGCGCGAGATAAAAACCTTCCAACCACATGATGTTAAATGTCAAGCAGTAGTTCTGCACAGAGTTAGCTTTTCTTAATTTACATGAATTATTGTAAATTATTACCTTATGGAAATAATATTTTTACCGACTTCATGACAATGCACACGGCTTGTTCAAACGGTGTTAACTGATATTCTCTATTGTTCGGACAAGGCGATAAATAAATTAACCCACTCTAAACTCTTCGTTTTGGTCTGAAATCTGGAACATAAATTTCATTAAGTGCGTTACTGGTATGGTAGCTTAAGTTAGAGTCGGTCAGGTATCTACTGACCATATTGTATCCCGCAGTGGCCGCTGGACACACTCACGTATTAACTGTACGCTTTATTTCTGCAAATTTATTTTATTTGAAGTCGCAGATCTGATAAAGAAACACAGTATTGATCTGAATTGTGTATCGATGTTTTATTATGCACATTGTTGTGTTGAGTACCATTATTTATATTATTGTTTTAGAGTCCGAAGCTCAGCGTTATTTATTGGCCCGACGATGGATTCTTGCTGATTTCGGAATTTCTGTTATTCGTTTTTAAGTTCTTGCCTTCTCGTCGCCCGTCTTATACTGTTTTATTTTTTTCCTATATGGCGTTTCCATAATCAAATCAATGAATGTTTGCTTGCATATGTATAACTCCATTTCGTATAAACTGATAAATGTTACGAGTTTTCTTATTTATACGGTGCGCTTTTAGACGCCGCTTTTTATCGTTTAATTTGGATAATGTATATTTCTCAGAATAATTCATTAATTTGCACAGTTTTCGTGTTCCCTCTGTGAGAACTAAGTAAATATTAAAAATGTATTAGAAAGAAAAGCAGTCACGTTATAATTAATTTATGTTATAGTTGGATTTTGTTGCCTTTAGGCGTAAAAGATTTGAAATATTATCTACGGTACTTCTTCTACGACAACACGATCAGCTTAAGATACAGATAGTGTAGGATGTTTGTTATACCTTTTTTTGATTCATACAAATATAATCAAGTGTTGGATTCTTTGCACCTCTTGACGCAATCTTCGTGTTACTAAAGCTGGGTAATCATTAGAGGGATGTGGTACATCGAACTTAACGTAACTTTTTGATCAAATGTCATCCGCAGAAGATGAAGACTTGCGGTTAACCTTAATCAAGATAATTAACGTTCCTCATAACTATGTATTGTGACCATGATTTTGAAGAATTGACCATGTATACAGCATGGTTTATTTTCTTTTATAGAATGAACAGAGAGAGCTTTGTAGTATTACTTTCCTTGGTTGGAGTACTAATTTTGAAGATCACAACTTACAAATCTTGTATGAATCAAAAAGGATGAATAACTTTAAGAAAAATAAATAATGAATAGGGTAATTGGCGGTTTAATATTTATTAAATATGCAGATACGAAAGTACATTAAATGTGACGTTCTTTTAACAGTGAGCCAAATTGTTAATGTCCACAAATAATGTTTATGAATTGGTTGATTGTAATTGTAGTGTGTATTGAAGTACATACTTGGTACATGTTCTCCATGATCCTGTGAAACGTTCCATCTTGGAATGTACCTTACCGAAAACAGATTTATTGGAATGACGATGGAAGATTTTTAAAATCAATTGTTCAAATACAAGATTGATGAGTTACAGTACTGTGAAAATTAATGGAACCATTCTGATAATTTGCATTTCGTACATATTGTGACACTATAGTCACTAAAAAGCTGCCAAAGCATTAAAAACATAACCTATAATTCTGCTCTTGCTTTTAGAAATTGGTGTGCAGAAATTTTACATGCGAAGTTTTTTTGTGCATTATGTATTATTTAAAGCTGTATATTCCAGAATCAGTGAGTTTGTGTAGTCGAGTGATGGACATCACGCCCAGGAAGCGAGAAAAGATTGTCACATTGGGCGAACACACGTCTATATTACAAAGAAACATTGTGAAACAGTAGGTTGTGCAAATGATCGATGTTTGCTTCAAAATTGCAAGTTGAACTAAAAAAAAAAAAAACAAGTTAGGACCTGCAACTAGACTTACCAGGATTAGGTGTAATAATACGTAACTCATCTGTCAATAAACAGAGGCTGGCCTGGAGCAGAAAATGCTGCAACAGAAGACTGAAAAAAAGTCTAATTTGCTGATGAAATTCACTTCATAGTTTCCTGCTCCCTGCTACGCGTTGAATGTAATATTGAAATATTACCAAGATAACGAGATAATTGTTGATTCGCCTAGGAATTCACCCGACCTATTGAGAATTTGTGGGTCACTTACAAAGCTAGATTATCTAAAATCGAGTGCACTGCAAAGACAAAGATGACAGAACTGATCCTTCGGGTCTGGTATCGTGATGAAAGTATCTCTGAAAAGTGGAAAAAACTACCAGTCCATACCAAAACAGGTAAAATCAGTTATTGAAGCTAAATGTTAACATATTTCATATTAATTAGTGTATTGGCAATTGCATAATTTAAAAAAAAAATATTTAACACGCAATAAATGATTTTCCCATAACAATTGTCTGTGATTATTAATTTGTATAAAACTGTAAGTGTTCAAAAAAAATTGCTTCAGTAGATTCAAAAGATACAAATGTAAAAAGTTGGTAAATCGTGTGATTTTTACAGACTCATTAACGTTACCTACTCTACATTTCTTGTCATGTAAACATCTGTAAACTCAGTAGATATAGTTATTAAATTATATGCATTTTTCAACTTGTAAAGTACTCTTTCAGCTACTATGTGGCAAGTTTCTTTAACTAACCAAATAATCCACACCAAAAGAGAAGATTTTTTAACTACTATAACAGGATGTTGACGAGCCTGTTGAATGGATTACAGGGTTTTTGCATACGAACATACATTGTATATGGACGGATGTCTTATATTTAATTTAGTACTCCTATTTATAATACGCATACGGTCCTGGGGGCACACTTGACCGATATTCATGCACATGAATATAAAGTTCTAATTAAACGATTTTAGATGGGTGTGCGACAAAGAAGCGGACGCGCTTTTGTTTGAAGTGTGACAGATGTGTTGCAAATTACTGAGCTGAAATTTAAAATGGAGAAAAAGAACTATAAGGGAGAAATGAGTTTTCCATCTGTTGTAGATTTTTTAGGTAGCTACTTATTAAGAAACTATTAAGGAGTGAGATGATTTTGAAAACAATGGATCATAATACCAAATGCGTTTTAAAATACATTTTAAAGTTTTTTCTACACACAGGAATATTATATTTACAATATTAGGCTTTGCTTTTTGCGAATGTATTTCATCTTGTAATAAAGTGTTAGATTTTCAAGTTATAGTGTAGATTTAAATAGTATAAATCATGTTTCAAATAAATATTGTTTCGTAGATATACAGGAATTATTTGAATAGTAGCATGCATGTTATAGCATTAATACTAAGATTTTAGTTTTACAAGTTTTGCCTAGCATGCATGCAATTCACTTTAACTTTTAAAATTGATGTTATTCCTGATGGTGTTTTAAATGAAACACTGTGATTTCCTACGTAATATTTCGGATGTGATATTTGCTCGTTCCTCAGGCTATAACAAAACTGTTAACTTAAACAAAAAAAACACAGTTAATTTATGACATTATTGATATTTAGTCTTTTATAATTAATTTAATAAATTTAATAAACGCAGAAATTTTTAGACTAAAAACAGATACATATGTTAGAACTAAAAAGTTTCGGCATTGCAAATAATATGACAGCCTTAAAAGCTCTAGCATCTTATTATATAGCCTCCAAACTAGTATGGGAATGTCTGTAAAACCTACCTATTCTGGCCAGAAACAACAAGGTTACCTTGGGCGGTGCAGGGACATAGAGGTATAGCGGGCAATAAAACTGCAGACCAGATAGCGAGGGAAGGTTCCCAAATGAATTTACCGGATCGGAGCCAGGTCTAGGTATCACAAAGAGTACATGGTGCTACTAAGGGGTGAATTATAAAACAACATCAACAATTTGAACCATGTAGCTGGACAAAGGTACAGCAAACGGATGATAGAATGACCGTCACAACAATTAATTGCTGACTTACTTGCATTAAACAGGATTCAGCTTAGAGCAGTAACATGTCTATTAACAGGACATGGCTGCCTAAGAGGTCACCTGCACAAGATGGGGATCTACAAAGGTGAATCCCAATGTAGAATCTGTAATGAGAAGGAGGACACAGCCTCCCTCCTCTTCGAATGCGTAGCCTTAAGTCAACGTAAGGTTGTTATGCAAAGCGCGTTTGATTTACCAGTGGAGAAAGATTTACCAAATAGGCTTCTAAACCTGATCGAGGGAATTAACCTGTTTGAGTAATATGAAGTCAAGGTAGGAATTACACAATAGGCCCAGTGAGCCACAATGTTAGGGATAACTAAAGACTACCTTGCCTTGATAGTAATCAATCAATCAATCAACGTATCCAGACATTCCATCTCTAAGCAAACCGTTGAAAAGAACTGTTTGTGAGCTACTACCTCCAATATATTCAAGTTGTTTTGCAAATTCAACGGACGAGAAAGATATATATGTATATTCAAGCTGAAACCAGCTGCTACACACAAAAAATAGTAATAAAAAAAAGGCTTTGCTGTCTAACGCTTCGTCCATAACGTACACATACATTGTAGGAACACTTTTCGAGTGACAAATCAAGTATTTGAAATCATTGAAGTTGTGTATAAATTTTTCGATTGTTTAACAAAGTGTGTTCATGCTGCTCTTATAAATAATATGTCATATATGAGTTCATTTTTTTTTAATGTTACAAAGCCTGTCTTATATGGTTTGCGACTAAATTACTTAACTGATTATGGTTTGATAGAACTTATGTTTACTGGACTTGAAGATTTTGATGTACCTACATGGTATTACTATGTCGCTATAACTTATCATTAGGACATAATGCGTTGTATGAACTCCAATTTATTGTACTTCAAGAACTATTGCTTTCTTCTTTTCATCTGGCACTTCCCAAGAAAATTAATTAATTAATAATTAACAGCAAAGACGACTTTCGACGGTTAGTAGAAGTTAGTGTTGCAAAATTTCAGTAAGTATTAAGAAGTTGTTCATAACCATTTTTTATTTGCTAACTATGTAGTAAGCTTTGTTCACATAGTTTTAAATATAATAAAAATAAAATTGTATATACAGATGGACTTTATTTACTATAGTCAATACATATTTACAACGCTTAGCGGCATTACAGTTTTTTAACATTAAGCATGCGGAAGTTAATCATTGGATTATGCTAATTCACAGGCTACTATAAAATGCAGTGTAGGTCCATCAAAATGAAAAAAAAATCCGATATAAGTACAAAAAACCTGGAATAATAATTAACCACCGCATTAAATTGTAACAGATGTGCTGCGAAGAATGTAGAAGCAAATCATTAGGAACGAGGGGTGCTTCCTCCTTTTCTACTGTGTATTATACACGTATGTGTGTGCAGCTACATATTTTTTGTTTTTATTTATCCTCGCTATTGTACCACTGCGGGTGTTGCAACGACACGTACCCCTAAAAAGCACCTAATACATTAATTGCCTTTTGGGGTAGAGGGAAGCGTATAGTATTCGGCGGACGACGTTTTTTTCTGAGGTTTCGTCATAGTCTATTTTTTCCTTTCGGTAGAAAGGTATTCATATTTGCCTGTTACTGTTTGGATTTAGTAATCGGTTTCTCTTTGTTATTTTGTTTTTATATATATAATGTGTCTTAGAAAGAAAGCTATCAAAAAAATTGTTCCATTGATAAATTTTTAGTGAGCTGCTTTATTATTATGCTAACGATTTAGAATTTTCCAGCATTAATTATAAGCTACATATATTTACTGAGAGAAGGTAACTGATTCGATTTAATGTGCGTATGTATGTTCATATTTGGTACTACATAGCTACTGTCTAGATTTCCTATCAATGCTTTACGACATCCAGAGGCAGTTACTGCTCTTGTTATTATTACACTTATAATTATTGTGTTATTGCTATTAACCAGCTTGGTGATACAGTGACAAGAGGGCCAACTGATTATTGTTAGGCGAGCGTTCGAATCCGCTCAGAGAAGACTGAAGTCGTACTTACACAAATTGACTTTTCATCAGTTATGTTTTCCGTTGCCGTTGATGGAGCACTACTGCCTTTACACATTGTCAAAAACATTTCCATAATACGTGGATTGACGATCATTCAGGGGGTCTTATATGACATCACTAAAAATGTTTGGTTCGATTTATTCCTATTTGAAAGGTAGTTCCGAAAGTTTGCTTTAGAATATCTACGACGACGTAATGGTAAAGTAGTTATAACTGGCGACAACATTGTTGATCACTTATCCATTTCAGTTATTGAATAATATGAAAATATAATATAACGGTTGCGCTTGGCGTAACCTATTTTCGTTCCCTGAAACGAGGATACCCAAAATATTCACAAGCTTAGAAGAAAGGTAATCGCGGCACCTTGCATAAGTAATTGTGTGCTGCTTAATTAAATAAAACATTCTACAGATTAGAAAATTCAAAAATAAATGCAATTTCTGAGTTTAGGGCATGTGGCTGCATGCTTTTAGATCGAAGCCTCAATAGTCCTTAATAAATTACCAGGTTCAAAGATAGAAGAGAAAGAAGTATGATCTACTATACTTAAAGAGATCTTCCAAACATTTAGAAAAACCGAACTAATAGGATAATGAAGAAATACAAGAAAGAGCCCGCAACTCACTATAATGAAAGCTCTTACAGATGAGGATGGAGCACTAATTGATATTTACGATCCTGAAAGGCAACATTACATAAGTGGTTCTATTAAATAGTTTTGTTTCGTGTGCCTTTGAAAAATACTAAAAAGGAAACAATAAAATAATTTGTGGTAGAGGTAAGGAAAAATGTAAGGACGATAAAAATCTGAATTATGAATGCATGTGATATAGTGACCTACATTATGCTATGTATTTCCTAATAAGAGAACAATTAAGAAGTTCTAAGTAAACTTACAATTAAAGGAAGAGATGCGCGTTTTATTCCGAGGCAAAATTCCTGATTCAATTTTTTATATTTTGCATCGACTTATAAACTTTTGTTCATTTTTTAAGCGGAATATGTTTTATATTAGGTACTTCTGTAAATATATTTTACCTCATATTAAACAGTTGTTTTTAGTTTATAAATCTAAGATTTGCTGGAAAAGTTTTATACTAGTTTCGACAAAATAAAATTGTTATAAATGCGTCTCTTTTACATTTTTGGGGTGTTTCAAGTCTTCCCTTTTTGTGTCTTTTTAATTATAATTTATTTTATTTAGAATGACATTGTGCTGACATGTAGTTTTCGTATATGTGTGTGTTTCAACCAATACATTTAATTAAATCTGACTTAAAGTACCATAAAACTTTATAAATATAACCCTTATGCACAATAGACGAGTACGATAGATGGCCGACTGTTCTCGAGGAGTGAGTCAGTACTAAAGCACATCACTGTGGATATGTACAGTGATGTGCATTAAAACTGACTCAACGTGCCGTAAAACATTGTAAACATAACCCTTATGTGCCATATTTGATTTATAAGAATAATGAACTGGTCGATTCCGAACTACCTGGCATAGGTTATCTTCCCATTTAAGAGAGAATCATTTAGATACAAACATTGTTGTATTACTTGCTGTAGACAGAACGTAAATTGAATTAAAATAGTATATAGATCTGCATTTGAAATTTAAATTATATCGGGAGAGCGAGATTGTTTGAACGCATTTGGCAGCTCTGGTTCATGAATATCCCTAACCTGCCACCAAATATTCAACCTAGTATATGACATTTCCAACAACTATGAAGTTAGCTTATCTCAGTCAGGTATGCCAAATGCGTTCAAACAATCTCGCTCTCCCTTTATATAAAAAGCAGATTTTATGAAAAAGACGAATCATTTTTTTCTCATAACAGGCTGACTAATATGCTTAATACCTATTAATTAAGAGTTACTGGGTACTTGGGTATTTTTAAATTAGTTATGAGGTACAGAAAAGTTAAACATTGTGTTTGTAATATGGTAGATATATTACTAATCAAATATCTTCATACAGCAAGGTCAATTTTTTTTATATTTACATAATGTAAGCTGATTTCATATTTTTTGATTCAAAAATATTTATGGCATGTAATTATATTATATATAATATTTATTCCTAATATTGGCAACTCAGATCAATTTATATTGATTTACAGATTTAAGCTTCTTCGTAATACACAATACAATAAGTTTACTTGAGTTGTGTCAACTAAGTAGTTATCAATTGAAAACCTACCTACTGTATTGTAAAATTCTAATTTTAAGAATGCATTTTGTCGCTAATCTAATTGGTCTACCTTCCACTCGAAATTGACAATTGAAAATGTGATTGTGAATTTGAAAGTTAAAATATAAACTGATCTGATAAGAATATTCTATTATTTGTTAAATTACATAGTTTAACTTCATTTATGTTAGTAATTAATATTAAGAATTACCAGTAGTTTTTATTATATTGTCTTGCGTTGCTTTCGCTTATATAAACATTGTTTATTTTTATTAATTAGGTACATATGTAAAACTAAACTATCTACAGTACCTATACGAATAAGAAACAAAAATAGTCGGTATTTCAATTCAAATCATATTCCGTATACCTATATTATGGATATAGTTCTACACAAAAAGTTTCACATTGCTTACATTTTGTGATAGAATATTTAAATTCTAACATATATTATCCTTCTCCCCGCAGGCGTATATACATTTCTGTTACTAATCCCTTAATTTCCTCTAATTTGTTACACTGGCCCACCATGTTCGAGAAACATTTGGTTTTACATAGATTGTTGACAGCTCCTGACGGGTGAGTCAGTACTAAAGCACATCACTGTACATACATACATACACCTTATCGTAAGAATTACAGGGAATTTCACAAGAGGAGTTTGTTTGAATTTTGGTAGTATCGATTTTAATTTATTATGTGTGTTTAATTTATGTTGTGGTTGTTTGTGTTAGCTATTTTAATGTAATATGGTTTAAAACTTTTGTTACACTTTTCTGGTAAACCATATACTACCTACGTATGGTAATGCTACATTTAGTTTTGGAGCTATTAATTTCAGAATTTCTAGTTTTATTAATTTATTAACATTATAAAAGTTTAATTAATTTAAACAAGCAACACACAAATTCATCTGACAACAATAGAAGTACATTTTACTGTTTGCATTAAATAGGAACGTTATAAGTTTGTTATGGTGTCTGTTTTTTGTGTTATTACCTTATACACATTTTGTATATCACAGTTCAAATTAATTGTGATAAAATAATCTATTCCCATGTAAATTAAAAGATTATAATAAAAAAGTTAAACATGGCAAAAGCAATTTTTTACAACTTATATATTGAATCGTGATTTAAATGGTACGAAAGACAAATAAAGAACCACCACACACAGGCAAATTTAAGCTTGAAAGACTAATGTTCTCAATTTAATTTTATCGATAACCATTTCCATATTTACGGTATCAATAAAGACATTATTATTACGAATACCAGGTGAGATAAATCTTCGTAGCACTTAAAGGCGAAAGGTCTGGTATAATCGTAAAATGTGTATTTCGAATTAGTGTTCGGCAGATAATTTATACAACCCGACGTTATTGGCGTTAAAGGTGGTATATCTACGAGATGCATCGTCAGTTTTATTTATAAACTCCAATAAAAATTAGTCCGCCCGGCACTGAACTCGAACCACACCGTGGTACTCTTTGTTGACACACCTTAATACAAGGTGGATTTGAATAATCGGTAGAGGATAATAAAAAAGGAGTCTATGGGTTAGTAGTCTCAGAGGCAGAGTCCGTTCGTGTGTAAGTGTGCGTGTTTGTAACTCCGATTTCCAATCTAAATTTTATATTACGTCCAATGATATTAGCATTTTACTTCAGCAGCGAGTAGGTGTAAGTATTTAAACAGTGCTGTTGTACGATGGCTTTGAAATTATTTTTATGTAAATATTTTTGACATTAAAGATCTGTCGTGGTGTGCGTTTTATGGTGTTTTCTTTTACTAGCTAGAAAGAATAGCGTCTTTATTTCTTTCAAATAACATTCGTACTAGTTTATAGGTGGACACGAGGTAATCTCTCAGGGTATTTATAATAAATACAACATCACTTGCTGATAATTTATTGCTAACCTTGTTAGGAAAACTTGGAATGTTATTGTGCTTGTTAAGTACATACTAGACAAGTGTAACCCGCGTATTATACAGCCATCAGCGGTTCCAGATATTTTCAAGAATTTATTAAATAAGTAGTTCTCAACAGCAACTAAGTGGTGACTTTTATATAAAATTCATATATATTGTATCTTGAGTTATAATTAATACACTACCAATGTATTATATTTGAAAGGATTGCATCTTAAAGTAATAAATTGTACATCTATAGCCGCTCAGATTTCAGATCAAACGGGCATTAACGTTAGTGTTGGGACGATTATATTTATAAAAATTAGGTGCTTATACGTAACAAAGGCAATAGTCTATAATATATATATATATGCATAGTATGATCAACAGATGGCGTCAGTTTCTATTTATACAATCAAATGAATTTTTGCTTTTATTTGGATGTTTCCACTTTGTTATATGCCATGTTTATTCAGCATTTGTTTTTACAAATTTTCATTTTAAAATAAATTGATTTTAATAACACGAAGTATATAAGCAAACACTTTAGCAATAAATTTAAAAGAAATATCTTCGGAGATAAGATTCTAAATGTTGTCCCATTCTTGTACCAAAATATCTGCTAATTGCGTCAATGATGTTGGCATTGAAATATGTTTCTCACTCCTGGTCTAACATTCCCCATAATGGTTCAATTATCTTAAGGTTAGGCGATTGTGCTGGCCATGGAAGATGCTTGATGATATTCTAATGGTTCATCAAACCAAGACTGCATCTTTTGAGCTGGATGCATGGGCGTATTATCATTATGGTAAGAACTTCATCATTGAGGATGTCGAGATAATCATACCATACTGAATACTAGGATCTAGCCGCCCAAATTATAACGGAGCCTCCTCCATGCTTCATCAAAGGAAGTCGGCGGTCCGGATCGTAGGCTTTTTTGGGGCGTCGCCATACATAAACCCAGCCACTTGTAAAAAACAATGTGAGCAATGATTCATCAGACCATACCACATTCTTCCAATTCGCAATTGTAGCCCTTTCACGAAAGTTAGCTTTGTGAAGTTCGCGTTGTCATTATTCTTCTTCGTCATTACCGTGGATACTGTTATCCGTCATACGTTAAACAGTTCAGCTATTTTCGTCACCGACGGTCCCGCTAAACGAGCACCAACAATTTGCATTCCTTCGAAGTCTGAGAGATCACAAATTTCACCGATTATTGGTTTTAATCGTCGCAGACGACAACGTGCGTGATATGCAATTTTGGATTTAATTTAAATTATAGGAAAAAATTCATATGGGAGGGTTTAGTGAGCTCACTGATGGTGGCATATTTATACACGACACCACTGGATACTATTTTGCAATTCACTGTCATTCGGACGGCTAGCTGACCGATCGCAAGCCCAATAAGGCTCGAAATATCTCCGGTTATGTATATGGTATGAATATGCCACCATCTAAAATTAGATGGTTCGTGGAAACTTAATTTGTGGTTATTTCCTAATGCATGCTTGGCATTGCAATTTTTTGTAGAAATACTTTGTAGATGCATTAAAATCGCGGAAATTTTATTGATAAATACTATGACTCTTTTAGTGGTGATGATTTATATACATATATGTATATACAGCGTGTTCAAATTGAAGTCGGCACTATTGCTAACTTTGTTACTACTAAAGATACGATGTTGGTTAAATGACCAAAGTAGTAGCGTTTTTTCTTCCGCTTACGATGGTGAAATTTTAAAAACAATTGAACTTCAGGTTTTCGAGATATTAAAAAAAATAACATTTTTTTAAATGGAATACCCTGTATATTTTTGCACATTTTGAATGACAATTTAATTTCAAACAAAATCTATTAATACATAGACACCCAAAAATTAACAAATAAATGAACTACAAGTATTTATATGTACCAGTTCAAGTTGATCTGAATATCGTGTAAAGCCAATGAATGTCCGATTATTGGCAAGTAAAAGAAACATTTTATTATCCTCTATCATCTAAGGCGAACAAAAAATTTTAGTGCTTTGATGGTAATCATATTTTAGTTTTTAATCGCTTGCTAATAGTAATAATAAAAACGCAATTTAGCTTTTTTGCTTCAATTTTATTTTTATTATGAGCGTAGACAGAATCGATTTATTCCATTAGTTTTAAATTTTTCAGGGATAACTAGGACAGCAACAAAAGATGCATAGTATCTGTCAAGGTTACGAGTGTTAGTTTAGACATCTTAGGTACACAGCAATTTGAATTTGCTCCAACAATGGCAATTACACATTTAGAAAATAATAATACTAGTTTTACCTTTACGTCCTTATAGTTTGTAGGAGTAGGGTGGTTATGCATTCAATGTTTTGCATTCAGAATTTCCTGTTTTGTTGTTCAAATAAGATTAATATTGGCAATAATAAAAAGCAAAATGTATTAATTTTTCGATAACTAGTCAATGTCTACATGATTCTCCATTAATGCTTGTAGGTATTTCATTTATTTGTTAATTTTTGGGTGTCTATGTATTAATAGATTTTGTTTATAATTAAATTATCATTTGAAATGTGCAAAAATATACAGGGTATTCTATTTAAAAAAATGTAATTTTCGTTAATATCTCAAAAACGCGAAGGTCAATTGTTTTTTAAATTTCATCATCGTATTCGGAAGGAAAAACCCTACTACTTTGCTAATTTAACTGATATCGTAGCATCAATAATAACGAAGTTAGCAAGAGTGCCGACTTCAATTTGAACACCCGGTATATACAGGGTGAGTCACGACTACTTCCTCGGTCTCTTGTGTCTAAACGCTAAAAGATATGAGTTTCAAATTTTAGTCAAATATGTAGGACGATAAGGAGCACATTCTAAAATTATTTACAAGTGTACAGGGTGATTCAAACAAATACAACATATCAAAGTTAGTTTTATTTTTAATGGAACATCCTATATTGTATGCCATTTTTGGATTCTACGTCATAAATTAGGATAACTTTGTTCATAGTTCCCTATACCTATCTGCTGCCAATTTCGAGAAAATTTGATTTTTATGTAAATGTCGGCTTTCGCGAAAAAATTAAAAACAGGAAAACTGTATGACTTGGACAATTTACATTTGTAAGAAGTTATTTTGACAAAGCGTACTTTCAGTAAACCGGTAGAGTATTTTGATATTGGCTTCATGACATTAAGAAAAACAATTTATACTTTATATTTTTTCAACCATCAATAACTCTTTTAAGTTAAATGGAACACCCTGTATTTATCCATCCTATGTGAAAGCACATTAAACCCCCTACCATAAACTATAAAGACATTTATATCTAAATTTAACGATTAAAATGTTATTAACAATATTCTCTAAAACCTCATAAAACCGATGCTTTTTTCATCTAAATAGGAGGCCATGCTGCTTTAAAATAAGCATATTTTCATTTAGTTGCGATTGTCATTAATTCCTACGTGTAAATTGTATACTTTAAGCAATTATTACATTTAGCAGATGAAGAATAAAACAAACAAACAATACTCCACCTACCATTCCCGAAGATATGAAACTAAAATAAAAAATAATGTTATTTTAAAGACTGTGGTCTCGTATAATACAAATAAAAATCTGCCTATTAGCCCCTGAAACATGTGTCCTCTATGAATTAATTAAGCGTTGTGCTGTTGGCGTTACCAATTTTTATCTGTATTATAAATATTTAATGTTAGCAAAAAAATTTATTTCATTCAATCACTCTCTTTTGCCTATAACATTATGCATTGCATAAAATGGTCAATCAATGCGAACATCTACTGTATTTTTTTTCATTAGATAATTTATTTATATTTATTCCATTCAAACAAACATTTAGAGTAAACATTTTTCGGAGAAGAACTCGTTAAATTCATTTCAATCGAATATGTTAAATTTGAATGTGGTTGACAATTTTATATCTTATTTACTTATTTTTTTGTCTAACATATTTGTAATTTTATTAATTTGCTTACCTATGCTATCTGTTACTTAATTATTTTATTTTCAATTCTAATACCATAACTTACCAACGTGCAATATATCAATATATTATAAACTAAGATAGGAGTTATCGACATTTTGATATTCTGATAGTCAAATATTCATTCGATTCAAACAAGTAATATTCAAATACTCGACGAATAGTCAATAACTTGAATGATTCATTTGAACTTTATCTTGAAACTCTGTAATAGTGTATTAATTGGATATTCAAATTACTGCAACATAATTTCCAGGTTTATTTATCATTAGAATACAACTTACAAGCAATATAATTATCCACACACAAATAATTAGAAAGCATGGCCTATTTAAATAAGAAAAAGCATCAGCTTTAGAGCATTTTTTAAGGATTTCGTTAATAACATTTTAATCGTTAAATTTAGATATGGACATCTTTATAGTTTTTGGTAGGGGGTTTAATGTGCTTTCACATAGTATGGATAAATACGGGGTGTTCCATTTAATTTAAAAGAGTTATTGATGGTTGAAAAAATATGAAGTATAAATTGTTTTGCTTAATGTCATGTAGCCAATATCAAAATACTCTACGGGTTTATTGAAAGCACGCTTTGTCAAAATAACTTCTTACAAATGTAAATCGTCCAAGTTATACAGTTTTCCTGTTTTTTAATTTTTTCGCGAAAGCCGACATTTTCATAAAAATCAAATTTTCTCGAAATTGGCAGCAGATAGGTATAGGGAACTATGAACAAAGTTATCCTAATTTATGACGTAGAATCCAAAATTGGCATACAATATAGAATGTTCCATTAAAAATAACCTAACTTTGATATGCTGTACTTTTTTGAATCACCCTGTATACTTGCAAATAATTTTAAAATGTGCTCCTTATCGTCCTACATATTTAACTAAAATTTGAAACTCATATTTTTTAGCGTTTAGACACAAGAGACCGAGGGAATAGTCGTGACTCACCCTGTATATATATAATGAGGGTAAAAATATCGACCGTACTTAGTTAGGGCAAAACACGAAATGTCAGGGTAATCGGTCTATTGTTGAAATCAAAAACTCATTTATTCATAAGCTCAATATTTCGTTATATTTTATAACTTCTTCAGGAGCATGCTACAAAGGTATACAACAAATTATATAAACAATGAGTTTGTGTGTGTGTGAAATACTTACAATTTGAGTTTCAAAAATGTTGATCTCTGTATGATATGTGTAAAATTAATCGGCACTAACGAGGACAAACACATTAAAATTGTTGTTTTTATTATTAAAAATTATAATTTTATTAAAATGTGATAAGATCACACCAATTAAAGAGTTTTTCAGCCTGTTAGTTAGCTATTAACATTCAGTTGGTAAATATAAAAGGAAAGCTCTGTAACTACATTTAGAAAATAAAATGTTTGTCGATTCAGTTGTTATATATCGAGTATCCGATTACTCAACTCTCAACATAAATTCAATGCAAATTATGTGTTACAATGAAGCTCTTATACGTTATGGAAATGAGAACCTAGGGCACTATAACTCTAAAGATAAACGCCATTCATGCAGTTCAAAGATGTCACTTTTGGTGCAACGTAGATTATAATGATATCTCATAAATTACTTAAAACATACTACACATTGCATGATAACTACAGTTTCAATATCTTACTCATTCGAAGTTATTTATCAAGAAACAAGGCGAAATTCATTGAGTCAATTGCTTATAATTTACGTCTCATTCGAAACCCAAAAAAGAGAAACAAAAAGAGGAATCCTCGATAGACGAGTGCAATGTTATGTATTCCGAGAGGTCCGACAGAACAGGACCATCTACACTTCCACATGCAGATAACTCAACTAAAACACAGTATTACAACCCAATACAAGCGATGGCAATTAGCCGTGGCTGTCGTACGGGTCTTTTTTAATTAGATTACATTATCACATTTCGACGAGGTTGTAAATAAAACCAGTCCATCTCGTGTTGTACTCGCTATACGGACATCAGGTAAATATCCAGCCTCCACAATACCACCACACACACATGTATAGATATATTCGGTTATCGGTCCCAACGTATGTACACAAATTAAATGGCAGAACTGTTATTGTGAATAAAATAAGCATTACTTTTGTGTTAAATGTACGCAATCAACTGAAAAATATAACTCAATAATCTGCAATGTGAACACGTATATCTTTAAATTATTACATCGTCGAACTGATTACGACAGGAACCGATGTAATTTGAAAAGATGTATGTAATCTATAAAACTTTATTTGTTATGAGTCGATTTTGATTTTACTGTTCTTTTATTTCATTTTGAGTTGTTCGGTATTGGGACTTGTTCCATTTTGTTGATAAGTGGTTGGAGTTTAAAATTGAAATCGACAAAGAGGTCAATATTCACAGGATTTTATCATTCAATTCAAATGGCCTCAATAACAATAATAATGCAAAAATTAAGTACAATATCTAGTCAAGTTGATCTTCAACGGAATAAGAGATTATTGGTTTGCATACATGAATGTATATGTATTGTATATACTTGTTGGTAAAGTATACACTACATAATATACTTCTATATCTATTTTGCTTTTAAAAACGATACTTGTTAAAGCTCCAACGATCAGATGTGGATATGGAACAATTAAAATAATTTTCTACAATTTTTTTACTTTCATTAAACTATGTGATGTGAGATTAACGATTGACATCATTTCTAAACAAGAATATGTTATAATGTGGCTAGCATCTTACGATTTTTCCGCCTTGGCAGATTTGTAAGTGTGTCTTGTAAGTGATTGGATGGTGGCAGCATCTATTTTGCGAAACTTTTGATAACTTCTCCTTTGCATTTTTTTGTGTGACTTACTGTTCAAATGGCTTTGTGACAGCATTATATCGCCTTTTATAATGCCGCGCTGTTCCCAATAGCGAATGGTGAGTCGATCCGGATTTTAACTCTCTGAAAAAGTGTCACCGTCCCTCCAGAGAATTGAAACTCGGCTCCTTTCGTCTCGCGACAACGATAGTCAGCCGCCTAACCACTGCGGATATCGACCCGTTGATCTTTGTTTTCTGCCCGATAAAATTCAAAATTCCTCAATGGATGGTGCTTGGGGAACATTATTTCCCTGGAATAGTTGCAAGAAGCTGTCAGGCCAGAACACAATGTGATATAATATTATTGTGATAATTGTTTAGGTAAGCATCTTGTTATATAAGGGGTTGTAGTGACGGCTTCTCGTCCAACATGCCCTACATATGGTTGCGATGTACCTGTCGCAGATATGCTGCACAATACCATAATTTTTTCTTTAAATTGAACTTTTCTTTTATAATTTACATTGTTCTGAGGTTTATTGAAATCCTCTTAGTATAGAATGCATCATTATGCTGCACCTCGAAGTTAAATAGCAGGCAATACTTTTCATTGTCCGAAAGGATGACTTGGTGGTTGTACACCCAATGCACGACAACCTTGGAATTTGTTGAAACTGTGCAGCTATGTACTTCTATTTCCTTCTTTGCTGTTCATATTTTTATTACTATTTACGGCTCAATGGCACAGTGGGAAGAATATCAGCTAGCGTGAGTAGCTGCAGTTGCAGGTGAAGTACGGAAATCTTCAGGAACGACTGTGGCACCGAGCTCAGAGATTAGTTCTTCGTTATCTTTTTTATACTGCTACTTAATTATTACGGGCATCCTATACATTCATTGCAGTATCAACTTTATGAATAACATATTTTGCTGTAATCTAGTACCGTTCAGTACTTCACCATGGCATTACGAAACAAAGCAGATGGATTCCTCATCTTTTTTACCTGCTCAGCATGTAGTGTCTGTGAGGAACTGTAGTGATTATAATTGGTACCTGCATCTCCATCTTGATTTCCTGTCTCTTGCTATTTATAATGCCGCGTCTCCACACAGAATTGAATTCCAGCTCTCAGCGATCTCTCACAACACTGGGCAGCCGTACAATCACTGCGGCTATCGACCAGTCGACAATGTTTGACCTAACATTGTGCAATGCTACGATTTAACAACTATCCAGAGTGATTCATAAGCTGATTTTTTTTTTATGTGTGGTGGGTGCTTAGTTGCAGTGACTCCGTAATGAGGTGTTCCGCTTTTGGAAATGAAGTAATCGTAAGAAAATTATCAAAATGAAATGCAAAAGTACCTCAATTCACTATATTTAAGAGTTAAAATTTTACAATCAAATTGACTTAATATTACCCACCCTTACCTTAAGAATTTTGAAGTGTGTTTCGTGTATGTGTATGTATAACCAAAATGCCTGATGAATCTTCTGTTCTTCGCGTATACGACGATTATTCAACCGCAGCTAGATGGATCTTCTTTTCCGGCTTTTCTATCTTACATCTTCGATGCGTTAACGTATAATAACCAAATTGCACTTTAGCAGCTTTTAATATCTTTAAATTTTATAATTTTGAAGTTACTTTGCCAGGATATCAATCGTTCGATTATCCTTGTTGTAAGGATAATAGTTCGATTATCCTTGTTGTAAGTTATTGTTTCTTGGTTTAAAAACAGTTAAGTTTTATTATATATTTATATATAGGTTTGAAGAAGGATTAAATAAATCCGAAACGTCACGTAGGAAACTACTGTTTTTCATTTAAATTAAAAGAAGGAACCCATATTCTGCACTAGTTGCAGTAATTTCACATTTTAAAATATATATGTATATATATACACTACTGTGCAAAAGAAACCAGCACCTTACATAATTCATGATATTTTACTAACAACACATATTTATTCAAAGTGTGAAATATAACTTCGTGCGGAATATGAAATACATCTAATCCGAAGAATAAATATGAGTTATCGTAAGAAATTTACTCGTAAGTTCTAGGAAATTCTTAATTGCAAGGGAATGTAATATTTTATGGTCCGCCTGAGGCGATTCCCAGGAGGGATAATCCGTAGAAACTTTATTGTAGACAAAAGTATTTTAATAAAATTGATATTTTACACATTCAGTTCATAGTTTGTCATCATACGATAAGGTTTGGTATATTTTAAAAATACATTTGCATTTTTGTTTGTGTAAGTCTCTGTTCCGGTTCGTTCCGTTCAATTTATTGAAAGTGTGCGGTATCTAATCGTAAAAGACATTAAAAAAGTCACAAGATGCCACGAATATCTCTTGTGAACAGACATTAAATTATTGTGTTACATGAAGAAGGTTTGAATCAAGCCCAAATTGCGAAGCGTGTTAAGTGCTCACGGTACAGCGTACAAAGTATAATTAAAAAGTTCAACGAAATTGGTGAAGTAGGCGATAAACCGAAGTCAGGACGGCCTAAAAAGCTTAGTAGAACCGACGAACGTTTTTTAAAAATGACATCCTTACGAAATCGTAAGAAAGTAAGCAGACAATTAGCACAGGACCTGGCAGAAATGACGGGCACATCGGTGCATGCTTCAACTGTGAGAAGATCGTTGAAGAGATCCGGTTTACGAGGATGTGTGGCAATAAAGAAACCTTTACTGAGAAAAGGTAATAAAGCAAAAAGATTAAAATATGCTTTAGATCATAAATCCTGGGGAGACAATGAGTGGCGTCAAGTCTTATGGACAGACGAATCTAAGTTTCAGCTGTTTGGCACCAATAGACGTCAATATGTAAGACGAAGGCCAGGAGAATCTCTTTTGGAGCCATGTCTGCAGACTACTGTAAAACATGGGGGTGGAGACGTATTGGTTTGGGGGTGTATTTCTGCAAATGGCGTTGGCGATATCATAAAAATAGATGGTAGATTAACTGCAGAAACATACCAAAAAATATTACAATACCATGCCATCCCTTCAGGACTACGCCTTATAGGCGAAAGTTTTATATTACAACAAGACAATGATCCCAAACATGCTTCCAAATTAGTTAAAAATTACTTGGCCCAACAACAAAGTAATGGGATATTAAGAACAATGGTTTGGCCACCACAAAGCCCGGACCTTAACATAATAGAGCATGTTTGGGATTATCTAGATCAAAAGAGGTATGACAGATCACCCAACAATGTAAAGGAGCTGTGGACAGTCTTACAAGACGAATGGACCAAAATCCCCAATGAATTTATTCAGAAACTACATGATAGTGTACAGAATAGAATCAAGGACGTCATTACATTTAAAGGTGGTCACACGAAATACTAATATTCGCAGTCGTAACATTAAAGATACTCATGTATTGTTATAAATGTATAAGTAGCAATCGTACTAGATACATAATAAAATTTTTATTGTCCTTACAGGTCATTTATTTATAGTACCTTGCATTGTAGTAGAATATTTATAAGTGCTGGTTTCTTTTGCACAGTAGTGTATATATAGAAGTTCGGAATGATAAAGTTGCTGACACTTATCGTCGTTAAATAGGTAAAAATATTTACTGGAGATCCAGAATAAGGGTTTCGTGAAAAGAATCAAAACGCAGTCAAATTCTGCTAAGTAACGTTTCGGAGCTTTTATTCTCCTTCTTCAGACCTAATACAATTAGTGTAATCAACAGAAGCAATCAACGATATTTTTAAAGACAAATACTTACATAAGCAAGATTGACTAATTAAATATCCAAAGCTCACAAAGTGGACATACCCAACATTCATGACAATTTTTTATCTATCATCACTATTATGTAGTGTTAAAAAAAAATTTTTTATAATTATTAAGGACGAAAAGTTATGAGCATGCAAAGTTGGTTCTCTTTCGATTAACATCACTATTAGATATTTTTTAGATATCTAATCACTGTCCCTATAATCAATTCGTTCGCCTGCTTACTCACTTACATTTTCCTCATCGTTTGTAATATCGTTCCTATTTTTCCTAGCCCTTGTCTTGTCCATGGACAAATGCACTGCAGATAAATAAAATTCTTCAACTTTATTGATGGGGAAACAATTCATGTTTTCTATTTTTTCTATTACTTTAAAACTCTAAGAATCACTTTAATATCACATTAATTTTACGTTAATCTCTTTATATGAATTTATAGTTCATCATTTTATACTACCTAATATGTATTACAGATACTTAAAGTTGCGGAAGCATTGCCAGACATAAAATAAGAGCATTTAATGCACATCCTCTTGAGGGCTAATAATAGAGATTAATTAAAAAAAAAAAAGAAAGCGTACACTCAAACAAAAACCCGATTTCAATAGGGTACAAAAATGAACCATGACGATATACATATACACGCAGGACGATTATACATATTATAATTATAGGTGGGGATTAGTTTCCGAACAAAACGGGCAGATGTGCACGTATTGTAAAACAATTTTTTTCCGTGTTTCTTTTGTCTCGATGAATACATGCCCCACATTTCCACCTACTTGATCACTAATTACTGCAGGCCGGATAATGCGCCATTGTTACAACCATCAGTCTGTTAAAATCGCATAAATTATCTCCCACATGTAGAAAAAAGAGAAACGAATGTACGAGGCGCAACCCCCTGCGATCACCGCGCGATTGCCGACGGCACAAAGACACACGGGTTGATTAACTGAACCTGAAATGCTCATTGGGATTTCGATCGAGATTAGGTTTTATACGGATCGCTTATGGCGTGTCGAAGGGTACAGCGATTTACGGTTGCTTATTTATGTAATGAAAGTAAATTATATTTAGCTGTAACAATAACCTTGTTCCACACTCAGTTCATGAAATACGTTAAAAGTTGGTTTAACAAAGCAAGATGCAAGAGATGTACATATATCATATCAAAAAATTCTAATCAAGAATAAAAATACACAGTATTGTAATAATACTAAACATAAATCCGCCAGATATAAAGATTAAGGTTGAAAGGGGTGTTTTGTGTAGCCTGGCATTATCTCCCAATTACAGCATATGATGATTTGCAAGAGTAGAACGTCTTACAAATTGTATATATGCTTTCGAAGAAATAATATTGCGGACATGATAGCGTTTTAGAAGTTCTAAGTAGATAACACCACCTTGATTACTCTCAACACACTATGTAAGTAGTGTGTTGAGAGATTCTCTGAAAAGAAGCTTGAAGAAAGAGTCATTTTATATTTGTTCTCTTATAAGTGGTTCTGAAGTAGCATGATTGAATTGTGTTTTTTTGTAGTTTGAAGCAAAATTTGTGTCGTAAACGAAGTTAAAATCGGACAAGCAATCAGGTGGTGACATATCAAATTTTCAAGCAAACCAACTTTCAGCCAAGGTGTGAATATTTTAATACTATACTTTGTAAAAAAAGTGGACAACTTAGAGTGCTTTACCACGATTACGGTAACGATTTTCTTTTACGAAATATTGACTAAAATATAGACAAAAATTTTATTTGTTGTATTCTACGATAAACTCTTTCTGTATTGTATTTCAATAGCAAAGACTCCTCGTGTAATATACATATGTAAGGTATATACTGCTACAAATAGTTGCAGGTTATTTGTTATTTTCCTACACATTCTCATACATTATGCTTTATTAACTTTTGAACACAATGCATAAAAAAATGCAATTCTTCTACAAAAAAAAATATTATTAGGGTTATAAATAAATATAGATAACACATTCTGTTTAAGTAGTAAGAAATACTTTTAAGGTTGTTTTTGATAATTTTCAGTAATTTGTGTGGTACACTTTCAACTAATTTATTCACCACATCATCGTCAATACCTTTTTGAGGTTCAAAAATTCGGCGCTTTATTTCTGTTTTGATTTGAATTTGTGGTAATGTGCGTTGATAAACCTTTTACGATAATATCATCTAAATATCCTCTACAGGATTCGAATCAGGTCTTAATGCCGGTTATTCTAACAGTTTGACTTTATTGCCTTCAATTTTTTTTTATTAAAGCTGCCTTATGTATGAGTGCGTTATTGTGTTGGAAAATGATGTTTGGTATTTTTGGAACTTGTTCTTTGTAGATATTTGTGTTGACCTTCTGGTTTAATTCATTTTCTTATCAAATGAGGACATATTCTACATTCATTATACGAAGAACTTGTGAGAATGGAGCTTCTATTGTTGAAGCTTCCCCTAGAACTGCTCAATTCGTTGTGTTAGAAATTCAAGACGGTCTTCCTTAATAGCTTTTTTCTCGTAATATTCAATATTATATTCACCATTTAGTAAATCTATTATATCCTATCTCTCAGGGACCGAATTCTTTTCCCTTAGACATAGTAAACAAGTTAAAATTATTAAATGCAATGAAGCAAAGACGAATAAACCTATACTTTTTTCACAAGCTCTTCTAAGAAACTTAACAGTGTTTTTTATATTTGTTATTGGAGTTCACGTACTCACATGCATGCAAATAATTATTAGAAACGAATCTATAAATACCTATTTATCTAAATAATAAATATTTTCCTTTAAGATTACTTTTGCCACATATGTATATTAACCTATTATTTTTTTTCTGCAAAGCATGACAACTTTTACAAAAAATCCTGGAAAGCATTACAGTACCTATTTAACAACGGAAAAAGTTTAAATTTTCGGCAAAAAATACCATTTTATATAACATAGGTGTTATAATCTTTTGATAGCTTACCCCGTTTAGCTTACATTTTTGAGAAAAAGGAAGATTTCACAAAAATTATACAAATTTTGGTGAGAACTTCAACTTCATGGGTTATGAATCTTATACAAAAAAGACTGAGAAAACTTACTGAGTTTGAATTAACAAAAATAATCACATTGCATCTAATAGGACCTTCGCAAGTGGCAATAAGCAGAACAATAAAATGTTTGTATGTTTGTACTGTGGTATACAGAACAGTACAGTGAAATTGAGAATATAATACCAGGAAGAGGCCCAAAAACGCAGAAAAACCGTCAGAGAAAATCGTTTGTTACAACAACAATCATTAAGTAATCGACATTGTATAGCGAAATGAAGAAGAAGAAAATTGATGGGAATGAATACAAAAGATGTTTTGTTCCAGTAGGATAACGCTTTAAGTCATACCTACAACTTTCAGCAAAACATAGTTTCAGAAAATAAGGTTGAGCTTAAGAATGGCCGCCACAAAGACCATACCTTAACGTATGCTAAACCTAACTGTAAGGCTATACAAGAACTGGATCAAAATATCTTCAATGTATGGAAAAATATTTCGGAGGAAACATGTCTAGAGTTTACCGAAATGCATAAAAGCTGTTATTAAATCGTATGGAGGTCCGACTAATATTAATATTTTGTGAAACTCGCATTTTTAGAGATGCCTAATAAGTATCTCACCGACTGTATATTACTTACAATTAATTGCTTCTTTGTCTTCCAACTTTAGTGCAACACCTATACCACACTTCTAGTCCAATCTTATACCTAATATTATCGACCTCGAGAATGTGCACCACTGTGTATATGTAAATTTGTTCATTTAACTTTAGACATATAACAACAGAGAATAATTGCTTTCTGAAAATTACGAAATAACTGTAATGACATGGTATATTGTTTTGCCTGTTTTTCTGACCGCGAGATATTCTGATGAGAAAACATGTTTATTTATTCTGGTTTATCAACCTTTGCACATATAGTTTACAACTCTGTTATTACAAAATCATTTAGAGTGCACATCTGTCCAAACTTTGCATGTATAAAATCCGCTCTCGAAAAACGGTCGTTCTCTAATAACACTAATCTATTGTTTAGCGTTCTAATATTTTGCACCCATCAGCGTATACATATATCCCTATTTCATTTGTCTACTCCATCACTTCTGTTGGATGTCGCTGCTAGTACTGTACCTTGTATATACTCAACGCGTGTAATTTCAGATAGTAGTGATGGGGATTCAGTTGGCCAAGCAAGCGGGTGCACTAATTGTCAATTCATATGCAAATGTGTTTATCGAAACGGTAAAGTATTAATCTGAACTCATTATTTTACGGCCTTTAGGGTCCCCGTCGATTTAGCTGCGGTGGTCGTAGTTGGCCGTGAGAGCATCTGTTCTCCCTTAAAAACAATGTTACGCGTTCGCTGGGATCGCAATGTATTCATTTTATGATGATTTCCCAGTGTAATGGCTTAAGTTTCAATAGAGTGTTTGCATTTCGTGACAAGAAATTCTTATAAAGTTACAATTTTATCTTGTTGTACCTGTGTTAGGCACACTAGACGATATTAATTCTGTACAAGGGACGGTACTGATTAATCCAAATTCAGTGCACGCAGGAAATATAATTTTAGGTATAATGTCTAAGTCGTTACGTTGTATAAGTTATACACGGTGACACATAATTATTGAATACTAGCGTCATAATTGTGGGCTCTTCCTTTATAGTATCTGTAAAAGCCATAGCAGTGATCAGCGGAGACAGTTGTATTAATTTTATCCGGTTGACAACATGAAACAAATTTAGGAGAGGAATTAAAGACACTTAAACGAATGCATACATGTATACGACATCATACAACTGTCTCAAAAATTAACCATCTTTAGGAACGCTTATGATTATTTCATTAATTTGTAGTTATGAACTCAATAATATTGGAAACCTACCATGTGCTTATTCTTTTCACAATTTATCTGGTCTTTTACTTCTGTTATTAATGAATGTGGTGTTATTGTACTATACTCAATAAATTATTCTTATTAATAGATTTTACTAATCTGTATTTTGGAAACACAAACACTAGCTAATATGGAAACATGCATTTGGTCAACGTTGTGGCTAGCTTCTTTCAAATTAATGGCAATAGGATATTCTGCAACCAACAAAAAATGAAAGCCAATTTCAAAATTGTAGTATTGTCGACATAATGTTAATGAAGTAGTGATGTTTTGTATTGTGTATGAATAGACTAACCTATATTATTTTATGAAATAAGAAACGTGAAGAATATTTTGAAAGGGAATTAATAACATCTGATGATGAAACGAATTCGATTTTGCAATTCTTAAATATCAGCCCGTGTACTAAACGCAATCGATCTCATTAAAAACAGTTATCGATCGTTTCAGTAAAAATTCAAATCACGTTCCTATTTAAATACACTACCTTTATTAATAATTACCTTTGCTACTCTCCGTATCGACACCATACGCTTTCGTAGCGAATAATTGTTCCGATAAACTCTCCTATAACTTTCGTCCATCTCACTTTGGCGAATAAACTATGCTTTCATATCCCGTCAGATTCTAAGGCTTCTCTCTGTTTCACCTAGTGAATGAGTCACGCGACGCTGATCATAAAGAAATAATAAATTATCTCAGTAGGGGTGTCCTCATATCTCACGAGTCTGAATAACTTAGCAGGGTTATTTACAAGTTAGATTAGATTTCATTTAAAATTTAGTACGGCGAATGAAAATAGGAAAGGAAACTCTTTAATTGATAATAATTACGGAACTCAAGTCTTAATAATAATACACGGGTACTCTATGCTGGTATATTGAATAGTTCAACGTTTACCCGCCCTTAAATAACATCGTGAAATGTCTTGTATACAAGCTTCGTGTAGAAAAGGTACTCTTAATTGTAATAACCGAAAAGCAGATAAATATGTCCTAAAATCAAGTGCACACGTTTTTACATTGAAATTAATCTTTATCGTATTTTTAATTTTTATAAATTCGAGTCTCAACGTCTTGCGATAATAATTCCATATTTAGCAGAGGATTTTTATTTCATTTTAAAGAAACAGTGCAACATGTTTATTTTCTTCTTAATATTGTTACATTCTTTACATAATATTATTTTATTAGTAAACATATTTGAATCAAATGGTTTACCATTTAAGCAAAAGGTGCATTATAGTTGCCTATTTTATGAGCTACTTTACCGTCCATAAAGTGTCACTTTAAAGTACTAGTATTTAAAAACTGGACTCTTATGTCAGTGTCAAATAAATGTCAAAATCAGCTCAAAAGTTTGCTCTATTATTTGATGCACTATCGCGAGCATTTTAAACGACTCAAACTTCAAGCGTTATGGCCGTATACAGCTACTCGAAACGTTTGAGAAGTAGCACTGGGCGACTTTAATTAGGGGTCGATAACAAGCAGGTAGAAAGATTCGCAATAAATTATATATCCTATGATGATTGTAATACATCCTACATGATTATAATATGATTCGTATTTATTGACGAAATTCGCTCTGTTTGATATTATGTCTAGAAAACTCATACGCAGTGCAAGTTTAAAATATATTTTTATATATAATATTACTATTGTCTTTATAGGAAATCTGATGAAGGAAAACCAATGTTTGCAAAACATTAATAAATGATTAAAATTAAATATCAATTTAAAGAAATATTTATTTCTGAATATATATTAACTTTTTAATAGGGCGAAATATATATAAGGTAATTATCAGTTGATTTAGGAACATTTTATTGGACGAGACAATTATGCAAACGTATTGCATGGCACCTGACTGGTCTTTATAAATTAAACATTTTCCAGGTAGTTAATGGTTGACAATTAGTTCTACATTAAGAAATTATATTGAATTTACTTCAGTAGTGCAAATTACTGTTATTGGCTTTAAATTCTTATTAAATTAATATAACTGTCGAATTTATACAAACGTTTAAAGTTCTTAAGAATCCGGTAAAACAAACACCGACAAATATTATCATTAATCTTCTTTTATATAACCATAACGTGCATCTATAAACAATTATATTTCTTCATCAAATTTTGTATTGTTAATATCAGTAAATTATAAGTACTATTTCAATTAAAAAATTTCACAAAAGGCTAAGAAATAATAGATATTTTAGTATTAGAAGTATACCTTGTTTAATTTGAGACTTCTTGTAAAAAGACGTTAATCACATAATATTTCTATACGTTTTCTATTATCGGCTGTTTTAATTAAAACATTGACCACATACTAATAAAATAATATTAAATTCTTTCCATAATTACGAGTCCTAATCTGTATAATTTTTGCAATAATTGTTGTTAGATCAATATTTTCCCTGAGAAAAATGATATTTTCTCTTATTCAATTAACTTGAGTACGGTCTACCTCTTCGCTGAGTACATCATATTCATGTCAAATATATTCATAATTCTTTTCGTTTAGATTTCTGTTAAATAGTGTCTACCCTCCCGCCTGCGGCTATACGGCTTATTACAGTTGCCCAGTTATATTTACCTGAATATTGCTCCAAGCAAGGAAAGCCTACAATAGATACGTTTTATGGTAGTTTGAGTCGTTTAAAATGCTCGCGATAGTACACCATTTGTGGTATACCGCATAAATAGTTTCATAATGAAACTTAGATTTATTAGGTAAAAGTGAGTCTCTAGCACTTGCAGCAAATTTTTTTGTAACTTGTTGTTTCGCATTTATTTTCCGACTGCGATTCTGACATTTTTAATAAGTCATTTGGCGTTTATACAAATAACAAAATACTGTCAACATACCCAGCTGCTAATCATTACCTTACGATCTGTCAGATAGTAATCATCTTAATTATTTATTGTATAAAGTAGGGTAGTCCAATTATGTATATGTATAAATAATGAGCAGTATCAATAATGACCTGTATGAATAATGACAAGTATAAATAATGGTCAATATAAATAATGGCCAGTATAAATAATGGCCTGCGTGGATAATGGCCAGTATAAATAATAACCTGTATAATAACAAAAGTGACAAATGTCACTACATTTTGACACTTGATGACGTCAGTCATTTATTGAAAGCATAAAAATAGAATAATTTTAGTCTTACAATAGGCAACCTAGATTTCTCAAAAGTTAACAGGAATTAAACATTTTATAAAGGATTGGGATCGCCGGTAAATGAAACAGAATTTTTTTTCAAAGACTTGTGGTTTTCGAGATTTTTTGAGTTGAAAATGCCCGAGAAAGTCACGTGACCAAAACGCAAAGTGACGTAGAAAACAGTTTAAAACTTGTAAGTCAGATTATAAGGTCATGACATTACTAATATGATAACACAAATGTAAGATCCTTTTTTAACCATTAATATTAGTACTTTGTGTACATGCATGATAATACATATTATTGTAACGTATGTACATGTACTACTCGTACTGTACTAATTTTAATACACCATACTACTCGTAAAAGAATTTATAGGTTAGGTACTTGTACTTACATCAAAATGAACAACAATATCCTGTAGTCTTCTCTGCCAAAGGTACATCTCTCCTCTTGGCAGTGAACCATTTTTTTTTAATAAAATGAAATCGTCCCAGTACAAGGCACAAGTAGTCAATCCATTGATTTCGATAACATAAACCAGACATAAACACTGTATCATACCTCACGCATGTAGTTCACGTAAACGCCGCGTTTTGGGAGGGCGCTGTTTCTGTGCTTCTTTCGTCCTCGATTTCTAGGTGAAAAATATATTTTTTCGTCTGGGAATAAAAGAAATGGCTTTTTCTCATTTTATTTATTATTTATTTAAATTTAAAGAATAATTACAAAGTACATAGGTTGTCTATTGTCAAAAATCAGGATCCGCTATCACTTTTCTGAAACTACTTTAAAATTTGCTACGTCACGTCAGGATTTTCAGAAATTTTTGGAAATAGCTTTTTCAAAACGTACATTAAATTTTACAGAATTTCAAAGTATATAAGAAAAATATTACAGGATATATTGTAGTGTCGAGCATTGAGTTGACATGTCTGAACATCGTCTAGCCTCTTTCCTAGGTCACAGAAGTTAAACCACGCCCATTTGGGCGCTGAAGCCAGTGAAATTAGGAATTTGTAGATTTCTAGGTGTATTGATATATAAGGAGCTACGCAATTTAAGTTTGTTTGTGATAACTGAACGTCTTTTTATTTCATAATATCCCGTGATTATACAAATAATCCCAACAGCTTCTGTTATGTATGTGGAGAATTCATTACACAACGTCATAAACGGAATATTACACCTTTAATAGAAAATTTATATTTTCACAATTTTGATCCAAAAATTAAATGTCAGGACAAGGAATGGGCTCCTCACATTTATTGCGAACGGTGTGCTGTCACTATGAGGCACTGGTCAAACGGTAAGAACAGCGTATGCTATTTGTAAGACCTATGATTTCGTGTTAAGTAACGGACCATTTGTCTAACTGCTATTTTTGCTACACGAAAACTTTCGGGTTCTTCACCTAAAATAAGGACAAGATTAGTTACGTTAGTGTGTCTTCTGCTATTTACTGATGAATAATTGTTATCAGGATATTGAAAAAGGATGGAAAACAACAATAAATTCGTAGAATTAAAGGAAAAACTAGGAAATATTAGATTTGTTTACACCAAAATTTTGTCAAAACTTAGTTGAGTAGGTGTAGGTCTCGTAGAATTCTAGATGCTATAAAGTAGGAAGGAGACGTTTGGTAATAGCAGAGCTTAAAATGGTTTTGTTTTGTAAACTTTACATTTTTACGTTATAGGTATTTATGTTGGTTAGGAGTTATTAAAAATATTAAATAAATACGTTTCACGTTTATGTATTATTACTTCTCGGAAAAATAGTGCAGTGGAATAACTGATATGGACAAGGGTTCATATATACCTATTATTATAGCGACATCTAAACAGGATAAAATAAATAGTATCTACTAGTTAATTCATCTTAGAAAAATTAACGGCCCTTCTAAACAGATATCCCAACAAGTATTGTAATGCAGTATATAAGTATGCATGCATGTTGTACGCTGTCTACGGAATTTACACCTGACAATAGCTGATTCCCCGCCGAACGCCCACCTGGATAATGAAATAATCCGCCACTCCTTGCACAGATAGAGATGTAATGGCCCTAAATACCAGACAATGCTCTTCCATCCAGCACAAACGGCCGCGCCATATTTAAACCGTAATTAATGATGGGCTAGTTATACGGGAATGAGGAATGTACATACGTAGTGTATGGACAACCAACGACCGTGTGTTGGCCGCTAATTAAGGAGATAATACCCTAGTGATGTACACGGCCGTATACATAATATTGTTTAAGCATAATTTAGTATATTAATTAGGGTATCGTGGCTGACAGAAGTGATTTTAGTGTTTTGCATTGTATATTCTTGATATTTAGGAAAAATATGGTGGAATTGAAAAATCTGTGTACCTACCACACACTGTTCTTTTCAAAAATAACAAAATTTACGTTTTTAAATGTGTTTACACTCTCTAGTGGTGATGGACATAATAATATTAAACAGCTTGAATCACTAAATGTAAATCAAGGAAAATCCTTCCTAGTAAGACCAAATTTGCTAAATTGCGTTCAGGGGAAGCAGAACAATTTCTCAAGATATCTTCGGATAGGTAGAAGACGGCGACACCCGGTTTCCGCTGATTTGTTGGTAATTTGGCCTAAATTTTCAATCTGTAGTCAAAAATATATGTTTCCATTTAATATTTTCGATAATAAACAAAATTTCTGTAAAAAATTAAGGTTTTGGCTGGAATATATAAGCATTACATTAGAGGAGTAATGCTGTCTCCAACGAGACTAATGTTGCAAAATTCGGTTCAACTGAACCTGAGTTATAAGCGTTCCTTTAAGAGAAAGTTCCCCTCTTCCTGCCTCCTTATTTGGCAAAATATAAAGAAATTGTCCAGTGTCAAATATGCGGACCTTTTAGAAGATTCCGATTTTGATGTTTGTGATTGACTTTAAGTTGGTATATTTTGTATGAAATAATTTAATTTTTGGTGTACAGTTACGCTATCTAACGGTCACCCTACACTTTCCTAAATAATTTCCAGATATTTCTCGGTGCGACTTTAGTCAGTGAAATTTTTTTCCAGAAGCTGTACTGTAAACCGTTCCTGAGATATGTACACTCAAAGAAAAAAGAACTGGGACTTAAGTTTAAACTTAAAGGCTGCACATAGCGAACAAATTACTAGGTTTAAGTAAGAATAACTTAATTCAAGTCATTCTAATTCCCATATATAAGCAAATACTTGTTTTCTTCGCGCAAGAAATTTAATTTCTTGGAATTTCAAGAAACTATAGGGTAATTCCGGATGAGATCGTGAGCTGGGTAAGACGGTGAATTGGCTTAAATCGGATATTTGAAGCCATCTATAATTTTAGTCACCATCTCCGCCGGAATTACCCTATACTTAATTTTAGAAATCATATTCAAGTAAGTATATGTTAATCTTGATTGAAAATTCTAATTTCTTGAAATAAATATGCAAGAATGTAGCTAAAATAAGTACAGAAGTAAGCTGGTTTACAATTCTCGCGTTTTATGTTGTGTAGAAAATTCCTGGTTCTGAGTTCACTTCTGAAAATCATAAGATTGATCACCTGCAATAAAATCACAATCCTTCTATATGATAGAGAAACCACCGAAAAGCTATTCAACGACGATTGTGAAAACCTGAATACTATTTTAATCACAGGAATTAACATTTCCGGGTATTGAATGTCCTTAAGTTTGTACGCTGGTATAAGAAAATGTATTATTAGGTTATAAGCACAATACAAAACCACGTGTGCACGTATTACGTCTATTGCATAGTTGTATATACTGTCAGAATTTCATTTTCACTTACTGTTCCCATGATATTCTATTAACTTATAGCTAGTAAAATTTCTCTTAACAAATAAAAAATTACTTAGGTTAAGTGGATTTCCTCAAGAGAAAATAATTTCTTAAATATAAAAATCCTTTTTCTGGGTGTGTTTTCCTATTCATAAGAAATTAAATAAATGACTAACATATGAATATAATAGATTGTGACTCCTAAGAAGTTTTAATATTATATCTGAGTTTCCTGTGAATTTTTTAAATATTCTAAATTCGTAGAGTTATAGAATTCGTTGAATACTGAAACATAAAGAGATATTTAGAGTCTAACAATCTTCTGTAACAGATTAACTGCTCCTTAAAACTTCAGGTGTGGTATTTACAACAGACGTTTAGAAGTTTACCTAATTTATATCTATTTCGGTGGAATACGTGAGAAAAGTCTAGTCCCACATGGAGGTGGGAAACAATTAAATCAAGTGAAATTATTAAAAACTCCAAAGACCTTACTATTGAAATCAATTAACTTTGATTAACATTTACAGACACAGACATTTTAAAATTAATGATGATTAGATTAACCATAATCATAATATTAAATTGTACTATATATATATAATATTTATTAAATAATAAATAAATATTAACACTAGCTGCGCACTGTAATGCATTAATAATACTAACGACACATAAATAACGTTCGTCACTGAATCTCTTGGTGTAGAAGTTAAATGCAAAAAGTCCTATTTTATCCACAAAATAACAAACATTCAACAGAGACAGCCGACATATTTCAACAGTAAAGTTATTTTTGACACCGAAGTGTATTATTTTCTTGGCGTATGTAAATACAATAATGCAAATTTTGCCCAAACGCCAATTAATTAAACATATTTTTATATAAAAATATGCCGTCCCGAAGTGGAGTCGAACCACCATGTAGCGCTATCGCGGCTCTACCGCAAACCGTTGCGACCACCGGGGGCTTCGACTACACAAGTAAACTTCACAAATATATGCGAACGAGATGTTATAATGACCTAGGATAGGCAACATTTTTGACACCGAAGTGTATTATTTTCTTGGCGTATGTAAATGCAATAATGCAAATTTTTCCCAAACGCCAATTAATTAAACATATTTTTATATAATTAAAAAAAATAATATGTTTAATTAATTTATATATTATATTATATATATTTTTATATAAAAAAAAATAATATGTTTAATTAATTGGTGTTTAGGAAAAAATTTATATTTTACATACGCCAAGAAAATAATAAGCGAGTGAAAAAATAATAATATATTTGTGAAGTGAGTAGTCGAAGCCCCCGGTGTCGCAACGGTTTGCGGTAAGCGCCCTACATGGTGGTTCGAAACGGCATATTTTTAATAAAAATATGTTTAATTAATTGACGTTTTATCAGTAGTTATTATTATTAGGCAATCTTTCAATTCTTTTTATATCATTATCGCTTTGATAAAGGTAGCTTTGCCGCTGAAACATGTCGACTTTATGTTAAGTATTTGGTGTTTTGATGGGGGTTATTTGCATATAATATGTTTTTATGTATAAAAATAATAATATTGTGACAAGCGAGTGAAACAATAATAGCGACTATCAGTAGTTGCCACTACAAACTTAGTATGAGTAGTTGAATCTTTGATTACCTACCGTTTTTTTTTACAATCTCGTCAGTTGCAGTAGAAATGGCAATATTATAAGAAAACTTTTCGTACTATACGAGGCTGTTTGCAGTGTTCCAACGTTGCCTCCAAAAACCAAATTTAACCGTTGTTCCCTCAACTAATCTATTACATCTGCTTTCATGTCATTATCATAATGTCTAGTTGCTTAAAAACGGAGTTTTAATTTTGAGAATGTACGATGGATAGGTACGTTACAATTATTGAGAATTGCAAAATCTTGTTTAGTAAATAGTACGTTATTTTATCTGCCAATTGCAGTTTAGTTGGCGCAATTTGGTTGAATAATGTTTGAGAAATAAGCCATAGAATAAGCGTGTTATCGAAAAAATGGAATTGTCACAAGAGAACTTTCGGATAATGATTTACTATGATTTCAAGAAGGGTTTGAGCGCGTATGAGTGTGAGGAGAGTTTAAAATCGGCATTTAGGGATGTCGCACCATCAATGGCTGCTGTTTATAGATATAATAAAGAATTTGATCGAGGTGGCAAGGCGGTGGTACACAAAAAAAAACTGGCCGTTCTTTAACTGCTGTTGACCCCGAAAACATTGCTGTGGTGAAGAAGATGGTGTAAGAGGATAGCCGCATTATCTATACAATGATAGAGTCCAATCTGAAGATTGGATCCTGGCAAGTGGGATTAATATTGCACGAACATTTACATTTGAAGAAGGTTGTAACTCGGTTTGTACCCCATCATCTGATGGATCTACAAAAAGCAGAACGTGTTAGAATTTGCCAACAAACTTTAGATATGTTGAATGCTGGAAGCCATCAAATTATTTACAAAATTGTAACTGTTGATGAAATAGTGTAATAAAATACAACTTTTTTGATGTTCGCCCTCGCCAAGAAAGCCGAATCTGGATACATGAAAATGAGGAAACCCCTACGATGGTAAAGAAACAACGAGCAATGAAAAAAGTTATGTAAGTATATAATATTTTTCAGAAGTGTGGGTTTGGTGGCCGCAATTATATTAGAAAATCAGAGAAAGACAGTTACCGCTAAATGGTATGTTGAAAATTGTTTGCCTACTGTGTTCAGTAAGGTGCTAAGAAAGGGCATCATGTTATAACATGATAACGCGTTGTCCCATACAGCAGGGGGCAACTGTTTAGTGGAAAACAAAACCAAATTATAGAACAACAGATTGACATCGCCGTTAAGAGTTTTTTTGATAGTATCCCTAAAGACAGTTGGTTGAACGTTTTTAAACTATGGAAGGTCAGACTGGTTAAGTGCATTATTGTAAATGGCAATTACTTTGAACATATTTAAAATAAAAATTCTAAAAACTTGTATCAATATTTCTATTCTTAATAATTGTTGCTTGTCTCTCGTATAACAATAATATTTCTATTTTAATGAATGCATACGGTATTCAAGCTATTAATGTTGTCATTCAAAATTGAACACAACAAACACACACAAAAATACACCGTTTAGCCAGACAAGCGATACAGTTTACGGAGTCACTGCAATAACATATAAAAAAAAAAAAAAAAAAAAAAAAATGAATACATAACTATTCAAGCTATTCAAGTGCTGCATTCTAAATAACAACAATAGCACTTCAATTTTCATAAGCATCTGTTTCTAAGATTGCCTTTCTATTATCTTTTTAACCGGATTTCAATAGAAATAAAATCAGAAGAAACAATTTTCTAAGATCCTTAATTTCAGTTATTTGACGAACAATCGTCGTTATTTTGTATTGGCAAGCGCCCTATAAATAAATGAGTTCCAGCTTTTTCAGTGTTAAAGATTTACTAAATAATTTTCTTGAATTGTGTAGATAAATATTTTAAACGTAAAAAATATCGCAACCGAACTGGTGTAATAACAAATTTCGAAATGTCTGAAATTATTTCAGTGTATTAATGAACCTTTGCTAACGTACTGTATAGTACCATATGAAGGCTTTCAGTTCCTGATGAGTGGGATTGCACGTACGTGTTCTGTCAGACACCATCATCAATAATAACAAGTATGATCTTCATTAACATATTAAGTACTGCTATACGATATCGTCAGCTGAGGCGTCTAGTTGTTAATGAAGGTAGTTTCTCTTCGTTTATCTCTGGATATTGTCAAGCTAGACATACAGTGTTCATTTAAATAAGATGGAAGTACTCTAATCTGTTTTCTTTGAAAACAATATGTGAACGTTCCAGGAATTATTAGATGTTTTTAAATCATTTCATTTAATTAGCTTTTACATTGTAACAAATAGCATAAACATTCAGGGTATGTTACGACGAGATTCTATTAAAGTAATATAGGGAATTAATAAACATTTAAAATTTTGCCAGTAATGCAACATGCTTTCAGTTTGAAATAATTTTGGATTCCTGCTTTTTCCGGGTATTCCAGAAATTCATATCAGCTTCCTTATTATAAATTGAATTACCTAATTTTTTATTGATTAGTATTGCCAACAGAAACCTAAGAAGGGCGATAAAATTAAATCTTGCATGGGTAGTTGCGCTGACAAGACCTAGAAGGTCGAAACCACGTGGCCCACTTCTAATGCTTGATCTATTTTCATTGCATTCATTCGCAGGGGGAAATCAAAAATATCCCATGAGCGCCTATTATAGGCATTCTTGTTTTGGTTGTTAGTTTATGAATAATTTTTCTAATGATATTTAAACATAATCTCAGCTATGAAGAGTACGTAGAAATAGGTTTTGGATTTTCTTGGGGCGGGGGGTATTTACAAATAGAGTTTGTAGATTGTAATTAGGTATCTAGTAGCATCAAGGTGTTTTGGCGAGTAATCAATCCATGCTCAGAAATCTTTCTTTCCTGATCTTTTTTTAAGTGACAAGTATAGGTTTTAATTGTCACGTGCTCAGTATGAATCAATTCTATGATATCAGCTTTATACTAGACACCTACTTACATGTAGTTTTTTACTACAAGGCGATGTAAATTCTAAGTGTAGATCTTGTGGTGGAAATGACGAAATTCGATTTCAAACTTATTTTATTTGGATTCTAATCATTTGATCAGTTTTTATATATAAAACTATACATCTAGAGTTTAATAAATAATTTATTACAGCCTATGTTCTATAATTATCATCAACGTCATCATCATCATCAACTCGTGCTCATAATTTGTTCGCTCACTTAAATAATACACAATAATTATAAAATACAAAAAATTAAAAATAAATGATACAATTATTAATACGTATATAATATGAATAGGTACGAAGGAACTAGAGCAAATCCTATGATAGGGGTTTCTTTGTCGTGTTTGGTAAAAATAAACAAAGTAGTCCACCGCCTATAAGAAGAACAGCTACTATGAATGTTGGCGCTGGACAATATAAATCTAGTAATGTTGCGATCACAATGTTGCCAACTATGCCGCCAAAACGTGCTGCAACCATCGATATCGCGACACCAGTTGCCCTAAAACGAAGAATATATCAGTTATGATTATGCTCTCTGTAGGTGCTTAATTACATATTTAGGGAAAAACATTGAAAAACAATAGTGCTAGATAAAAGAAATTAGTTTTGCTCGATATATTTACGATGGTCAAGTGTTGCTAAATTTATTATATAGTATACGTTACAGATTTAATTTAATAAATATTTTTATAGAGAATTTAGTCAGTTGTGATGTTTTAAAATATATTTGTCGCAATAATATTTACAACGCCACAGAACTGGTTTACTTTTTTACAGTTTTATAATTTGCTTGTTTGATGAGGTTCAACAATTTTCCGTAGTATAGAAATAAAAATTAATTTACACACATAGCCTTTCACAAATTTGTAAACATTGCAGTAATGTGACCTTCAATTGAAGAGATAGGGTCAAGTTTGTATTATTGGTGCTTTTTCTAGATCGAAGGGTTTCGTTAATTTTAAGTACTATGTCAATACACAAGACTACTACACTAGTTATATTGCAATATTTATAATATTTGGTGAAGGTAAGAATTGGTTACGCTTTTGCATTCGAATGCAGTGGACTTGGCATTAACATGACCTTCTCGTTAAAACATCCTAGTTCACGTCATGCAACCTTTCGCACAGGTTTTCGTCTGCCATGACAGACAAATTAAGTTGTCAAAATTTAGAAATTAACCATTTTCTACATCATATTTATGGTGGATCGGAAAAGATTATACGTTTATTTACTCATAATCGTACATGATTTCACTAACATATGTCAGATTATAACATTTTAGTCCCGATTCTTCATTCTACAAGCACTTCCTCTTTTTATTAAATATGTGCTGTTTTATTTTCATATACTTACATTGATTTTAATTTCTCTCTACAGTGACAGCCGTTTACTAGTGGAAACTAAATTCAAATAGACAAACAAAAATGAGATATTTACCTGAGATTTGTTGGAAATATTTCAGTCATGAGACAGTCCAATGCGGCATTTCCGCAAGATATAACACCACTAAACACAGCTGATACTATTAGATTTTGTGTCTTACTGTACACGAAATACATGCACGCCGCGCAGATACCAGATGTGAACGTGCTGAACACTGAAAATAAAATAAAACACTCTAGAATGGCAGCATTTTATAGAAGGCAACAAACAGTCAAAATATCGTCAAATAGTAAAGCTATATGATTATAAGAGTGGCAAGCATTTCAGCAGATCCAGTTGCTAATTTGCGTTTGCCGATGCCGCTGAAGTGGCGAATCAAGTATAAATGCGCTTCATACTATTTTAATTATTATTTATATTATCAAGTTTTAGTCAGTTTCTTTTAATTTTAAATTACATCTAATTAATTAAAATAAATTTGTTTGTAATTGGATACTATTGTTTTCCAATGTTCACAGCTTTCAATTAAAAACCATTGTTTCGAAATAAGTTTTTACTTTGACACATTTTTTTTTAATCTGATATAAAGAGTGACCCATAATGTAGAGACACATTTTCAAGTCTAATAACTTTGCCTTTGAAAAACCTATAGGTAAGTTTTTGGTGTTGTTCGATGGAAAAACTCAAAAAGTTTCTTTGTATTGCAAAAAAAATACAGGGTGTACCAAAGTATAAAAATTGTAATCAAAAATCAAAAAATTACTAAGTAAAGTGACCTTCTATACTACTATTTTTTTGAAGTGTAACCATAGAGATTTATAACTGTCTAATAGACAATATCGTACTGACGTTTTCGAAAAATGAATAATCTCGCTCATCATCGCGCTTTTATTGTTCAAAATTTCTTGGAAAATAACGGGTCTATTGCCGTTACTCGGCGCCAGTTTCGCACAAGATTTAATTTGAATTCTCCGTGTAGAAACACAATTTTAAAATGGGTTGTTCAATTTAGAACCACAGCACCATCTCTGAAGAAGAAACCTGCAGGTAGGCCTATTTCAGTTAGAACTCCTGCAAATATTGAAAGAGTTCAAGCTGCATTTTTAAGAAATCCAAAGCGATCTGCAAACAGACAATCTCAAACACTAGCACTCTCAAGAACTAGCCTGCAAAGAATATTGCATAAAGATTTACGCTTAAAACCATATAAAGTTCAACTTATGCAGGAGACACCGATTTTGCAGCCACACTTGCTTTTTCTAACCATTTTTTAGAGCTTTTAGAAAACAATGTTGATTTGTCCGAAAATTTATTTATGTCTGATGAAACACATTTTCATATGTGTGGCTATGTAAACAAACAAAACTCTCATTACTGGTCTCAAGAAAATCCGAGAGAAATACACCAAACTCCTCTTCATAGTCGTAAAGTTACTGTTTGGTGTGCAGTGTCAGCACAGGGAATTGTGGGACCTTATTTTTTTGAGGATGAAAATGGAGAAAATACCACGGTAACTTCGGAACGTTATGTGAACATGTTGGAAACCTTTTTTCAACAAGAGTTGCGGCGCTTTCCTGAAAACATGTGGTTTCAGCAGGACGGCGCCACATGTCATACTGCCCGCGCATCCATGAATGTCCTGCGGCAAATGTTTCCAGGACGCCTGATTTCAAGGTTTGGTGATCTCCAGTGGCCCCCGAGGTCATGTGATTTAACACCCTGTGATGTTTGGTTATGGGGCTATTTAAAATCCAGGGTTTACATCATTAATCCGCAAAATATCGACGAATTAAAGAAAATATTCGAACAGAAATTCTGAATATTTCTCCATTAATGTTGCATAATGCTATGCAAAATATGGTGTCTAGAGTAGAAGAATGTTCAATAAGAGAAGGTCATCATCTTTTAGACACAATTTTGAAAAATTAGGCTAGTTATTACGTGCTGAGTTAGTTTCTCTTGTTATTAAATTTATTGAATTCCATATTTTGATTGAAACGTTTTTATTACTTTTTATTACAATTTTTATACTTTGGTACACCCTGTATTTTTTTTGCAATACAAAGAAACTTTTTGAGTTTTTCTATCGAACAACACAAAAAACTTACGTATAGGTTTTTCAAATGCAAAGTTATTAGACTTCAAAATGTGTCTCTACATCATGGGCCAACCTTTATTACAGTAGATATAATAAGTATATGTAGATGTGCTAAATTCAGAAATTGTCACCACAAATCTATAACTGACAGTTGTTGTTGATGATAAGTTGTTAATTTAGTAATCTTTTATAGGTCTACTGTTCAATTACGTGTTCAATTTTATTGCATATGCTTCCTACAACCATTTATAATTTAAATAATATGTATTTAATTGACCTTGTAT